>CM076579.1:962554739-962999547 GCA_034641835.2 Pinus albicaulis
TTCCAATAAGACATTGGTGAATATTTTGAAGAAAACAATTAATGAGAATCAGAAGAGCTGGGATTCAAAGTCGATATTTTCTCTCTGGAAGTAAGGATGACTACAATAAGATCTACTGGTAAGTCCCCTTATGAATTAGTATATGGTACCCAAGCTTTGTTTCCCACTCAGCTAGCTAGACCAGTGATCTCTTTTCTTCAAGAAGCACAAGAAGAACCTTATGCATTGATAAGAATACTAAATAAGGTGATAGAATTGAGTGAGAACAGGAATAAAGTCAAGGAAAACCTGATCACATATCAGGAGAAAATGAAGTCCATTTTTGATAGGAAGGCAAAGGAGATTCTGTTCCAAACTGGAGATTTGGTATTAAGATGGGATACCAGAAGAGAAGAAAAAGGAAAGCATCGTAAGTTTGATCCTCTCCAGTATGGCCCATACAATATTATTGAAGCCAGATCAAATAACACTTTTATGTTGGAGAATCTTGATGGAGAAATAGTAGAACTGCCTATAAATGGGTAGTATCTAAATCATTACTTCTAGCATTGAAATCTAATGGTTCACCATTGTACATATTCGGTTTCCTTCATTGTAAATTTTTCATCAAGTAGTGTTTGACTCCATGCTCGAGGTGAAAGCACTAATCTGCGGTTCTTAGTGTTTCGTGGAAAAAATCACTATCCCTAAGTGGAGCTAGATGTTGTGGCTCATTTACAATATCATTTATTTTAATTTTCAAAAATACAAAAAATTGAAAAATTATCAAAAGATATGTTAGAGTATCAAAATTCATGTACTTTAGCATAAAAATATATCTTCTTGTTTGATAAAGTTTAAATTTTTAATACTTTAAAGTCGTTATATAAGAAGGTCCCAGTTATAATATTGATTATCGAGCAGATTATCGAGCGGGGTTCGTTGATTGATCAAGAAATAAGTAAAGGGCTCAACCCGTGGGCACTTTCAGCATGGGATTTAACATGGAGGGTGCCTCCGCAGTTGACCCTGTTGACTATGGAAGTAACCCAGATGAACAATCGAGATTGACTGCGGGGGCATCAGAAAAATGAATCCTCCATACCTCGAGCCCCCTCGCAGTGACGTTTGCTGCCAAGTTGGTTATAGTTGTCATCCATGTAAGGGTTTCTTAACGGTTTTTTGGCACGTCTTATCAGCATTTAAGTTCAAATCCGTGCCACCTATTTAAGGAAAATTCTAATTCTTTCTAAAATTATCATTGGTTAGATAGTGTTTGAAGTTTTTCTGTACTGCGTCTTTTCAATTTTCTGTCACCTTGTCAATTTTTGGTCACCCTGGGAGTTGTCTACCACCCCAAAGTTAAACTATGGCTAAACGTTCATCCTTGTCAGGTTCTGCTAGTCAATCCCTCTCATGGATACCAAGAGGGATATCCAAGATACAAATCGTTCCCTTGACCACCTTTCTTTTTACCAGCAAGTCCTCCTAAACGATAAGAATTCTCCAATTTACACCGCCATGGCAAAAACTGGTGTGTTGTCTGCATGTATCCCAAAAAATCATCTTTTCCCCGAATTTATCCATTGGCTAGTGTCTGTTATGTACCCTGGGAAATTTTTTGTAATGAATTGTCAAGGGGATAACATTCTGCAAGTGTCAACTCAGTTAATTTGCCAAGCCCTTTGTTTCCCTGAGTCGGAGTCATATATCCAATTCTATGATGATTCCTTGATAGCATATTATGACAATCTTGTAGTTCAAGATTTTAATCAATTCATTCATTTTCTGAAGCCAGGTACACGACAGTTTGAACCTAACAATAAAAAGTTCCATATGGATGTTTTTGATACTGAAGTCAAACCGGTGCTGAGCTGCATTTCAAAGATTTTGGGAAAATACGATGACAATACAGTGGACAAGTCAATTTTGGGGATGTTCACCATGATGATGAAGCAAAGAATGCTGCTGGATATTCCATCCTATTGGAAAGAAGTTGTGAACTCTCAACTCATCAGCTTATCATTAATGGGTTCATTCAGGTTTCCCTTACTTATTGTTTACTTATTCTTATATCAAAATGTAGAATAATTCATGCATCTGGGGTTAAACATTATGGATATGAATAAGAAGAGGCAATCAGTAATATTTTGGAAAGATATCGTGAGAAAAGAACAAAATGAGAGTGGTTTGTTTGATTTTGCTGGTCAGTTTATGTCTTCTTCATATAAAGTTTTGAATGGAAGTTCTTCCCCCCGTTTTTTGTCCAAAGCTCAAGAATTCTTGCATTTGGGGGCAATTTCTAAATTTGGTGATTGGTTTGTTTTTTAAGATTATTTTGAAATTAGACTTTATGGAGATAGTGTAGAACCTTATAGGCTTCCTGTGTTTGTGCCTATGAGATTATTTTCTCTGGAGTTTATTAGGAAAAGTCTAAATTTTGACCAAATTCACTTTGTGCCTATGAAGAAGGGTCATATGTTCAAACTGCCAATGACTGTGGGTCCCTTTATAGTTAATATGAGACAAGAACTTGATGAAGTCACTTAGATGTTAGATTGAATTCACTTACTGTTAGGAGAGAATTGGGCTTATGACCCTCATAGTGTCATTTCTAGTAGAAGAATTGATAATGGATATTCAGCCTTCATTCATGAGAGCAGACCAGATCTAGAAAAAATGGAAAGTAAATGTGTTGTGAATTCAATGAGTTCAAATTTTTAGACTCTTGTTATATCAAAAAAATCAAATAAAAGAGGTGAAGAGGAAGTTTTTGATTCACAGGATGAGGAACAGAGAGCTGAGAAGAGAGAAAAGTTTAATGAAGAGTCTGCAAATACTCAACTTGGTTTTTCATTATAGTTGGGAGATGAAAAAAATTTCCCTGCTTCACCTAGGAAGCATAAGAGAACTCAGGATCAAATGCCTCTAATTAAACAAATGTTTGCGCAGATTGCAAAGAGAAATTAGAAGATGAAGGCAAGTATGGAAGCTCAAGCTGAGTACCAGATAGCTCCAGAACAAACAAGACTTCTAACTACAATGGATATTGAAAAATATCAATTCAAAATTTCCCTTTCACATCCTTTTGATATTTCAATTGGTTCTTCTAATAATTTCAATATTATAAACTTGACCGTAGATGTGAAGAAAATTCCATTGCTTGACAAAGTGAATCTACACATGCAAACAGGTCAGATGATTGTAAATGACCAAACAAAAACTAATGCAATGGCACTCAAGGTAGAGAATATGCTTGGAAAGGTAATAAAGCAGTTGAAGTTAGAGAAAGCCAATTCCATGGATTTGAAAATCCAAAACGAAGAGCTTAAGAAGATCATAGTAAAGATTGGAGTAGACCCCAATGATAGGTCTGCTGTGTAGAAGCTTCTGCAAAGTGTTGAATCATAAATATCTATACTAAAGAAAAAATTGAAATTTCTCACAGGAGAACATTCCATGGCAGTAGAGGTTGCAGAGGTGAAAAATGAGAAAGAAAAACTTCTTCAGCAGCTTATGCAAAAGGAAGAAGAAATTGAAGCAAATTGAAGCAAATTTCATTATCATTACAAAATCACATTGAAAATCACACTTGTACTTTTTTTTTTCCAGATGTTAGTGGAGATCCGGAAACAAAAATCTCTCAATTAACCACTGAATTGAAGATGGCAGAAATAGGTCGGAAAAAGGCAGAATTTGATTTGGAAATAGCAACAAAGTTTATAAAAGCTACTGAGGGAGAAGACAATACATAAAAATTGGAATGCCAAACTGCTAATGCTGAGATTAAAAATCTCAAAGAAATGTTGAAGGGAAATATATCCTTAATATAGGCTAAGGATATCGTCTGGAATGATATTATTGAACAAATGAAAACAATCTAGGATTTTCTGACTGTTATTGCAGAAGAAAAAAGCATTATCAGGGAATTTGAAGAGTAAGTCATGACAGACAAACAAAAGACAATCAATAGGGCTATTTGGGCAAGGAAGTTCATTTATTTCATTGATTCAAAAACAGATTAGGAATTAGAATAAAATGAAATGAAAGACAAAATTTTATATGCAGTAGAAATTAACAAAATGATTGCCAAAAATGATTGTAGGAATTCTGCAGAAAAGAAGTTGATTGAGTTAAAGGAAGCCGTGCGTCAATTTGATAAATTATTTGATAAAATAGCAAGAGCAGGTTTGTGATCATGTTGGGGGCTTGGAGGTGGCCTTATGTCATGGAATTCTTATGAGCCCTTTCTAGTTTTGGCAAAAACTAAGGTAGACAACACTCATAAGAAAACTCAGGTTCTTAAAGGAGCAACAATGATCAATTTCCTTCAAAGGTATTTTCAACTGCTGTGGTTACTGAAAACTCTATTTGTGGAAAGACCATCTTTCAACAGAATCACTGCTTTCATATTAGAGTTTCACAAGATGGTTCATTCACCAAAGACAAACATCGAAATATGGAAGAAGGGCAGAGCCTGGATGACAGATTTACCAAAGCATCCATCAACTTCAAAGAAGGATAAATCAAATAATCAAGGAAATGTAGCAGCATCGTCATCAATCCATATTCAGCATATAGATTAGGATTTTAATTTCATGTTATTTCCTCTTTTAAAAGAGAGAATGTAATTATAATAAGACATTTTGAGGACATGTAATAGATAGTGTACGAAGTCCTAAATAGTTGAAGTAGTTAAGATCAGTTACAGCAGTTGCAAACTACTTTCTAGTGTATTTAATGAGATAGAGAAGAAAGAGAAGCGTTATGAGTTTTGAACCTTCAAACTGCAATTTTTGTACTCAGATTTTAAATGATAAATGAAAGAGAAGCAAGTTTCTCGCATTTATTTATGTTGATATGTCTTCAAGTTTACATTTTGTGTTTTTTATCTCTGAATAAAATGAAGTCATGAAGCTGCAGGTCTCTTTTTACTTGTGTAAATAAGAGTTAAAACCATTAATAGGCGCTCCTTCATTTTAACTGTTCCTTTTCTTATAATTATTCTGGAGTTTGAGGTGATATATACTGTACAACAACATATCAGTTTGGGCTTCTTTCTTTCATGTTATTCTGATCATTCCATTCTATATCAATAGATAATAGCATTGTGGAACATTCATTGTATTTGATCTTTGAGGGCTTAATGATAAAAATTTGAGGGTGATTAAACTAAGACAAATATTTGTGTGACATAATTATATAAATGTCTTAAGCAATGATTCCTTATCAGAGCTAAGGGATTGTATCTTAAGGTACAACATTTTTTGGTGCCGTTGTCGGGGACGAAGAAGTGAAGTTTTTTCCTGGGTTTTGTTCATATTTCCTTTGGTTTTTCAGAGAGGAGAAAATATTCAAGTTGTATTCATTTCATAATTCTGGATTATAAGAGGCCACATATGAGGTCAGATACCTCTCAGCAGAAAGCTCCTATTCTCTCAGATCCTGAAAATCTGGTTTCTAAAAAGGCCAGAAATCAAGAATGCTTTCTACACCTGATGCCACACTGCCTGCACCAGGTAGCAGTTCCCATACCCTTTCATCCAAGGATATTTCCCGGAAACTCATTTTCTCGGAACAAGAATCCTTGTCCTCACTCATTCATTTCCAAGAACCAAGATTAGAAGAGTATTATTTTGAGTCCGTTTCATTCACATTTACGAAAACTCAACCTAATACAATTTCCACCTCTTCTGCTATTGTTCATAAACCCCTTCCCATATCAGTTTTTTCACCTCATCCATCGACATCTACAACTAGTATATGAACCCCACCTACTCAAGGAGCAGTAAATCAAGGCATAAACATGGCCGCCCCTATTCCTGCATTCTTGACAAATAGATATGCACCATTAAATCTTTCAAAACCTATGAATGCAATGCCTCAGGAGTATCTTAAATTTCTTCCAAGATTTATTGGTGAAGATGAAATAACAACAGAACAACACTTGCCTTTGTTTTTCACTTTTGCTGAAAATTTAAATGTTGAACATCTTGATGTGGTAATGAGAATTTTTGTACAGTCTCTGAGTGGAGAGGCAAGAAAATGGTTTAAAGGATTACCAAATGGCTCAATTAATAATTGGGACGAGTTAGAAAGACAATTCATCCAAAGATGGGGTGAAAAGAGAGATCATGGTTATTCATTGGTAGAATTTAATGCTATCAAGAAAAGGTCAGACGAAAACATAACTAAATTTATTAAAAGATTTAACAAATTGTATAATAGTTTTCTTGCAGAAATGAAAACCCCTCCTATTGGAGAAAGAGTTGTTTTTGCTGGGGAATTTGTATCAGATTTTAGTTTTACTTTAAGAGAGAGAAGATCTCCCACTCTTGAGAAAATCCAAACTGATGCTTTGGAGATCGAAGAAAATATGACTACTGCTAGAAAAGCACAAGAAAAGCAGTCAATTCAAGATAAAGGTAAGGCCAAAGAAGAGCCATCACAGGATCAAAGGATTGATGACATGACTAAAGTCATCAAGAACTTGTCCAACAAACTTGTGAATATGGAATTGGATAATAAGAAACCTACACAGCAAAACAGAGGGGTTTTTAATCCCCAATTCAGAAAACAACCCTTGTAGATTTTGCAGAGGGAAAGGAGAGATCAGGACCAAGTTCAAGCACCCTTATATATAGAAGCAGCACCTTCATAGTCTGTTGATGATGATCATAAACATGTTGAAGATCAAATTTATGTTGTTTGTATGGAATATGATGAGGAATGAGAGAAATGTGAAGAAGAATGTACATAGGTTGATGTATCATTTGACCAGGAAGAAATGGATGATTATTGAAAGCAATTCACTTATTTTATGCAAGCAGAACTGCATAAGAAATATGACTTGAGATCAAAAAAATATTGAGAACTCAAGATGATGAAGAAAAAGAACCAAAGTCAGTTCCTTCTCCAATGGCGACTCCACAACCAAAGAACTCAGTAAAACAATCAGACAAGGGAAAACAACCCATGAATTCAGTGAAAGAAAATGAAAAGCAGTAAGCTGAGGCCTCCCAAAGTAATTCTAATGATTCTAATATTTTGGAGAAGATTGTTACTGTACCTGAGCAACATGTTAATTCTAACAAAAATCAAGAAGAACATGAGAAGATTATTAAACAAAATCAAATTCAGTTTATCCAAAGAGTTAGAAAAGGTTAAAATTCAAGTACCCTTGCTTGAGTTAGCTAAGACACTTGGCTATAAGAATGAAATTGCAGAATTTATTAATCTCTCTCAGTCTGATGATGTTGGTGATATTGTAAATTTGCAAGAAGAAAAACTAGTGGTCACCTTTGGTCCACATGTTGAAGAGGTAGATTCTTCCGTTCCTCATTTTTATATATCAGTGCTTCTACATGATTTCATTCTGCATAATTGTATGCTAGATTCTGGTGCATCACATAATCTGATGCCATTGTCTATGATGAAAGAGTTAAATTTACAAATCACTAAGCCCTATAGAGACCTTTATTCATTCGAATCAAAAAGGGTGAAGTGTGTTGGGCTTATCAAAGGCATGGTGGTATCCCTGGCTCAAATTCCAGCCAAGAGTATAATGATGGATGTAGTAGTTGCAGATATTCCAGCCAGATTTGGTATGCTGTTGTCTAGATATTTGGGAGAAAAGCTTGGAGGTGTCTTAAAATTGGACTTCACATATGCAATCATTCTTTTCTTCAATGGGGAAGAGAGAAGGTTATACAGAGAAACTAAATTTGTTAAGACTACCACAAAGAAGGATGCAGGTAATTCTCCTATCTATGGCCAAGAGAAGGAGGATCTCTCTTGTTTTATGCTACATGAAGATGCAGAATTTGCTGAAGACTCACAGAAGCAGCTCTCTTCAGCAATTGTACATAAGGAGCTGGATTGAAATAAAATTTGGAAGTGTTATTTCGATGGTGCCTACTCAAAGGATGGCACAGGAGCTGGAGTTTTATTCATATCTCGAGAAGGTAATATTGTACCTTTTTCTTTTAAGATTGAATTTAAATCAACCAATAATATAGCTGAGTATGAAGCATTGATTTTGAGCCTTCAAATTGCTAAACAAATGGGAATTCAATGTATTTCAATTTTTGGTGATTCTGAGTTAATTATAAGACAGATTAAGAATTTGTGTCAAACCAAGCATCCTAGATTGAGGTCTCATAGAAATGAAGTGTGGGACCTAATTGAAAATTACTTTGAAGCCTTGAATCTTCAATTTGTTCCTAGAGAAGAAAACACAATGGCATATTCCCTGGCAATTGTAGCCAGTACATTTAAGCCACCCATTAATCCAAGACTGAGATATGAGATTGAGTTGAGGCATATATCTTCAATTCCTGATAATATAAAGCGTTAGCAAGTTTTTGAGGATGATGAGAAGATCAATCATTTCCTAACAATGATTGGAAATTTTGAAGACAATGAAATAGATCAAGAAAGTGAATAAACTGATCAGAATGATGTACTGAAAACTTGAAGCAGTCAATAGGTGATCAGAAGATAATTCAGTTGAAGGATAATACATTTCCCAGAGGTTTGGTTCCTCTTGAAAGGTTGTTCGATGCAAATTATGTAGTATTAAATCAGAAGAAAGCATCTCAGGAGGGAGAAATGGAGGATTGTAATTTAGGAACTCAGCAGGAGCCCAAAATGGTTAAGTTGTTTAAACTTAGTTCCTGAGGGTTATAAAGAAAGGTATTTTGATATTTTCAAGAAGTTTATGGATGTGTTTGCATGGTCATATGAATATTTAAAGAAATATGATTTAGATATTATTCAGCATAAAATACCATTGAAATATGGGGTAAGCCTCACAGGAAAAACTTGAGGCAGACTAATCCACTGTTACTTGCTCCAATTGAAAAATAAGTGAAGAAGTTGTTGCAAGCAAAAATTATAGTCCCCCTAAGATACTCAGACTGGGTTTCTAATCTGGTTCATGTTAGAAAGAAGAATGGAGAGATAAGATTATGTCTTGATTTCAGGAACTTGAACAGAGCTTCCCTAAAAGATAATTATCCTTTGCCAAAGATGGATTATGTTCTACAAAAAGTAACTGGAGCTCATAGGTTATCCATGGTTGATGGTTTCTCTGGGTACAACCCAGTAGCTGTTGAAAAGGAAGATCAGAAGAAAACAACTTTTACTACACCATGGGGAACGTTCATGTATGCCAGGATGCCATTCAGTCTCATGAACACAGGGGATACTTTCCAGAGAGCAATGGATATAGCATTTGTGGGTGATAAATTTGTAGTTACATATTTGGATGATGTGACTATTTTTCAGGTTTTGATGATGAACATTTGGAGCATCTGCAGAAGGCTTTCCTAAATGCAGGAAGTTTGGGTTATCATTGAATCCTAAAAAATCTTTGTTTGCTTTGGAGGAAGGTAAGTTGTTGGGACATATAGTTTCAAATCAGGGGGTGAAAATTGATCCAGCAAGAGTTGAGGCTATACAAACAATTCCATTTCCTAGAAGTAAGAAAGATATCCAAAGATTTCTAGGGAAAATTGATTTTCTAAGGAGATTTGTCCCAAATTATGCTGAGATTGTCAGAAGCATAACAGATATGTTGAAAAAAATGTTGAAGTGAAATGTGACAAAGATGCAAGAGAATCCTTTGCCAGGATTAAAGAGGCTCTTCAAGAGGCTCCAATTTTGATTAGCCCAGATTATCAAAAGTCTTTCCAAATATTTTCATTTGCATCACCTTCTACCATTGTTGTTGTGTTGCTGCAGAAGAACGAAGAAGGAAAAGAGAAACCTATAGCATTTTTCAGCAAAGTTCTCGGGGATGTAGAACTCAAATACAATATTTTGGATAAACAAGTATAGGCTCTAGTTAAATTATTGAAGGCTTTCAGGACTTATGACTTCATTCTCAAATAGTGGCATATGTACCTAATTCAACTGTAAAAGATGTGCTAGTTCAAAGTGATGTGGAAGGAAAAAGAGGAAAATGGATTGCCAAAATCCAAGAATATGATTTATGTATTAAGCCTACTAAGTTGGTAAAAGGACAGGGATTGGCAAGATTTCTGACAGAGTCTAATTTCAAGCTCTGGGAATTAATCTGCTTGCACCCTTGGATGAAGTTATTGATGAAACAAATCAAATTAGCACAAAATCAGCAATCAAGTACAAATTTCTTTGCTCGGATTGGTATAAGGATATTATTCACTATTTGTGCTTTTTCTCTTGTCCTCCCTCAATCAACAGAACAGAGTACAGAGCTCTTAAACTCAAATCTCAACCTTATGTTATAATTGATGCTAAATTATATTGGAATGATCCTGTTGGTGTTTTGTTGTTGTGTTTGACAGAAGGAGAGTTAATGGAAGTTATCAAGGAATACCATGAATGTCTATGTGGGGGTCATTATAGCTGGAAAGTTACTGCCCACAAAATCCTCAACTCAGGTTTTTACTGGCCTTCCTTATTTGCTAATGTATATAGAGTGGTTAGAAGTTTCCAGAAATGTCAATTGTTTGCAGAAAATAAAAGGTTAGCTCCTCTACCTCTTCTCCTTGTTTTTGTTGAAGAACTCTTTAGACAATGGTGATTTGATTTCATTGGAGAAATCAATCCACCATCAAGTGGGCAGTTCAAGTGGATTCTGACTGCCACTGATTATTTTACAAAGTGGGTGGAGGCAATACCTACCAGAAAAGCAAATGTTTTGACAGTAATGAAGTTTCTGGAAGAGAACATCTTCAGCAGGTTTGGATGTCTAGTGAAGATTGTAACAAAAAATGCTCAGGTATTCAACTCATTCAAATTCATTAATTTTTGTCAAACATATAATGTTATATTGTCTCATTCTACAACATATCATCCTCAAGGAAATGAGCTAGCTGAATCTTCCAATAAGACATTGGTGAAGATTTTGAAGAAAACAATTAATGAGAATCAGAAGAACTGGGATTCAAAGTTTATATTTTCTCTATGGGCAGTAAGGATGACTATAAGAAGATCTACTGGTAAGTCTCCTTATGAATTAGTATATGGTACCCAAGCTTTGTTTCCCACTGAGCTAGCTAGACCAGTGATCTCTTTTCTTCAAGAAGCACAAGAAGAACCCAATGCTTTGATAAGAAGACTAAATAAGGTGATAGAACTGAGTGAGAACAGGAATAAAGTTAGGGAAAACCTGATCACATATCAAGAGAAAATGAAGTCCATTTTGGATACGAAGGAAAACGAGATTTTGTTCCAAACTGGAGATTTGGTATTAAGATGGGATACCAGAAGAGAAGAAAAATGAAAGCATGGTAAGTTTGACCTTCTATGGTATGGCCCATACAAGATTATTGAAGCTAGATCAAATAACACTTTTATGCTAGAGAATATTGATGGAGAAACAATAGAACTGCCTGTAAATGGGTAGTATCTAAAGCATTACTTCCATCATTGAAATCTGATGGTTCACCATTGTACATATTCGGTTTCCTTCATTGTAAATTTTTCATCAAGTAGTGCTTGACTCCATGCTTGAGGTGAAGGCACTAATCTGCGGTTCTTGGTGTTTCATGGCAAAAAACACTATCCCCAGGTGGAGCCAAATGTCGTGGCTCATTTGCAATATCCTTTATTTTGATTTTCAAAAATACAAAAATTAAAAAACTATCAAAAGATATGTTAGAGTATCAAAATTCATGTACTTTAGCATAAAAATATATCTACTCGTTATGTTAAAGTTTAAAGTTTGAATACTTTAAAGTCCTTATATAAGCAGTTCCCAGTTATAAGATTAATTATCGAGCAGGATTCGTTGATTGATCAAGCAATAAGCAAAGGGCTAAACCCGTGGGCAGTTTCAGCGCGAGATTTAACACAGAAGGTTCCTCCGCAATTGACCCTGTTGACTACGGAAATAACCCAGATGAACGGTCGAGATTGACTGCGAGGGCATAAGCCAAATGAATCCTCCGTACCTCGAGGCCCCCCGCAGTGATGTTCGCTACCAAGTTGGTTATAGTTGCCATCCACATAAGGGTTTCTTAACGGTTTGTTTGCGCCTCTTATCAACATTTAAGTTCAAAGCCGCGCCACCTATTTAAGGAAAATTCTCAGTCTTTCTGAAATTATCATTGGTTAGCTAGTGTTTGAAGTTGGCCTGTGCTGCATCTTTTTCAGTTTTCTGTCACCCTGTCAATTTTTGGTCACCCTGGGTATTGTCTACCACCCCAAAGTTAAACTATGGATAAACGCTCATCCATGTCAGGTTCTGCTAGTCACATCCCTCTCATGGATACCGAGAGGGATATCCAGGATACAAATTTTTCCCTTGACCACCTTTATTTTTACCAGCAAGTCCTCCTAATCAATAAGAATTCTCCAATTTACACCGCCATGGAAAAAACTGGTGTGCTCTCTGCATGTATCCCAAAAACTCATCTTTTTCTTGAATTTATCCATTGGCTAGTGTCTGTTATGTACCCTAGGATTTTTTTTGTAATGAATTGTCAAGGGGAGAACGTTCTGCAAGTGTCAGCTCAGTTAATTCACCAAGCACTTTTTTTCCCTGAGTCGGAGTCATATATCCAATTCTCTGATGATTCCTTGATAACGTATTATGACAGTCTTTCAGGTCAAGATTTTAATCAATTCATTCATTTTCTGAAGCCAGATACACGGCAGTTTGAACCTAACAGTAAAAATTTTACTATGTAGGTTTTTGATACTGAAGTCAAATCGGTGTTGAGCTACATTGCAAAGATTTTGGGAAAAGACGAAGACAGTACAGTGGACAAGTCAATTTTGGGGATGTTCGCCATGATGATGAAGCCAAGAATGGTGCTGGATATTCCATCCGATTGGCAAGAAGCTGTTAACTCTCAGCTCATGAGCTTATCATTAACAGGTTCATTGAGGTTTCCCTCACTTATTGTTTACTTATTCTTATATCAAAATGTAGAAGAATTCATGCATCTGGGGTTAAACATTATGGATATGAATAAGAAGAGGCAATCAGTAATATTTTGGACAGATATAGTGAGAAAAGAAATAATGAGAGTGGTTTGTTTGATTTTGTTGGTCAGTTTATGTCTTCTGCATATAAAGTTTTGAATGAAATTTCTCCCCCCTGTTTTTTGCCCAAAGCTCAAGAGTTCTTGCATTTGGGGGCAAGTTGTAAATTTGGTGATTTATTTTCTTTTGAATATTATTCTAATATTATACTTTATGGAGCTATTGTAGAACCTTAGAGGCTTCCTGTGTTTGTGCCTATGAGATTATTTTCTCTAGAGTTTATTAGGCAAAGTCTAAATTTTGACCAAATTCACTTTGTGCCTATGAAGAAGGGTCAGATGTTAGAATTGCCAATGAATGTGGGTCCCTTTATAGTTAATATGAGACAAGCATTTGATGAAGTCACTCAGATGTTAGATGGAATGCACTTATTGTTAGGAGATAAGTGGGATTATGACCCTCATAGTGTCATTTCTAGTATTATAATTGATAATGGATATTAAACCTTCATTCATGAGAGCATACCAGATCTAGAAAAAATGGTAAGTAAAAGTGTTGTGAGTTCAGTAAGTTCAAATTTTCAGACTCCTGTTATATTAGAAAAATAAAATAAAAGAGGTTAAGAGGAAGTTTTTGATTCAGAGGACAAGGAATAGAGAGCTGAGAAGAGAGAAAAGTTTAATGAAGAGTATGCATATACTCAACCTGGTTTTTCATTACAGTTGGGAGATGAAAAAAATGTCCCTGTTTCACCCAGGAAGCATGAGAGCACTCAGTATCAAGTGCCTCTAATTAAACAAATGTTTGCCCAGATTGCAGAGAGAAATCAGAAGATGAAGGCAAGTGTGGAAGCTCAAGATGAGTACCAGATAGCTCTAGACCAAACAAGACTTCTAACTGCAATGGATCTTGAAAAAAATCAATTCAAAATTGCCCTTTCACATCCTTCTGATATGTCAAATGGTTCTTCTAACAATTTCAATACTGTAAACTTCACTGTATATGTGAAGAAAATTCCATTGCTGGACAAAGTGAATCTACACATGCAAACATGTCAGCTGATTGTAAATGACCTAACAAAAACTAATGCAATGGCACTGAAGGTAGAGAATATGATTGGAAAGGTAATAAAGCAGTTGAATTTAGAGAAAGCCAATTCCACGGCTTTGACAATCCAAAACAAAGAGCTTAAGAAGATCATAGTAAAGATTGGAGTAGACCCCAATGATAGGTCTGCTATGCAGAAGCTTCTACAAAGTGTTGAATCAGAAATATTTTTACTGAAGAAAAAATTGAAATTTCCCACAGGAGAACATTCCATGGTAGTAGAGGTTGCAGAGGTGGAAAATGAGAAAGAAAAACTTCTTTAGCAGCTTATGCAAAAGGAAGAAGAAATTTCCAAATTGAATCTGACTGCATTAACATTGCAAAATCACATTGAAACTCACACTTGTGCTTTTGTTTTTCTAGATGGTAGTGGAGATCCGACAGCACAAATATCTCAATTATCCACTGAATTGAAGATGGCAGAAATATATCAGAAAAAGGCAGAATCTGATTTTGAAACAACAACAAAGTTTATAAAATCCACTGAGGGAGAAGTAAATAAATACAAAATGGAATGCCAAACTGCTAATGTTGAGATTAAAAATCTCAAGGAAATATTGAAGGGAAATATATCCTTAATACAGGCTAAGGATATCATCTAGAATGATATTATTGAAGAAATGAAAACAATTTGGGATTTTCTGACTGTTATTGCAGAAGAAAAAAGCATTATCAAGGAATTTGAAGTGCAAGTCATGACAGAAAAACATAAGCCAATCAATAGGGCTATTTGGGCAAGGAAGTTCATTAATTTCATTGATTCAAAAATAGATCAGGAATTAGAAGAAAATGAAATTAAAGACAAAATTTTATATGCAGTAGAAATTAACAAAATGATTGTCAAAAATGATTGTAGGAAGTCTGCAGAAAAGAAGCTAATTGAGTTAAAGGAAGCAGTGGGTCAATTTGATAAATTATTTGATAAAATAGCAAGAGCAGGTTTTCCATCATGTTGGGGGCTTGGAGGTGGCCTTATGTCATGGAATTCTTATGAGCCCTTACTAGTTTTGGCAAAAAGTAAGGTAGACAACACTCATGAGAAAACTCAAGTTCTTAAAGGAGCAACAGTGATCAATTTCCTTCAGAGAAATTTTCAACTGTTGTGGTTAGTGAAAACTCTGTTTGTGGAAAGACCACCTTTCAACATAATCACTTCTTTCAGATTGGAGTTTCACAAGCTAGTTCATTCACCAAAGACAAACATCGAAATATGGAAGAAGTGCAGAGCTTGGATGACAGATTTACCAGAGGATCCCTCGACTTCAAAGAAGGATAAATCAAAAAGTCAAGGAAATGTAGCAGCATCGTCATCAATCCATATTCAGCATATAGATTAGGATTTTAATTTCATGTTATTTCCTCTTTTAAAAGAGAGAATGTAATTGTAATAAGACATTTTGAGGACATGTAATAGATATTGTACGAAGTCATAAATATTTGAAGTAGTTAAGATCCGTTACATTCGTTACAAACTACTTTCTAGTGTATTTAATGAGATAGAGAAGAAAGAGAAGGGTTCTGAGTTTTGAACCTTCAAATTGCAATTTTTGTACTCAGGTTTTAAATGATAAATGAATGAGAAGCAAGTTTCTGGCATTTGTTGATGTTGATATGTCTTCAAGTTTAAATTTTGTGTTTTCTATCTCTGAATAAAATGAAGTCATGAAGCTGCAGGTCTCTTTTTACTTGTGTAAATAAGAGTTAAAACCCTTAATAGGCACTCCTTAATTTTAACTGTTCCTTTTCTTATAATTCTTCTAGATTTTGAGGTGATATATTCTGTACAATAGCATATTAGTTTGGGCTTCTTTATTTCATGTTCTTCGGATCATTCCATTCTATATCAACATATAATAGCATTGTGGAACATTCATTGTATTTGATCTTTGAGGGTTTAATGATAAATATTTGAGGGTGATTAAACAAATACAAATATTTCTGTGACATAATTATATAAATATCTAGAGCATTGATTCCTTATCATAGCTAAGGGATTGTCTCTCAAGGTACAACACCTTCTACAACAACAAAGCAAGTGGACAAATGTAAATAAAAGGTCATACAACAATTCATTCATGACGAGGAGGTTTCAATGAAACATAACAAGGATTTCACCTATTGACCTAGATGAGGATGAAAATGAAAAAATCACTAATGTATTCATCAAAGGTAAGGATGTTAAGATTAAGGAGCTCCAAACTAATATTGATAGGGCCATATATGTCATAAACTTCCTTGAGCAGGAGAATGAGAAATTGAAGACTAAACAGGTCATTGATGAAGTCAAGTATTTCACTACTCAAAGGGAGGTAGAAAAATCCAAAGTCATGCTAGATGAAACACTTGAAAAGTATGGCTTGCTTGATGATGAATATGAACAAGTACCAAGATAGAGACCTAGAACTAGAAGGCTGAAAAGAGCTCTAGCTTTAGAGAGACAAAGTGAGGATGAGCTTGCTCATCAGCTAACCCTAAATGAGAAGCTTGCTATTGTAATCAATGAAAACAAGAAGCCATGGTTTGATAGAGCCAATCAACATTTGGAGAAGCTACTAGAAAAGGCTAATAAAGACAATGACCTATTGAGGATGAAATTCAAACACCATGCCTTAAAGGATGAAATTGCAATGGCCAAGCTCAAAAGAACCAATGCAAAGATTGAAGATTTGAACATGGAGGAGAAGAAGAAATTGGACATTCTTGCTGAGGCTTCCCTCCAAGCGTAAACACATCATCATCAACTATTCTACAAATTCTGAGCATTTTCAGTTTTGGCCAGTTAATAAAGAAGAGTTGCAACTATTTTTTGGGATACATGTGTTATGATGTTTATCATTGTTTTTCCTTCATTTTCATATGTTAGAATGTGTTGTATTCATATTAATTACATCTCTATGGTATGATATATTTCAAGTTATATTGGTATAAAAAATTCTTGCTTATGCTCTGTTTTGGGAAAGTGATCACAATTTGTCCATTTCCCTCTGTTTAGGAAGAATACATCTCCCATTCTTTTCCTAGCTTTCTCATCTGTCTCAAAACCATATCATCACAATCATATTTAAGTGATAAGCCTTATGCCTACCTTAGCCCATTGATCCTTGCAACCCTATCTAATTTTCCTTGACCTAGCTCCCTTGACCTAATTTCTTCATCCAGTGAAACCCAACCAAATCAAATAAAAAAAAAACCTACACTCAATATCTAGCCTAAAAACCCTAATTCCTCCAGACCTCCTGGCTGTGACCTTTTGGAGAGAGCCCTGGTAGGGCTAGCTACCAAGTCAAAATCTTGGTCTGTGGTTACCTCTGTTGGGATTCCTTCTTCAGCCTTGGGAATCTGGTGGAGTGATAACAAGTTGTAGGTTCAAGGTGGATCTACAAGATCAAATATGTTGCATACGGCAGCATTGAGAAGTTTAAAGACAAGTTTGTGGCTAAGGGGTATGCTCAAAAGGAAGGGATAGATTATGAAGATACCTTCACCCCAGTAGCCCGATATACTTCCATTATATCCATGATATCCCTTGATGCACAGATGGGATGGGAGATTCACCAGATAGATGTCAAAATTGTGTTCCTGAGTGGGGTGATAGAAGAGGAAGAATACATTGAACAACCAGAGGGATTCGAGACACATGAGTAGAAGACTCATGTGTTCCGGCTTAAGAAACCATTGTATGGATTAAAGTAAGCCCCTAGAGCTTGGTATGGTCAAACTTACAGCTACTTGCAGAAGATGGGATTTGTCAAGAGTGATGCAGATCCCAATATTTACTATAAAAGGGTAGGGAGTGAGCCTCTGATACTGGTTCTATATGTATATGATCTATTTCTGACAGGGTCATCAAGGCTTATCAAGGACTATAAGGAGAATTTAGCTGTAGAATTCGACATGAAGGATCTAGGGCTAATGCATTATTTTCTAGGGTTGGAAGTTTGGTAGCAGAAAGGGGAGATCTTCCTTGGTCAAGGAAGGTATACTACAGAAATTCTCAAAAGATTTCATATGGAGTACTGCAGACCCCTGAATACTCCAATGATCACCAACTGGAAGAAAATCAACACGTCTAATGATGATGAGGTTGATCCTACATTGTATAGGAAGATCATAGGATATCTAATGTATCTGGTCAACACTAGGCCAGACATCTGTTATGTTGTCAATAGCCTTAGTCGGTTCATGGTGGAACCAAGGAGAGCTCCTTAGGCAATAGCCAAACATGTTCTCATAGATCTTCAAGGAACAATTTATTTTGGACTGAAATACACCCATGGTAATGACATCAGATTGAGTGGGTTCAATGACAAGGATTGGGCTGGGATTCCAGTAGATCGGAAAATTACTAGTGGTTAATGTTTCAGTATTGGATCAGGAATGACCTCTTGGTGTAGTAGGAAACATAAATCCATGGTGCTAAGCTCAGCAGAGGAAAAATATATGGCAGCTAGCATAACTTCGTGTGAGGCCATATGGCTTCGGAAACTACCTGTGAACTTACTGAAGGAAAATATGGAAGTGAAAAATATTCTATGTGATAATCAGAGTTGCATTAAGCTCTCTGAAAATCATGTGTTTTATGATCGATTGAAGCACATTGAAATCAGGTGTCACTTCATCAGAGATTGTGTCCAATGAGGATTTTTACAGTTACAGTACACTCCAATAGGAGAACAAGTGGCAGATATCCTTACGAAGGCTCTGAGGAAGACAAAGTTTGTCTATTTTAGAGAGAAGATGGGGATGATCAAGAATCAATTCCAGTAACAGGAATGGATAGGATCAGGATTTAGAGGGAGATATAGTATAGATGAAGCAATGACAGTGACAGTGTCATGGGAAATAGTACAAAGGGTAGAAATGCAGCAGATGAGGGGCAACAACTAGAGATCAACAATGCAGAGGATGCTTCAAAGCATGGCAGCATGCAACAGACATATTGCTAGAACACTTTCCTCATTAAGAGGGAGTGTTGACTTTTGTAGCATCGGAAAGTATTCCAAGTTTCAAATTTTGTGAGGTTTCTTGGACATCAATATTCCAAAAAACCCAAAAACTGTTTGTGGATATTCCACTCGGTTCACGTTTTATTAAAATAATTAATTATTTTAATGGAGACCCTAAGTCTAAACTTAGGGAAATTAAATAATTAATGGGCATTAACAAGACATAGTGTGAATCTTTTAGAGAATGAAGATCAATTCAAGTTTTAATATTATCCATTGATTAGACTTCTAATTTGGGTCGTTGATTCATCAATGAGAAGATTATAAAAGAACGCTTGAAGGTCATTTGGAAAGCAAGTCAGGCAGACACTCAGTAACCCGAAGGAGATAAATTATAAAGGAATAGAATTCGATTTTAGAGGGAGAGTTGTAGAGGAAGAAGGAGAAGAGGGAGTCAAAAATGACTGAGTATGAGGACATAGGGATGCAAAGGGCCACAACAGGCAGTTCAGAGCTACATCGCAGTGTACCCACACAGAGCCCACGCAGAGTGATGCAGTCCAGCGCATGGACTGCACAGAGAAGCTGACAGCAACAAAACTGAATTCGGCCCCTAAGGAGAGATGGTTTCTTGCTTGACTCTATCTACATTACCTTAGTGCAATTTCTATATGGTGTTTCTGGAGCTCTTATATCTCGTGTGCGCAGTCATTCGTATGCATTTCATATTTTAACCTCTCCTATGTTATGACTTTGGAAAACTTTAAATATGTTCTGAACTTTTATTCTATCGCTGAACCTTATGACTAAGGTTACAACCCGACACATTAAAATCAAACGCTTATAATAGCCTTTAGGCCCCGGGCCTACCTTTACAATCGACTGTTTAATAAAATGTAACCACCATACCTTAGATTATCCTTCGTGCTAATTTTGAACGCGATCACCGTTCGATGAACCTTCCTCCAGATCGACAGCGTTCGTCGATATCACACTGCCTCCTCAGTCAAACTTTAGTGTGCAATGGCACGCAAAAAGGCGGTTTTGGGGGTCCCGCCTTATGCCACGTTTCAACCACTCTATGGAATCGCTTCCAAATTGGGAATATTGCTTTCCCCACAAAGGCGGTGTGATATGGGTGGTTTTGTTTCGCAAATCCACTCTCGGTTTTGGAACAGTGATTGACCAGGGGTCAAGTCGGGGTTACGCTATCCTTTTATTCACTAACTCAGGGTCTAACTTCGGGGCAAGATTTCCAATTAACAGCAAAACCAGTTTATCTCTTTATTAAGCGGGGCTTCCACTATGACCAGAAGTCCATCGCTCTGCGGGCAACAAATCCTACGATCACGCTCTTCAAGACTGGAATCTATAGTATCTGCGACGATGGTTAATATATATCTCAGCTTCTTACAAAATGTAATGATACAATCCCAGGGAATCCACAATCAACCATAGATGAGAGTTGCGGAGATTACACAGCAATTCTCTTCATCGAATTAATCACAGGACTGAAGATTCGATTCACTCATAGACGAATTCAATCACACACAGATAGTCAATGAATATTGGCTTTCATTCACCTAAAACAAAAGCTTAACACAACTTCACTGTGAAAATCTCCTCCCCCCAATGCAATCCAGGGAATACATTTATAGATCAACATATGTCTCTTCGGTTCCTCTGAGAGGACCGTTATTGGTAAATCAAAAGCCTAATTACAATTATTCGAATAACTGAAACATGACAGATGGACTGAACTTAAAGCTATTCGACTTCTATTGACTCTAACTAATCTAAATGAAACAGGAAACTAAGGTATTGACACCTTGCTGTTACAATTCAATGATTTTGAACCCTCCTAGCCACAACATGTGGACAAAACCTCCTACATTGCTGGCTAGTGTCTAATGCCCCTGCATCAGACTCCCGAGGGCGATTTTCTTCATGGGCTCCTGTCCATGAGCTCTTCCACTGATCTACCTATCTTCTGCAACATTCCTTCAGTCATCCAAGTGGCGTCTTCCTCTGGCTTGTCCTTCCATTTGATTAGGTACTGAAAGTAATCTTGTCCTCTGGTCTTCCTGAAAACTCTCTTATCCAATATCTTCTCTGGTTGCAATGGTTGTGCTGGAGGTAGCTGCTTTTCCCACTCAATCTGTTCCTTGCCTGTTGATCTTTCTTCTGCACCATCATCTTCATATTTGTACAAATATGAAACATTAAAAATGGGAGATATTCCAACATCACGAGGCAATTCAATCACATAAGCATTTGTACAAAACTTTCTAAGTATCTTGCATGGTCCAATATTTTTGAACTTCAGTTTTTTATACTGCTTCTTTGGGAATATTTCCTTCCTCAAGTGTGCCAAAACCATATCTTCTACTTCAAAATGGACCTCTTTTCTGCCCAATTCTACTCTGCCTTTGTATTTGTTGCTACTGCCTTGTAGTTGTTGTTTCACTTGTTCATGTATGGCTTGGATCTGAAGAAAATTCCTCACCATCAACACTTCTTAGCTCTGCCTTTCCCATATTTCTTAACTCTGATATTCCTCTGGGGTGCATTCCATAGACAATATGGAATGGAATCTGTCTTGTGCTCCTATTTGGTTAGTCATTATATGCATATTTTGCCTAGGTAAAAATATGATCCCACTGCTTGGGATGCTCTCCTACAAGACTTCTCAACAAATTTCCCAGACTCCTATTCAGTACCTCAGTTTGTCCATCAGTCCGGGGATGATAAGCTGAGTTGAAACTCAGTTTGGTACCAAGTTTCTTCCACAGTGTCCTCCAAAAATGGCCCACAAATCTGGTGTCTCTATCTGAAACAATACTCTTGGGCAACCTATGCAACCTAACAACTTCTTTGAAAAACAAGTTAGCAACATGGGTGGCATCACTAGTTTTATAACAGGGAATAAAATGCAGCATTTTGGAGAATCTGTCCACTATAACAAAGATTGTATCATTCCCTCTCTGAGTCTTGGGCAATCCTAGAACAAAATCCATACTCACCATGTCCCAAGGCTTGTCTGGAATAGGCAAGGGAGTGTACAATCCTGCATTCTGGCTCCTTCCCTTGGCATATTGACAGATTTTGAAATTTTTCACGAACTTGTCCACTTCTTCTCTCATATTGGGCCAATAATAGAAGTGACTTAGCTGCTCATAATTTTTTTCAGTACCAAAGTGTCCAGCAAGTCCACCACTATGCTTTTCCTTAATCAAATTTTCTCTCATGGAACATTTTGGTACACACAGTTGGTTCCTTCTGAATAGTAAGTCCTCCTGCAAGAAATAATCCAGACACTGGCTTCTATCTGTTAGAACGGGATTACAACATGCCTCAAATGCTTCCTTAAAATTTAAATCTGTTCTATACAATTCCTTGAGAAAATCAAATCCTACAACTTCAAAATTGGTTTCTTGAACAAGCATGTGCCTCCTACTCGAAGCATCAACTACTTTATTTGCTTGGAAACTTATATGTTTCAAAACAAAGTTGAAACCTTGGAGATACTCAACCCATTTGGCATGCTTATGATTCAACTTGGGCTACTATACAATGTACTGCAAATCATAATTATCAGAATATAATACAAATTCTTTGGACATCAAATAATGCCTCCACTTTTTGAATGCCCGAACAACTGCATAGAATTCCTTCTCATAAGAGGAATACTTCCTTCTGGTGTCATTCAGCTTCTCACTGAAATAGGCTACAGGCCTATCATCCAGACTCAGCATAGCTCCAATGGCCTTTCGACTGGCATCACACTACACTTGAAATGGTTTGGAAAAATCAGGCAGAATCAAAACAGGTTTTTCAGTTATCTTTTGCTTCAAAAGTTTAAAGCTTCTTTCTGCTTCAGAAATCCATTTAAATGGATGTTTGCTATTTTTTATTGTCTCTATGATGGGTGAATTAGTCTTACTGAAGTTTCTTATAAACTTCCTGTAAAAACTGGCAAGTCCATGGAAACTTCTCACCTAAAAAACATTTCTAGGTGAAGGCCACTCCACAATTACCTTAACCTTTTCTGGGTCCATCTTCAATCCTTCTGCAGAAACAAAAAAGCCCAAATACACCAACTCTTCTTTCATGAATGAGCATTTCTTTAAGTTTATCAGCAGTTTCTCTTGGTGCAACTTCTTCAAGACATAATTAAGATGCCTTAAATGTTCTTCTTTAGTTTTATTGAAAACTAATATATCATCCAGATACACTATCACAAATTTACCAATGAATTATTTCAAAACTTCATTCATAAGTCTCATGAAAGTGCTAGGTGCATTTGACAACCCAAAAGGCATTACCATCCATTCATACAGTCCTTCATTTGTTTTAAAGGCAGTTTTCCACGCATCACCCTCTCTTATTCTAATCTGATGATATCCACTTTTTAAATCTATCTTTGAAAAATATTTAGCACCATTCAAACAATCCATTAAATCCTCAACTCTAGGCAAAGGGAATCTATACCTGATTGTTATTTTATTGATTGCTCTGGAATCAGTACACATTCTCCAGCCTCCATCTTTCTTTGGGCTCAATACTGCTGGCATTGCACATGGACTCAAACTTTCTCTAATCAGCCCCTTGTCCACCAATTCCTGTACTTGATTCCTGATTTCTTCATTTCCTGTGGGATTCATTCTGTAGGCTGCCTTATTTGGCAGTTTTGAACCAGGGATAAAATTTATCTGATGGTTGATCTTCCTCACAGGTGGCAGCTCATCAGGTAAATCATCCACAACAATGTCACAATAATTGTCTAACATCTCTTGGATTTCTATTGGAAAATCATAAATCTTTGTAGAAGTAAGAACTACCTTAGGTTTGCAAACTAAAGCAAAACTTACCTCTTCTTCTTCTATCTGCTGCAGATATTCCTTCCCGCTCAGCAACAAGGTCTTTGGATCAACCACTCTGCTTGATGGCTCTCCTTCTTCCATGGGTATCAATGTATGATGTACCCCATCCTTGAAGAAATTGTAAGTGTTCTTCTTGCCATCATGCACCACTGCTCTGTCAAACTGCCAAGGTCTACCCAGCAGTATGTGACACACATCCATGGGCATCACATCACACAGGACTTTGTCCTTGTTGTTTCCCATTTGTAGCTCTATCTCACACTATTCTTTTACAGTCAGTTGGTGCCCTTTATGCAGCCAGGACACCCTGTAGGGAGTTGGATGCTCCCTTGCCTTCAGCTTCAACTTCTCTATTACCTCAGTGGAAACCAGATTGTCTGTGCTTCCACTATCAATGGCTAGCTGGTAGCATTTCCCCTAGACTTTGCATATGCTCCTAAACAAAGTCTTCCTTTGTGCAGGTTCAGTAACCTCTTTGGCTTGTTTCAACAGGACCTTATTAACCACCAAGGACTCTCCCCTCTCTGGTATAATTTCTTCTTCAATTGCTGCCTCTTCTCCAACCTGGGCAACAACAACATTTCTTGGACCAGCACCCACATTCTCTGGGCACTCATAGTGCTTATGTCCCACTTGCTGACATCTATAGCACCTCAATTCTCTACCTTTGCCTCTGCCTCCTCTTCCTCTATAAGAACCCCTTCTGCCTCTTGCATCACCCTCTGTAGATGCATTTTTAGGTGAGCTACTGTTAGCTCCATCCCTGGGTGTAGTAGGCTTTCCTCTACCACCTTGACTTCCCTTTCCACGGAAAGTACCTCTCTTTTTGGCAGACTGCTTCCTCAAGAGTTTCTCCTCTGCTTTCATGGCCATCTGATAGGCCTCTTCAACTGTCTTAGGAGACAGAAGACCAATCTCATCTTGTATCTCTAGCTTGAGACCATTCACATATCTGGCAGTCTTCTCTAGTGTGTCTTGAAATTTCCCAGATTTTATGCTTACTCTATAAAATTCTTCTGTGTATTCCTTTACTATCAGCAACCTCTGTCTCAGGTTCTGCATTTGCCTAAACAATGTTAGCTGATAATCACTAGGCAAGAATTTACCTTTTAACTTAGCCATCATTCTGGTCCAGCTCTTGATAGGCTATTTGCCAACTCTCCTTCTTACTGCTTGCACTCCATCCCACCAAAGTGCAGCATGTCCCTTCAGCTTTGTTACTGCAAACTTGACCTTCTTATCCTCGCTAGCTTCTTCATAGTCAAAGCACTTGTTCATTTCATTAATCCAGTCCACCAGCTCCTCTAGATTCAATCCTCCTGCAAAACTTGATACTTCAATCTTGGGCTTAACTGCAGACCCCAGAACAGTTTTGAGGAGCCTCATGTCAGGAGGAATCTCAGCAATTTCTCCAGCTTCTTATATTTCAGGTTCACTGATGTCTTCACGATCTCTGGGCTATCCTCACTCTATGGCATCCATTCTGGCTTGGACCCTCTGCAAGGTCTCCAACACTTCTGCATTAGCAACGGGTCTCCTTCTGCCAGCACCTCTACCAACTCAGATTGCCATGTTAATTCTCTACAAAAACAACTCAAAAACACGCTCTAATACCACAATTGACAGCAACAAAACTGAATTCAGCCCCTAAGTAAAGCTGGTTCCTTGCTTGACTCTGTCTACGTTACCTTAGTGCAATTTCTATATGGTGTTGCCGGTGCTCTTATATCCCGCGCGCGCAGTCATTCATATGCATTTCATATTTTATCCTCTCCTATGTTATGACTTTGGAAAACTTTAAATATTTTCTGAACTTTTATTCTATCGCTAAACCTTATGACTAAGGTTACAACCCGACACATTAAAATCAAATGCTTATAACAGCGTTTAGCTCCCGGGCCCACCTTTACAATCGACTGTTTAATAAAATGTAACCTCCATACCTTAGATTATCCTTCGTGCTACTTCCAAACGCGATCATCATTCGATGAGCCTTCCTCCAGATCGACGGCGTTCATTGATATCACACTGCCTCCTCAGTCGAACTTTAATGTGCGATGGCACGCGAAAAGGCGGTTTTGGGTGTCCCACCTTATGCCAAGTGTCAACCATTCTATGGAATTGCTTCCAAATTGGGAATACCGCTTTCCCCACAAAGGCGGTGCGATATGGGTGGTTTGGTTTCGCAAATCCACTCTTGGTTTTGGAACAGTGATTGACCAGGGGTCGAGTCGGGGTTACGCTATCCTTTGATTCATTAACTAAGGGTCTAACTTCGGGGCAGGATTTCCAATTAACAGCAAAACCAGTTTATCTCTTTATTAAGCGGGGCTTCCACTATGACCAGAAGTCCATCGCTCTGCGGGCAACAAATCCTACAGTCACGCTCTTCAAGACTGGCATCTACAGTGTTTGCGACGATGGTTAATATATATCTCGGCTTCTTACGAAATGTAATGCGCCAATCCCAGGGAATCCACAATCAACCATAGACGGGAGTTGTGGAGATTACACAACAATTATCTTCATCGAATTAATCACAGGACTAAAGATTCGATTCACTCATAGACGAATTCAATCACACACAGATAGTCAATGAATATTGGCTTTCATTCAACTAAAACAAAAGCTTAACACACAACTTCACTGTGTAAATCTCCTCCCCCCAATGCAATCCGGGGAATACATTTATACATCAACATATGTCTCTTCGGTTCCTCTGAGAGGACCGTTATTGGTAAATCAAAAGCCTAATTACAATTTATTCGAATAACTGAAACATGAAAGATGGACTAAACTTAAAGCTATTCGACTTCTATTGACTAACTTTTCTAAATGAAACGAGTAGGCTAAGGTATTGATACCTTGCTATTACAATTGAATGATTTTGAACCCTCCTAGCCACAACATGTAGACAAAACCTCCTACATTTTTAAAACAATTATGTCCTATCGGAAGCACATAGAGAGATGTAGGAGACGGAGAGAGTCTTTCGGGTGTCAGAATATCTTCGGGAGGTTCCGGGAATTTTGTCTTAGGTGTTTTCTAAATGTATCTACCAGTGTACTCCTTGTAAAGAATTCATTTTCTGAAAAATAATATATAAACCCTGATCTGTTGCACCGGTTTTCCCACATTGGGTTTTTCCATGGACAATTGTCCAAAAATAAGTGTGTACATGTGATTGTTTCTTATGCTTATGTTTCTTACTGTTCCTTTCTCTGCATATGTAATCGTGAATGTTGTAGTCGTATTTATTTCTAAATTTACTAATAGAATTCTATAAATAAATTATTGGAGTAATAATTAGGAGAAATAAATATATCACCACAACTGTATATTTCTGGATTGAAATTTTCACAGTTTCATCTTCGAATTTATTCTACGCATCGTGAGCAATATTGATAGATGGTGAGATTATTCTTAGAAACTTCTCTTTTACATTATGTCTTGTCAATTCCTATTCAGAGATGAGCCATTTACTCCTTAAACTATATCGATCATTTTTATTTTGAGGATGGGACTCATTTTGTGGTGGATCTTCAACATTCTTCTTGTTAGCATTGTAGATACAATGATATGCAATCATTGCATGTCCATAACCGCTGTAGGTTCTTTTGTTTCTTATGTTTGTTCTGTCTTCTCATCTGCTAATAGAGTGTCTACAATGTGTGCAACCAGGGCGTTCATGTTTTGGTTCCACTAAGGGCATGTCTTTTTTGAGTTATATTCCTGATGGAAAGAACAATAATTATCCATGTTGATACTTTCTATATTCATCACAACATTCGAGCTTTGTGCAGAATTGGTAGGTTGATTTTTTTTGTTACTATTATTCTTTACAAAAGTGAAGGAATTGGTAGGATTACTGCTAGTATAAGTCTCGCTTAACCTCTTCTTTAACTCTAAGATTTCATTAGTGAGTGTCTTCACCATTCTGGTCAATATTTAGATGTCTGGTGATTCCTTCTCTTTAGCCTTACTACAAGAAGGTTGTGAATTCTTACTATTCTCTTTGGAGTCCTTTGAAACATCATCATCCATAATAACTCCAATCGCATGCAAGTCCTTCTTGACGGTGATCTCCTCTGCAAAATTCAATGCCAATGTCACATTTGCGACTGTTTTCATGAATTGAGAAATGTTGGTGGGAAAGGAAACAATGTAATAATAAATAGTAATTGAATCATGTAGTTGTATTCCCGGGGGGAACTTATTCAATATACGATTGAAATTTTGATAAAAATATTTCACTTTCTCTTTTCCCCCCATATTGCTGCTTCCAAGCTATTTCCATAACATGGATGGAGTCTTGTCATCAACAAAATTCTTGAGAAATAACTTGTTAAACTCCCTCCAAGTGTGGATTGAATTGATGGGAAGACTATGGTACCATGTTGTTGCTTTTCCTTCTAATGTATAAGGGAAAATTCCACTGGAAACATCATCATACTTCACCTCCAACATTCTTAGATGGATGCAAAAATCATTGAGGTGATCTTCTGCCTTCGTCTTCTTATCTGGATCATACTTTGAAAGCAATTTTTCCAAATATCTTGGAATATTATGAAGATTTTCCGGAAGAGCAAGAGGCCCTTGGGAAATCCAATCCAAATCCTAGTTGGCCATGTTCTCGTTTGTGTGTTCTTCCTCCTTATCAGAATCTGAGGAATCTCTGCCATCTAATCTGTCGAAGAGGTCATCAGAAAGAACAATTGTGTCATCCTTGTACCCTTCGTTAAGAGGTGGAAGATGATATTTATGTAATATATCATCCACATATTTTTCCAACTCCTAAATAGTGAAAAATACAAAATCTTCCACTGTAGATACTAATATACCAATATTGGTTGTTTCTTTCTTCTTCAGAAAACGTGGAATATTTTTCACTCCTAGAATTAGTCTGATAGCCTTAGCATACCAATGGGTTATGGTTTGAATTTCCTAGATCTTCTTGTATGTAACCTCATAAGTCAACTTCAGGCCAGGCTGAGAATATGCTCCTGCTTAAGGAATTAGAGTTAGAATGGTGCTCAGAATGTTGCTACATTGTCTAGAAGAAGAATAATTTGGGTGTGCGAAGATATCAGCCATAAAAAACTTGCTTCCCTCCTTCTAGCACCAAAATTTTGACGGTGTTGGATACCACAAACATATAGGGGATCTCCCTGATATAAGGTCCCAATTAGGCCTTACATCGTTTGGTATAGGAGTCCCATTCGGAATACAACCCAACTACCATTTACTTAAAGATATTCCTTAGCTTTAGTTGTCAGCATGAAAGAGAAGCGCAAGTGTCCTTTGAATGAGAAATATAGTGCACCTTATGAATGTTCGATCGCAAATGTATCAAGGTTCTCTTACTGTAGAGGAGAAAAAATAAGTGAGCCTCTATGAGAGAAGTAATACTACCACCCTAATGGAGACACTTGTGAAAGAGAAAGTCTCGTCTAAAATCAAGCAAAATAGTTCACAAGGATACAATGATTATTATAAACATAACAACACACTTCCAACAAGAAGCGCTGAAGTCACAAAAATAGTTCAATTACTCTAGCACTGATGAAAGAAAAAATGTACCATAAACATCCAAATAATAGTCTTATAAACCATGTGTGAAAACTTGATGCGATGGAAGGCTTCAATATTAAGCAAAAGTCCCAAGATACATAAATACAATGAACACCACTAGCTCCAATAGTGGAGTGCTAGAGCCACTACTTGCTCCCCAAAAGTACTAAATTTGTCTCTCTAATTCCTTATGAGATAAGCCAAGGTTAAAATTCCTTTACATGAGAGATGAGGATATATTTATTGTAATATTCCAAATTTTTCCTTCAATAAATTGGAATATTAACTTTTACTATTTTCACTTAGGAGATGAATAATTGGGTGAGAAGGCCCATTCTCAATAAAAACATGGATAAAATCCCTCTAGTATGAAAGGGGATCAACCTTGGAACTAAATTTCACACCCTCATGTGTGAAAGGAGACTTTTGCAAAGAGGTTTGGTTCAGTTTGACCAAGTCAAACTGCGCAGAGGGATGAGGTGGAAAGCACCATATGGGATAGTGCAGAGATAGAGGAGGGAATATTCCTTAAAGGAGGAAACCCTAATGGAGTGGGACCCATGGAGAGGGATCTCTCATGTGTTTAAAAGAAGGGCAGGGAAGCCATTTTTTCTCATGCATATGATTATTGATTTCATGTCTGCTTAGACATTTCTGCAATCTCGACTGTTTAGCTAAGTTGTTGTGCTGCTTAGCACAAGGATCTCCTGCTTAGGAATCCTTCTCCTTTCTTGAGAAGCCTCTTGAAGGAGTTGTAATGATTTTTCTCACATATAGGCTTGAGGCCAAGCATCCTCCTCCAGGATAGCGTTATTGCTGCAGCAACATAATTCTGTGTTGCAGGGTGTTGCAGTGAGAAGTTACAACACCTCTTCCATTGCTTGTTTTTTAGAGGGAGAGTCTTTCTTTCCTTTGGAGGATCATTTTGGAAGCTATCAGAGATTATTTGCAGATCTTGGCACTTGGCCAAAGTATTCTAGTTCACCTACTGCGTAGTCCCTCTTAGTGACTACGCTATTTTCATGGAGTATCTGCAGTGAGGGTTTGCAGATTGATTTGGAATATTACAGTGGTATCAGAGCAGCTTTCTTGGCTCAGCCTGTGAGTCTAAGCCAAAGAAGATCAGGATGATGAAGAAGATGAGATTGATCTCATCAGTATTCAAAAATAAGAAGACCCTCTCCAAAGAGGAAGATAGAAAAGAAGAGGAAGGACCATGCACTTCCTATTCTCATCGAGAAGAAGACAAGCATGAAGGAAACTTGGATTATCAGATTCTATGTGATTACCTTGTTGAGTACAGATCTCAACCTAGATCCTTCAAGGAGACTCTATATTTCCGTCATTTCATCCCATTGAAGGAAGATAAGAGACCCTGCAGCAGAAGAGAAATCAAAGGCAATAGATTTCTGTTGTCTACCTTTGATGGGTTATCTACAGCGAGAACTTGGGTGAGAAATTTGGAGGCATTTTTCCTACTACATCATGTAGCCAGAAAAGAAGCTATTGAAATCTCAGCACTGCACTTAGAGGGTGAAGCCTATGGTTGGTGGTGCAGCCACTTTAGCCATGCAAGGGTGAAGACTTTTGCAAAGTTCACTCAAAGGTTGATCCAAACCTTTGATGGAGGTAGGAAAAAGGAGGAAAATCTCACACCACTTGAGGAGCTTTGTCCTAATGTTGTCACACTCATGGAGGAGCAGCCACATGCATCAACAGTTGGGGTAGCCAACACTTTGGAGGAAGGAACTCTTGCAGCCCTACAAGATGTTCCAAAATCACATCAAGGTATGAAAATATTTCCACATTCTATTGTTGCAGCAAATTATTTTGATCAATGTGGAGATTTACTTTTGCATGACCAAAGGTCAAATCACACTACTACTATAGAGTAGCATGGTTACACTGCACTGTGCAATATGGAAACATTCAAGGAAGAAGAAAACCATCATTCTCATGAGCCGTTGTTGGATTATACATCACACTTGAGGTTGGGGTTTGAAGACTTGAAGGAAGATGGTAGACATCTTGAAGTGAGAAACTCTTTCTCCTTTCAAGATGACACTTTCTCAATGAGCTCCTCTCAGCTCAAAGAGGAACTTCTACTTTTAGTAGATCGAAGACCTCATTGGTTTTGGAGGACTATTGTTGAGAGGGAGGTCTCAAGGAGAGATATCATTATAGGTGCACTTCAACACACCATGGAGTGCAAATATTTTCTTCCTTTATCACAGGAGCAGATAGAAGATGGAGGACATCTTAGGATGGATAATATCTCTCATGCTTGTGTTGGAAATTCCTTGAGCCATACACATCATGATGGGAGGTTTTTTCCTACCACCTATTTGGGTCCTTATAGGGTCTCATTGATCCTTGAGAAGATTGCATTTCAAAATCCCATGAAGTGCAAAGATAGGGATTTGGTTTGGGAGGATGGTAGCCCTCATAAGAGGAGTACCAAGATGAAGAGGAGGAGAAAGCATACACAAGAGATTGAGTGGATGTGGTTGATGAGCAAGGATTTGGGAGGCTACTTGCAAATATATGACACCGGGCAGCAAGAGGCTTGGCTGCGTTGGTTACTCTTGAAAGAGTTTGGCCATCACTTGGCATACACTCTTCCTAAGAGTAGGAGGATGGAGAGGAGATTGCAGGATGCTTGCATCATTGAGAAGCATGGAGGATGGATGCATGGTGTTGATGTGATACTCATATCATTCATTTTTTTTTCAAAACATGACTTGTATGATGGAAGTATGGGGAGGTAGCAAAATCTTTTGTTGCTTTGCTTGTTCTTGGGAGAGCAAGAGCAGATTTTCTCTCACAATTTGCATGATGTTGCAGGAGGATCCAGCAGATGGCATTATCTCCTTGGTATTTGATTATTTGGAAGCACTTCCATCTTGGGAAGTATTCCATATTTTTTGCATCATTATTAGAGGAGTCTTTGACAAGGAACATGTCAAAGAACCGAGCTTTGTATCGATAGAAGCTTATTTGCATGAGCTCACAGCGCTGTCACTTTGGAGCAGAGGTTTATGGAGGGAGTGTCCCCAGGATCACTTCACTTTGGATGCACTTGGTGGACAAGGAGGAGGTGATGATGATAGAGTGGTGGATAGAGACATCTATCACTATGGCATACCCTTCATGACTTGGGTTTCCAAGCATGAGGAGGATTATCTTCTTGCAGTACATGGGTCATTTTCCTTCATAGCATGCCAAAACACTATGGAGAACTCATTCATGAACCCATGTACCATCTTAATTCCGGCATATGGTAAGGATTTTTTTTATACATTCATTAATTTTCACACTCTTACGATTTCTATGCAGTGCATTGCTTCACAAGAGGGCAAGCTTGTCACATTGCTCTAGGATCATTGTTGGGCCAATCTATATGATGGAGGCAGCCATCTCTTATGTGGCCTTGGGAAAATGTTTTATCATCACATGTATTTTTAGTTGTTGCACTCTAACATGTACCATATGAATACATGCATGATTAACCATGTAAAAAGAAACATTTTTCCTTGTACTTTTCTCAAGCAACAGCTTGTAAAACTACGTTGTATACACCGAGGAGACTGTTGGTATCTTCAAGCACCACATGAAGCCATCAATATTTCCTTCATTCTTGTACCGAACATGTCTTAATTTTATTATATTGTTTCTATCATTGTTGAGAGCATTATTAGGAGAGTGACACATGAGTTGAATGTGTCCTTGAGGGGAGAAAACCCCCACATTTTCTGCACTACATGTTCTAATGGGAGCATGGGAGGAGATATGGCCACCATAGTTACATATGTGTTCTCTTTTGAGGTGGAACATGAACTTTATATTCATCCATTGTATAACCATGGGCAAGTTCCTGATCATGTATTTTTTTCACATTCAGCCATTTACTATTCATTAGTAGATGTGATGAATTTTGTATGTTACTTGCCATACTATTTTCTGATGTTGCAGTGGATGAGACTGCATTGTATCCTCTTGAGATATTGTTTGTATTATGCATCATCATGTAAAAATTGCAGCAAACTTCTCATTGGGGTACTCTATCATGATCATGTCCTATTCATCATGGATGGAACATTTTGGGCCAGCTTGTTCTTTAATGATGGAGGAAGACTTTTTGGAGGATTGTTCTTCACTTTTCCACTTGAGGGCAATACTTTTGCAGCCCAGGATCAGCACATGCTATACACTTACCATAAGTGGAGTGAAGAATAGCTTGGGTTAGGCTATGATGCTTACCATGTTCAGATTTTTAGCCCACCTTCATTTCCGGAGCTTGAGGTGGAAGGAGATTTTCAGGAGTTGCCTTGTTGGGAGGTAGCTCATTTTATCTGGATAATTGCTTGGGGAAGATGTTTTCCCAATAATTTCCAGTCTCCATGCCTTGGGAGAAAACTCCTCAGTTCTATCATTGCAGTTGCTTAAGGACAAGAAACATTTGGGAGGGGAGGACTGTAATATTCCAAATTTTTCCTTCAATAAATTAGAATATTAACTTTTGCTATTTTCACTTAGGAGATGAATAATTGGGTGAGAAGGCCCATTATCAATAAAAAACATGGATAAAATCCCTCTAGTATGAAAGGGGATTAGCCTTGGAACTATATTTCACACCCTAATGTGTGAAAGGAGACTTTTGCAAAGAGGTTTGGTTCAGTTTGACCAAGTCAAAATGCGCAGAGGTATGAGGTGGAAAGCACCATATGGGACAGTGCAGAGATAGAGGAGGGAATATTCCTTGAAGGAGGAAACCCTAATGGAGTGGGACCCATGGAGAGGGAGCTCTCATGTGTTTAAAAGGAGGGCAAGGCAGCCATTGTTTATCATGCATATGATTATTGATTTCATGTCTACTTAGACATTTCTGCAATCCCAACTATTTAGCTGAGTTGCTGTGCTACTTAGCACAAGGATCTCCTACTTAGGAATCCTTCTCCTTTCTTGAGAAGCCTCTTGAAGGAGTTGTACTAATTTGTCTCACATCTAGGCTTGAGGCCAAGCATCCTCCTCCAGGACAACGTTATTGCTGCAGCAGCATAATTATGTGTTGCAGGGTGTTGCAGTGAGAAGTTGCAACACCTCTTCCATTGCTTGTTTTTCAGATGGAAAGTATTTATCTCCTTTGGAGGATAAGTTTGGAAGCTATCAGATCTTATTTGTAGATCTTGGCACTTGGCCAAAGTATTCTAGTTCACCTATTGCACAGTCCCTCTTAGTGACTACATTATTTTCATGGAGTATCTGCAGTGAGGGTTTGCAGATTGATTGGAGGGTGAGATCTCAAGTGTAAGGATCAGCCTTCCACTTTGGAGATCCATTGGAGAAGGTATACTTCAGATTGATCATCATATTCAGCCTTCTCTATTGAGTTCTAGACTTGAGTTGCAACAGCTGCCCAACAACTCCGACATTTTTTCCATTTTGTATATTTCAGCCAATCCTTCAGAGGATTGATGTATTATTGTTCCTAAGGGTTAGAGCTTTGATCCCCTATTGTATTTGAGCCATATATTGTCATATTCATGTATTGACATCCTTTTGCAGCAATTAGCTATAATAGACTCTGATGTCATAGCCAAGGGTTTCATATCTGTAGCAGTGTTTCTTCATTTCCATGTACTTGTCTTATTGAGGCTTGCATTGCCTTTCTTGAGTGGATGTTTCCTCAAGAACTTGTACTTTATTTGCTTCTATAACATTATTTGTTGGCTATATATATCTTCTTGTCTCACAGCTCATCAAATAATGTTGCTGATCTATTGTATGTTCATGCATTTGTTGCAGTCCCTTAATCGGGCACTTTTTTAGGAAATCTAAGTGTGGGAGATCTATTTAACCCACTTAGAAGGATTTCCTTGGAGCCATCTCTTTGATTTCATTCTTAGATACATTGATCTAAGGGATCCAGGTCTTGGTTTCAATTCTTGTAGCAACCATTACTGGAAAATGCGTTTTCCAGTCATGCCTTGCTAGCTGTTCCAGATTTGGAATATTACATTTATAAATTGAGACATGACCTTTAACATCCTCATGAATATTAACTTTATAACTTCTAGTGGCCTTTAAACTTCTACAACCTTTGGAGTTCCAAATTAATTTTGGAATTACATATGACTTTTGGTATTACATATCTTTTGGATTTCCATGACTCTTTAGTTCATACATGACTCTTGGTCTTCCACTTATTTGTATTTAGAATGATTACAATAATACATCATGACTTCCACATCATCGTGTGATGGGAATTGACATGTCACTATATTTGATGACTAGGGATAATAGTGACTAATGAGATGGAATTTCTCCAGTGGTGACATGGATTCCAAATGTATATTCATTCTTCATATAAATTCAATGATTGATTTCCTCTACCCTCCAAAGGGGTTTTTATCAAATGGATTCTTTGGGGTGCTTCAATCATCAAGATTCAAGTGTGTTATCCATTCTTCCTATGCTTCCTTTTTTTGTTCTCCTTTCCCGAGCTTAATCATGTGTCCTTGCCACAATGTTTGTGGAATACCTACATCTACAATCACTCATGATAATCAACCATCAACCTGAAAATATCCTATTATACCATGTTTTATGCATATTTTCGGTTCGTTCCTTTTCACTGCACTCAACAGGGACAAAAGGGGCTTTAGTGCACATGGGCACACTTTGAAAGGATGAAAGGTTGAAGAGGAAAGGCTTCAGGGCTTTGGGATGCGGTCAAAAGAAATGGACAATTAAGGCAACGCGCATGGTGCAAGTCCAAAGGACAAAGGGGAAGGATTCAAGATTCCCAAGTACATTTTTCACTCAAGGGAGAGATGGAGGGTGCATGGCACACTCTTGAAGGCTAAAGGGTGAAGAATTCAAACCTCCACAGTGTGCTCAAGAGGCACAACAAGGTGCATAACGAAAGTCTGAAGGCTGAAGGGAAGAGCTTCGTACCTTCGACGTGCACTCATGCGCTTAAAGGGTCTAGGGCGCATGGTGCATTTGGGAAGGCCGAATATTGGAACTTAAGGCCTTTAGGGTGTGCTTATGCACTCAAGGAGGGAGAAATTATTTGAGTCAAATGAGTGTGGTCAAGGAAGACTTGGTATCTAGGAGGGCATAGTTCAGAGTAAGGAAGGGGAAAGAGGCTTGATGACTGCACCTAGTGCCCTTGGAGGGTGCATTGCGCACTTTCAAACAAGGAAGGATTCCCCATGAAGGCTTCGGAGTTCACATTAAATTCAAAGATTTGTCTAAGTTTGGAATATGAGGTGAGGGGTGAACAAGATGATTTTATACATAGAAGCATGTGTGACACATATAAAATTATCGAGAAAACTTAGACAAAATTGAAAAATGAATAATATATGTCAAAACGTCACTTTATACACATTTCCTAAGTGCAATGCACGTAGTGTGTGCGACTGCGACCCAAAAGTGAAGTTTTACAACAAAAAAGATGTCATGACCATGAAATACAGAAATATATATTCTAATCAACGTCAAGACACTTGAAACCATTCAAAGACATTTGATACACATAGAATTACATGAAACGACATTTGATGATTAGAGTGACTCTAAGTACGACAGTGATAGTAGGCTGCAAAAATTCAAATGTAGTGAAATTTTGGAGGGTGTTGTAGTAGCGACATCATACTCCTAGGTCATTAGTTAGATAGAAAACATAATTTATTACTTTAATTATGAACAAGTAATTTATTAGGTTAGTGTATATCTCACATTTGCATATTTTTTGCAACACTTGTTAGATATGTCACATATTCTCATCCCAAATCTTGTCAAAGATAAGAATATCATCTATATTAATAACAAAACTACCAACATATGATTGTGATACATCACAAATCAAAGAAATGATTTTCATATAAATATTTAAGGATGAAATTGAATTATAACTATTGCAAGCACCATTATATCCCTAAACATAAATAAAAGGTAAAATTTGAGTTTAATGATTGGCTATTAGGAGATAGGACTAGTCCCTATTTTTTCCATGAATATGGATTCAAACAAAGGACTTTATTGAAAAGGAAAATAATGTATTTAGGGTGATGAATAAGGTTTTTCATTAATAAACTTATAATATCCTCCAATAGGGTGATGAATAGGGTTTTCCACTACTAACCTTAGAATATCCTCCTATGATTTTTACAACATTTTAAGGAAAAATAAAGGGAATATTCTCCACTGGGAAGTTTCCATGAGTTTTAAAGATAGGATCTACCCAAGAATTATACTAATAAAATTCACCCTCACCACTAGATAAAAAAATTTTCACTTAATATAAATTCAATTATAGTTATCATAGCTAGACCAGTCATTGAACCCGTAGACTCCCCAGACTGGGAACCGATCAGAATTGTATGGAAACTAGTTTAAAAACCAGACCAAAAAACCTGTCAAACAAAATCACATAAAATATTCAAATTTTAATGAAAAACATATATATTAATGTGCATTCATATGAATCCAAACCATTTATACAAAAGTTCTAATTTATATAACATGTAAGGGTGCATATAACCAAAATAGCACTGAGTGCAATCCATCTCTAAACAGAAAATAAATCAACAAACAAACTCCACATGGCCTCTAGCATCCAAAAAAAAATATGCTACAAAAAATACCTAAATATCATCGAAATAATTGCCTATATTGGAATCTTCTTCATCAATATCACCCTATGGGCATTAAAATAAGATAGAAAAATCATAGCATGTCAAGTCAAGATTTTCTTAGAGTGATGGGTCTTTTTTTTAGTAAGCTCATAATAAAGGAGTTCAACAACCAATGCCACTAACATCAAGGTACATAGAGGTCTTGGTGAACTTTATTAAATACTAGTTCAATACCCTCATACATGATAAAATCCAATGTAGTGTTGCAATCCCCCCAATCTTGAAATCCTGGAAAATTGTTAAGTCTATTGAATTTTGAGTGAGATCTAAATTATACTTTATCCATATGAAAGCCAATGATGTAAAAACCACTCTCAAACAACCTGAGTCATTTCATGGTAATTTAAAAATTAAAGTAAAAAGATGAAAATGAAAGATAAAGGAGAGTGTCACTTTTACTTTAATAATTTAACATTACCATGAAATGCATAACAATAGTAGGGCCATATGCTTGAATAATAGATACCTATTGTGGGATAGTGCCCAACTAAGACAAAAATTTAAAGAAAAAATAAAAGCATGCCCCACTTGTTGCCTTCTACGTGGCTTACCATACCGAACCAAACAAAAACGGTTCAAGTCACTGGTTTGAAACAATTTTTGCCTCAAAATGGTCAGACCAGTGTAAACCGGTCGATCTAATTCAATCCTTATAACACTATATTCAACAAATAAATCCAAATGAATTAGAAATAATACTTACTTGTAAATCATTGTTCATCCATAAACCCTAGCTATGAATCATCCATCAAACTTGAAAAATCATCAACAAATCATCTCTCCAAGAGGTGTTGTGGGTTATTCATCCATCATTAACATAAGAATAAGATTATAAAAAAGTAATATATCTCCACAAGTAGTAATGATCCAAATGAGAAAGTAATTCCTCTATTTATATGAGGAAACAAAGTGTTATTTCTCTAAGATATTATCCACTAAAATTTCATTAAACATATGAAATTTCATTATACAAGGTGTATAGGTCTAGATTGGACTCCAAATATGCCTCTGCAATGAAGAAAGAATGCTCCATCATCAAGTCATCCTCAAAATACATTAATATTTACATTAGAGAAATTTTGAGGTCTAAAATGGGTCTAAAATGGGTAATGTACAACAAAAATCAACTTTAAAAGAACCAATAGGTTTCAAGATGATGATTTCAACCATGAGGGATAATTCACCATTTTTGGAGTAATAAATTAAAAAGATTGAAAATTTTAAAAATTAAAAATCTATTTTTTCAACTCTTATTTTCAACTTATATCCCTGTGGTTTTACTGCAATCACATTTTTTCATGTATTGTTTAATTTTTTGTGTAGTAGGGTCCATCAAAAGTATGCAACATGGGTACTACTTCGATGACGAATTAAATTATGCGTCCAACGAGTGCTCCCACTCGAAATTTGAGTAAAACTGCATGGAGTTAAGTTAAAAATATGAGTTGAAAAAATAGTTTTTTCTTTTTTTCCCTCTGAAATTTGATGATGTAATCTAATCTTATTTTATTAATTCCACTTTTTTTTTATAATATTCCTAAGGAGGCCCATTTTAGAACTCAAAATTTCTCTAATGAACACTTGGCATGAAACAATGGTTAATGTACCTCATGCATGTTGGCCCATCATCATCATCAAACGAGTGACATGAGTGTAATACATAAGGTATTTACAGTTGTTGTTTATGGAAAATGATGAAAATCATCATTGGGACCACTATCTACAATATGGATGATCATAAAATTAAAAAAATAAATAAATCCTCTAGTTATCCATATTTGTGAGGGGATAACTATTAGTTTTTGTAGCATCAGATGTGTTCTAGCCTCAAGATTTGGTAGAGAGGTTAGGACACATGCATTCTCTAAAACCCACAAATCGTTTCTCAAAATTCCATCAAGAGATGACTTAATTAAAATAATTAATCGATTTTTAATATTTCCTAAGTATAAAATTAGGAAATATGATTAATTAAAAGGTATTAATTAATTCATACGTGAATCTTCTAGAAAAAGACATAGATCAAGTTCTATTTAATCTTAGCCATCGATTAAGTTTTAATCATGGTCGTTGATGTCTCAACGAGAGATTATAAGAACAAACTCGATGGGGCTTGTAGAACACACTTGCAAAGATTGAATTCATTGACAGATCGATTTCCTGACTAGCAGCGCCGAGTTGGCGGAGAGAGAGCTAGCGAGCTCTTTGCAGTGAGAGAGGGACAGGGATAGTAAGTCCAGAGGAATATTTTCTAGATTCGGTGAGTACACAACAAAGAGGCAGTGAGTGCCATAGAGAGGAAGCGTAGAGGCCACAAAGAGCCATCACAGTGCTTCAAAGGAGATATACATTTTTGTTGGGAGGTAGAGTTGATTCAATGCTAGAAGTCAGAGAGAGTTTCCAGAGGCCAAGAGGGTTAGTTTCTAGAAAAAAATTGATCAGTTAGCGAGAGGGAATTTGATCCTAGTAGCAGGGACACAGTATTGCGTAGGTTGATGTAGCAACTGTGCAGAGGCAATGCAGAGAAGCTCATCTTGAAACAAGGTAAGTGCCAGATCACCAGTGGGAGTGAGATTTTTCTCACTAGACTCTATTGTCAGATTTTTCTTGGTATGGTTTGCTAGATTTAAGCAACCATATATTTGTACTCAATTTACTACTACATAATATACAAACCCTCAGTTGCTACACTGATTTTCCCGCATTGGGTTTTTCTGGGGACAATCCAAAATAACAATGTTGTTTGTGTGTGTGTATCTGTCTTTCCCAACGTTATTTTATTCCGTATTATTTTATTTGTGAAGGTTGTAGTGTATTAGTTTCATATTTACTATAGAACACAATAAATAATTTGTTTAGTTATTTAACAAATAGAAGAAACATAATCAGTTGATGTAGTAGGATTCAGGGCTTCCGAATTTTCACATGTTATCAGAGCACAGGAGAAGCAGGAAAAGCTCTGTTGCAGACAGAAAGAGGGAGATTCAAATCACTGAATTAGCAACTTCTCAAAACCCCAGGTGGTTGTGCAGTCCATTAGTCAGGAGAGAAAATTTTGAGGAAAATTTTATTTCTGTAAGTGAGTTGACAAAGAATAAATTTTCCAAATTGAAGATTGTTAGAGGCAGAGGGAGAAGCAATTTTTTTCTTGCAGAGTAGATCTTTAGCTGGGACACAATTATTTTGCAACAATTTTCTGGTGCATAATAACATCAGGGCGAAGGAAGATCACACACTAAGGGAATTATTTCCGTGGGGAATTTCTAGCCTAGAAATTTGATTTCTCACTGCAGAGCAACAGTATTTGTGAGTATATTTTCCCGCTCCAGCAGGTAGTGCGTAGAGCCTAGCAGCAGCTTCACAGAGGAAAACAAGAATATTTCGATATTATAGAAGAGATGGCATCAGTAGGGTTGAGAGATCAGTTGGTTGGATGGTTCATCCAACTATTTTATATCGAAGGCCATTATTTCCTTCCTTCTAGATGAATATGATCTCAAGACCTATATCACTTCATTGATAGCTGTACCCACAAACCCAAATCAACTAAAGGCCTATAAAAATGAGATGGCAAAGGCAAAGAGGTTGATTCCCAATGGAGTTATAGATCATGTTGTGTCACATAGTGTTGGCAAGGATACTACCAAGAAAATGTGGGATGCTCTTGCTATGTTGTATCAGGGATCTTCTGTGAAATGAAAGATGTATTTGGAGGAGAAGCTGAGGTGTACCAGGATGCAGAAAGGGTAGCGTATAGACCACTTCCTTACTATACTTCAGGATGTACATGACTAGCTGTTTGCAATCGGTTCAACACCCTAACCTACAAAATTGGTATGGTTTTTCCTGAACAGCGTGTCCAAGGAGTGGAAAGTATTCGTCGAAAGTATCCTGGGTAGAGAAAACTTGCTAGATTGGGAGATAATGTGGGAATATCTGCAAAAGGAGGAGATGAGGTGAGAATTGGTGAAGAGCAGTACCATCAGTGGAAGTTGTAACAGTGGGACGAAGGAAGTAAAGGAAGAGGATAATGTAACCTTTGCATCAAAGGGGCAGTAGGACAAGCACAAAAGGAAGAAGGAAATATCCAAGTTCAAGTGATTCAAATGTGGTGAACTTGGTCACTACAGCACCCAATTTACTCTCAGAAATAAGGACAAAGAGGAGAAGGAGGATCAGGAGGCTGCATCCGCGGAGATAGACAGGTTGTCCACCATGCTGGAGGAAGTTATTTCCATGATCATTGATATACCTCCAGGAGTGAGGTGGGGTGATTTGGTTTTGTAGCTACAGTTCAGTAGGATCCTTCAGGAGTCCACCTCTTCGATCAATTACTTGCTACGGGAGACCATAGTAGCAGTAGCAGGATGGACCCATGACAGTTGGTGCATTCAGGTGCCAGAGTGACATAGGCAATGCAGATCAAAGTTGGCAGCAGTGCAGATTCAACAACAACATAGAGGATTTAGTGGCAGCGCAAAGACTAGTAGCGGTCAAAACTCAGGTGACAGAGGCATCACGCTAACCACAGTTGGTTCAGTTTGATGAACAATTCTCAGTTGAAACACCAACAGATGAGAGACAGTTGAAGATGTTGTGGTAGCAGCTGCAATAGAGTTGTAGTATAGATGCAATAGTTAGCAGCAGTTCAGTAGGGTCAGCAGTAGCACAGATGCAACACATATCAAAGTTGCACAGTAGTTGGTGGGCAGCAGTGGCCATACATCAGCAGTGTAGTGGGAGATGGTGCAAAGGCAGTGTATTGCAGTTGTGGTACTAGAACACTTTCCCCGTTACGAGGGATTATTAGTTTTTGTAGCATAGGATGTGTTCTATCCTCGACATTTGGAAGAGAGGTTAGAACACATGCATTCTCAAAAAACCAAAAATCCTTTAAGGAAATTCCATCTAGAGATGACTTAATTAAAATAATTAATCAGTTTTTAATATTTCCTAATTCTAAACTTAGGAAATATGATTAATTAAAAGGTATTAATTAAGTCATATGTGAATCTTCTAGAAAAATACATGGATCAAGTTCTAGTTAATATTATCCATTGATTAAGTTTTAATCATGGTCGTTGATGTCTGAAGGATAGATTATAAGAAAAAACTCGATGGGGCTTGGAGAACACACTTGTAGGGATCAAATTCACTGGCAGATCGATTTCCTGAGTAGTGGCATTGAGTTTCTAGAGAGGGGAAAGGATAGTAAGGTCAGAGGAATATTTTCCAGATACGGTGAGTGCACAACAGAGAGGCAGTGAGTGCCATAGAGAGGCAGCACGAAGGCCACGTAGAGGAAGCATTGTGCTTCAGAGGAGATCCACATTTTTGCTAGGAGTAGAGTTGATTCAGTGCAAGAAGCCGAAGAGAGTTTCCGGAGGCCAAAAGGGTCCAGTTTCCAAATTGTATTTGATCATTTAGTGAGAGGGAAATTGTTCCTAGTTGTAGGAATGTAGTACCGTGTAGGATGGCATAGTGATTGCGTAGAGGCAGCGCAAAGAAACTCGTCTTGAGACAAGGTGAAAGTCCGATCACCAATGGGAGTGATATTTTTCTCACTAGAGTCTATTTTCATATTTTTCTCTTTATGGTTTGATAGATTTAAGAAACCATAGATTTATACTCATATTTACTACTACATAATATACAAACCCTCAGTTGTTGCACCAATTTTCCCGCATTGGGTTTTTCCTGGGAATTACTCCAAAAATAACAATGTTATTTGTGTGCATGCATCTGTATTTCCAACATTATTTTTATTCCGCAATATTTTATTTGTGAAGTTTGCAATGTATTAGTTTCGATATTTACCATAGAACACAGTAAATAATTTGTTCATTTATTTAACAAATAGAAGAAACTTAATCAGTTGCTACAGTAGGATTCAAGGTTTCTGAATTTTCATAGTAACGTCTAGCTTCAGCAAGGGGACATGTGTTCATTGTCGAGCACATGAGAACCTCAACATATCTGAAACTCCAAGACTTGCACCTTTAAACACTCCAAAATATTGCTGCATTCTAAAATTAAACTATTAGTAATAAAAGATCAGGGGAGATAACATAACGTTGAAAAATCCTTCATCTTTATCACATATTATTTTTTGAAACATATTCATAGGAATAAATTACATGAATTCATAATAAAAATCAAGTGACTAAAATAAATCAAAATAAAGTACAATCAATATTCATATACACATAATGTTGATTTACAACTATGCTACTCTATGCTAATAGAGTGAAGTACCTTCTGTAGAATAATTTTTTAGAAGTAACCCATTAGTCGATGAAGGAAACCCCTCTCCACTAAGGATGACAAGATAGAAATAATCATCCTTAGCCTTTTCAAGAATCACATAAGGAAATTTTAAAGAAATATCAAGCTTCTTTCATATCAAATAATTTTCTCCCGTCCTACCCCACATAAAAGCTAGACTTCATTATTCAAAATATCCTTGTCTTATTCTACCTTTATTACTTATTACTTGGTTAGGGATAGAGTAGGTGGACTCAATCAAAGCAATGATATTTTATTAATCTTCACATAATTCTAAGGCTTCTTCATTTCCTTTGGCTAACATATTGAGATACCTTGGCTCCAATTTTTCATTTGCAAAATTCACAAGTTGTTCATCACAATCTCTTTCTCTAAGTGAAAACATATCATCCAAAGTATTGTCAAAGGTGAAAGGGGGAATGGATAAGTATTGGGAGTAATCATGACTTCTTAGGATTGATGATGTGTTGGTAACTCTTCACTGTCTTCTTTAATAAGCATCCTCATGTTTCTAGAAACAAATAAATTACCATTATCATCATCAATGTTTATTAAATCATTTGTAGGATCTTTGTCGTCTTCTACTTGGTATTTCAGAATAGGTTGCCTACAAAGGGTGAAGGAAGATCCATCAAGAGTTGGGATATTCACATAACATAAATCCATTTGGAGGCCACAACCCAAGGTATCATCCCACTTCCAACACAATAACATTCCCCAAACATCAGGTACATCTATAATTTTATCTAATATACCAAATAAAAAAACATGTTGCAACCCAAAAAAAAATTCTTCGAAGCCTTTTTTTAAATAGTTAGTAGACAATCATTTCTTCAAATACTTTGTAGCCAAGACAACCAACTTTTAGAACAAATAAGTAAGAGGAAAAAAAAATATTTTATTAATATACTTTGAAGGAAATTACAACATAAATTGACTTTGAGAACCTAAAGTTAGGTCCAACAAATATTTTGGCATACAAATAGTGATAGGATCATGCTTCTGAAGACAAGCTCGTACTAGAGTCAATCAAGTTTGAGGGAAAAAGATAACTCGGTCTACAACGATAATGTTAAAATTCAAGAAAATTCATTGAAACTCGACCTCCACAAGAGCTACTGTCTCGACCCTCCAAACTAGTGTAATTTTCCTCCAATATTTGGAATCCAAACTCAACAACTTGGCCTCCAAATATAGATATAATTATCCTACCTATAGGAAATCGACATCCAAATATCTAAGAGAGATGAAAGAAACTCAACTCCCCAAACAACAAGTTTGGCCACTTGGAGTAGCATAATTGACCTTCTAAATTATGGAAAACATGAAGAATTATCTAAAAGCATATATGGAAGGTTTGACAAAGTTGATACAAGAAATGTTTCCTAATAGCGAAAATATAGTAGAGGAAACTCATGATGAGAACAAAATAAATGTTAATCGTGATTTCATAAACTCTAACGTTGGATGGAATACCCACCATATTCCAAAGATCGATATGAGGAGGTTTGATGGCAAGGATCCCCTAACATGGATACTACAGATGGAGCAATATTTTAATCTCAATGATGTGCAAAACACACAAAAGGTAGACATTGCAACTTTATATTTAGAACAAAATACATTTGTATGGTATCGATGACTTTGCTCTTGTAAAAAAATTGTCACTTGGTCAATTTTTACGAAGGAAATGATAACACATTATGAAGATACAAAGAGCAACACCTTTTTTATCCAATTGATAAATCTCAAACAAAAGGGTTCAGTGGTAGAGCACATTGAGGACTTCCAAAAATTGAATATAAGGGTAAATGATATTCCAGAGGAACACAGGATTGATGTCTTCATAGGGACTTTAAATGATAACATCCAACATGAGGTTCACATTTGGGAACCTGATTCATTGGAGAAGGCATTCAGGCTGGAAAGAAAAATTGAATGTAAAATTATGGCGACAAGGAAGCCTACCACTCACATCTATAAAGATGGAAGTGTTGCTACTCCTAGAATTCCACAAACTACAACGTTGACACCACAACAATTGGAAGAAAAAAGAGAAAAAGGGCTTTGCTACAGTTGTGATAGAAAATACACTAAAGGTCATAAGTGTGCTGAGAAGAAATTATTTTACATAGATTGTGAAGAGGAGGAAGAAAATGAACAAGAAACTTCAAAATAAGAGGATATACACCAGGAACCAAACCTAGAAGAAGAAGAAATGAGTTTGACCATATCATGTAACGCATTGGCAGGAATTACCACTCCTCAAAATCTCAAGATAGAAGGATATATCAAGAAGAAAAAGGTAATAGTGTTAATTGATTCGGGTAGTACCCATAATTTTATTCATTGTAAGGTAGCCAAGGAATTGAATTGTTTCCTATACCCAACACCAGAATGTTAAGTGATGGTTGAAAATGGAGGAACTATAAATTTCTCTGGAAAATTCCATAATATCAAGCTAACCATGGGGGAATATGTATTGAATAGTCCAATGCTTTCCATTCCAATGGGGGGTGTTTATGTTGTACTAGGAGTACAATCGTTACAATCTTTGGGGAAGGTAACTTTTAATTTTCAGGAACTTTTCTTGATTTTTTTTTTTGGAAGGAAAAGAAGTCGAATCACGAGGTATCGCAGGGAAGCCATGAAAAATAATAAGCTCTAATGTCATGACAAATCTTCTGAAGAAAGAACAACGAGGCGTAATTGCACAATTATGCTCACTAGAAGTTCCAACATCAAAAGCATCTATTTCTCCATATCTCCAAAAAGTCTTGGACAATCATTCCAAGGTGTTTGAAGCTCCCAAAGGACTCCCACCTATTCGTGATCATGATCATGCTATTCATTTGATTCCAGGAAGTGTTCCTCCAAAAATAAGGCTTTATAGATATCCTTATGTCCAAAAGAGCGAAATTGAACGTATGATTACAAAAATGTTAGAGGCTGGTATAATTCAACCTAGTCAAAGTTATTTCTTTGCTCCAGTAGTATTGGTGTACAAAAAGGATGGATCATGGTGCATGTGTTCGGATTATATGGAGCTCAATAAGCTTTCTATTAAAGATAAAGTTCCCATTCCTGTGATTGATGAATTATTGGATGAATTAAATGGAGAAATTTATTTTACCAAGTTGGATCTTCATTCAGGATATCATCAAATTAGAATGAAGACTGAAGATATTCCGAAAATAGCATTTCGAACTCATGAGGGTCATTATGAATTTTTGGTCATGCCTTTTGGCCTTACCAATGTACCTTCTACATTTCAAGGGTTGATGAATTCCATTTTCAAACCCTTCCTTAGAAAATTCGTGCTAGTATTTTTTGATGATATACTAATCTACAGGAGGTCTTGGAAGGATCATGTTCAACATGTTGACACAGTGCTCAAACTATTGGAGGGGAAACAATTATATGCAAAAATATCAAAATGTTTCTTTGGAGTACAAGAGGTGGAATATCTAGGTCATATTGTATCTCACAAGGGTGTTAAGGTAGATCCTAACAAAATTAAATACATTAAGGAATGGAAAGTCCCCACAACCATAAAGTAGTTGTGAGGATTTCTCGGGTTAACAGGGTATTATTGCAAGTTTGTTAAGAATTATGGGAGAATAGCATCACGTCTAACAACATTATTGAAGAAAGATGCATTTTCATGGAATCCTGAAGAAACTAAGGCCTTTGAACATATTAAAGAGGCAATGTGTCTAGCACCGGTCATAGCTATGCCAGGCTTCACAAAAACCTTTCATTAGGGGAGTTTTGAGGTCTAAAATGGGCCTCCTAAGGAAAATGTACAATCAAAATTCACTTTATGAGAACCAATCAAATTTTAGGGGATGACATCATTTCTAATTGTTGAGGTGGCATTGCTTGAGTTAAAGGTACTTACTTGTCACATTCTCAATGGTGGATAAAAAATCATGGTTAACCATGGTAGTGCTTTAAGCACTTTTAAAGTCATAAAGTAAAGTACTCATAATAAATGTCATTTCACATTTTTTAATTAAAACAATATTATTTTCATTTCATATTTCTTGAAAGAAACAATGCATATCCCTATACATTTATTATATTATCTTATATTATATTATTTTTATATAGTATATTAATTACATGTTATTATACAATTTAAATAATATAAATTTCAATTAATAGAATATACTATAATTAAGAATTTATAAATTTATATTTAAATTTTATTTCAAGTTATTTAAATAAAAAGGACAAATGCATTAGTTGTTCAACGATAATGCCTTTTCCCTAAAAAGCTCATTCTTATTTATAGTCACATAAATACAATTTTTTTATTAATTTTATTTTGGTACAGCTTTTGAATTGAATTTAACTATGGTTACATGGATTGTTGTGCAAAAAATGAATTGCAAATTCATAAATATTATTTTATTGGTTTAGCTATTATTTTATTATTTCCTTAGGAGGCCATTTTAGACCTCAAGATTCCCCTAATGATTGTGGAATGTGATGCCTCAGGAAATGGAATTGGTGATGTTTTAATGCAAGAAGTAAGACCCATTACTTTTGAAAGTCGTCCAATCAAAGGAAGGTATTTACAAAAAGCTATTTATGAGAAGGAAATGTTAGCAATACTACATGCACTAAAGAAATGGCGACCTTACCTAATGGGAAGACACTTCAAGGTAAAAACTGATCATGATAGTCTTGAACACTTTTTGGAATAAAAACTATCTTTAGAAGAGCATCAAAAATGGGTCACAAATATGTTGGGGTATGACTTTGAAATCATCCAAGAATTGTTCATTTATGTAACGTAAAGGAGGTTTCCCCCTCGAAGTGGCTTATTTCTAAGGCATTGATCTCTCTTTTCTTCTATTTTTGGAGCTAGTTCCATAACATTTGTTATCAGAGCTTTGGCATTAGGGGAATTTTGAGGTCTAAAATGGGCCTCCTAAGAAAAATGTACAACAAAAATAAACTTTATAAGGACCAATAGGATTCAAGATGATGATGTCAACCATGGGGGATGATTCACTATTTTTTAATTAAAAGGGTAAAAAGATTTAAAAAATAATAAAATAATAAAACTACTTTTTCAACTCGTATTTTCAACTTATCTCCCAAAGGTTTTACTCAAATTTCGAGCGGGAGTACTCATTGGATGCAAAATTTAATTCTTCATCCAAGGAGTACCCATGTTACATACTTTCGATGGACCCTTCTATACAAAAAAATGAGAAATGCATAAAAAAACGTGATTACAATCACCTTTTTAATGTATTTCTCATTTTTCGTGTAGAAGGACCCATCGAAATTATGCAAAATGGGTACTCCTTAGATGAGGAATTAATTTTTTCATCCAACGAGTACTCCCGCTCAAAATTTGAGTAAAAACGTTGGGAGATAAGTTGAAAAAAATAGTTTTTTCATTTTTCCTTCTAAAATTTGATGATGTCATCAAACCTTATTTTATTATTTCCACTATTATTTTATAACTTCCTTAGGAGGCCCATTTTAGACCTCAAAATTCCCCTAATGGTTCTAGGGTTTCACTGCTCCAAATAGGTCTTCGTGGAATTTTCGCTATAACTGTTTTTCTACAAAGATTCAGAAGCTGAAATTTTTAGAGAGCGAAGCATAAATATTGAGGAACGTCGTGTAAAAAATTCAGATATTGGTTCAGAATATGTTCGGAGATATGATCTATGGAAGTTAGGGTTTTTTCAGGTTTCCAAATTTAACCTAAAAAGGTCATCGTGGAATTTTCATTATAAATTTGTTTATACAAAGGTTCAGAAGCTGAAATATTTACAAAGAGAAGGTGAAATCTTGAGGAATGTCATGTAAAAATTTCAAATCTTGGTTCACAATATCTCCAGAGATATAATCTGTGGAATTTAGGGTTTTTTCAGGCTCCCGAATTTAACCTAAACAGGCCATCGTGGAATTTTCGCTATAACTTTTGTTCTACGAAGATTCAGAAGCTAAAACTATTACATAGAAAATCTGAAAAACTATAGAATGTCTTGTAAAAATTTTAGATCTTGGTTCGCAATATCTGTGGAGATATGATCTATGGAATTTAGGGTTGTTTCAAGCTCCAGAATTTCATCTCAAAGAGGTGACAGTGGGAAAATTATCATAACTCTCTCTCCGAGCATCAGATTGGAATTCTGTAAAAATTAGCCACAAGTACACAAACTGTAGTTTCCTATGTATCAATTTGATAGCAGAAGGAGGAAACAGTGATATGTGGCATGCCATACAAGTTCGTTGTACTGAACTAGTCCATAATTAGGTCATTGTGGGAGATTGGACATAAATTTGCCTTGAAGAATCCAAATCAGATAATAACTGTGGAATTTTAAAGAAGATTCAGAGGGTTACTAAAGGGCCGAATTTCAGATATTGACGATCCAAAATAACAGAGATAAGTCAATTTCAATATGGAGCTCCTCAAAAGCAAGAAAAATATGTGTATTTTTTTTTTAAAATTGCATAACGTTTGTTTGAAAAAGCAGTTTGAAGTGATTCCAAGGGCATATTGAAGAATTTTTATCAATATTGGGTTCTATAATACCTCCAAAAAATAATTCCATACCCATTAAGACCTCTAAAAGATATACTATGACGCATGAAGAGGAAGAATTGCAATATGAGATATCAAAATTACTGTACCAAGTGCAACAAATTTCGATCTTACAAAGAGCAATAAAAGATGACATAGATGGTTTAAAAGCAAAAATGGAGGCTAAGTTGGATGGTTTGAAGGATCAAATGAGATCTAATATCGATGATAAAGTAGTGGAAGATCACATCGAACATCAACAACAAGTTCTCCAACTCTCAAAGGATAACCTAACTTTGGTGCAGAATCAAATGAAACAACAAGAAGATCAACATCGCAGTGAAAGAAGTTCTGAAGTAGTCACAGAAACAAGAACTCGAAAACTACCAAATCAATCAATTTCAGAGTATCTCAGCAAGTGGAAGAACTTACTCGTTGAAGATTCCACATGGAAGGCTGAGAATTTTCTACAAAATCATCTAGAAATAATCAAGCGTTGAGGGAAACACTTGTTTGAAGGAGAGAGGCATGTTAGGTCCCTATAATACTAATGTATCCCCTTATTGTTATTAGTATATCCCCCTTATTGTTATTGTTGTACCCATATAACCCCCATATTGTTATTATTGTGTCCTTACATTATTATTGTTAGGTCGGATAGAATTATATTGTGGCCCCATGGACTCCTATATATAGAAAGGAGGTTTTTTCATTTGTATCATCCAAGAATCGTTCATTTATGTAATGTAAAGGAGGCTGCCCCCTCAAAGTGGCTTATTTCTAAGGCGTTGATATCTCTTTTCTTCCATTTTTGAAGCTGGTTCCATAACATAAAGGGCCCTCAAAAAATGTAAATCAATCTCTAGAGAGGAACATAATTCGACCTATCCAAGATTAATCAAGCTTAGCCTTTAATTTTGATGTAAGATAGCAACTCGATCTCACTGAGAGAATAAAATTGGTTGGAAGGATGATGCTTCAACAATGGTAATTTGGCCTTTTCAAAAATAAGAGAATTCAATCTTGATAATAATTACAAACCAAAAATAATCCAACCTCTGATGAAAACCATAACTCAACCCCAAGAATGGAAAATTCAATCTCCATAAATTGTGCAAATAACCTAACCAGTAGTGTCCTCATCCTCCTAGAAATTGAGGAACTTGATCTAGTGGAGGAATGAAAATTTGACTCCAAAAGAAAAATACAAATTGAACCGCCATAAATAATTCGAGCCTTAGTGAAATTTGGATTCCAAGGGTTCAAACCTCCTTAGTAAATGGATTCATCATCTTTAGCAAGGTAGTTCGACCCTCAAATATCTCCTAAAAAAACAACTCCTCGACCTCCAAATATTAGAAACTTGATCAGTTGCAATGAAGATTAAATGAGAAATATGAATGATTTCTCTCAATTCCAACTAGAGTAATAATTATATCCACTGAAATTGAATGATTACCAGTTAGGGTGGCAATGATGTCCACCGAAACTAGTATGAGAGTCTCACTTGAAACCCTAAAATTGACTTCCTTGAGCCAAAATCCAATCACAATAAAATTATTACCAAATAGAATGATCATAAATGGTCTCCAATATCCCTTTTAAAATATTTTTTTGGATCTTCTATAAATCTCCTTTTAATTATTTTATTGATTAAAGTCACTTATTTCCTTCAAGTGAGTTTTTCCCCTTTTTCTTCAATAATATTTTCCCCTTCCTAAACTCTTATATCCCCATAGAAATTTTCCCTTTTTCCTAGCCTAAAAGGGACAATATATACTAGTTGAGAGGGTATCTCCATGCTCAAGGAATTAGGTACATTATAGTCCTCCCTTCCTGGGATTATTTGTCCCAAGTGTTGAGATTTTGTTTATTTGGGGTAGCATCAGTTGTGCTCTAGCTCCCAAATTTTATGGAGGGATTAGAGTACAATTGATCTACAAGACCCAGAAATGGATTTGAGAAATTTCAAGTTGTGTTCAAGTTATTAAAATGATTAATTATTTTTAATGGATTTCCTAAGTCTAACTTAGGAAAATAAAATAATTAAAGTGAATTAATTAACACATGTGTTGAAACGGTATTAAGTCACATGGATCAAGCAATCTTTTAATATCAGTCATGGATGGATGATTTAATCTCGATCGTTGAAGGGTTCAACAAAAAATTATAAGAGAAAGGCTTGAGGGTCAGTTGAAGACACACAATTTTGGTATAACTGAGGAATAGATATGGAATTCTAGGGCGGGTTTGCTAAAAATTTCCGAAGGAATCTCCTGTATTGAGGGGTAGTATTAGCCAAGGGAATGTTCTGATTCCAGGGCTAAAAGACATCAAGAGGCAAGAGGAGCAGCAACAATAACACCGCAGAGAGGCTTCAGAGCCATGCAGTCCAGCAGGGACAACGCAAAGGTAACTAGGGCCATGCAGGGCTGACGCTAGCCTAGCAGAGGTAGCATAGACCCTCAAGGGGTGACAGAGGCCCTCCTAAGGCCACGCAGAGGCTGACGCAGTCCCTCCAGGGCAACACTGGGGCTTCAGAAGCAGCGTTGAGGGTTTCTAGGGTCAAATCTGGGCTGAGTCATGTAAATATCGTTTGAGGGTGTGGATTGGTCAGATATTTGGCACTAGATCTTCAGGTTAGCTACAAATTTGATATCTTTTATTCTCTGTCGGGTTTTCCAAGCTTGGAACCTTGATTTTCTGTACTCAGAACTACTTAATAATAAACCCTCATATCTGCTGAAACGATTTTCCCGCTTTGGGTTTTTCCGGGGACTTATGTCCAAAAATCCATGTGTCACTTTGTTGCATGAGTGTATTATTCAGTAAATGATTTGCATGTGTAGGCTGTAGTTGTGTTTATTTTCGATATTTTCTGAATCTAATTTCTGAAAATAACTTGTATTAATTAAATAAATTAGGAGGAAATAAACCAATACACTGTAGTAGAATTTTCACATGGTATCAGAGCGATAACAGATGAAGCTAAATCTCCAGAAATCAGCTGAAGAAGTATTTTTCTGCAAGGTGGTAGAAGAAGCAGCAAGGAGACAATGTTGAAGCTGCAAAAGGCCTCTAGGCTTACGCAGACCCTTCCCAGGGCAACATATGGGATGTGTCACCCAGTCTGGGGTTACGCAGTCCACTTCTGAGCAGCGCTGGGACTGTGTTGGGCTAGACAGGAAGACATTGTCCAGTCACTTCTCTTGTTGCAGAATAAATTTTCCAAGATCCAGAAGCAGTGCTTTAGATCTTCAGCAGTGCTGGTGGGGTAGAGATTCTGCAGGTGAAAAATTGTTCTTAGCTAAGGAAACAAAGGCGGGAAGAAGATAGTTATTCAATAGATATGAGCCAAACAGATATGGGATTTGATCAGGAGGATAGAAGGATAATGTTCGTTTGAGTTTTTGGTGGAAGATTTCCAACAGGGAAGTCAGTTTCAGTAGAAGCAACTACTAGAGGGTTTCTATTCACCAAGAAACGCAGGTCCAGAGGGAGAAGTATTGTTTCTTTCAGATCTGAGCAAAGATGGCTCGATATGGACTGAGGGATCAAGATAGATTGGATGACATGTCCAACTATGTTATCTATAAGGCCAAAATCCTCTCAATTCTGGATGAGAATGGTCTCAAAGATCATGTAGAGAAGACCCTTGTTGTACCAACCAACACAGAGCCACTCAAGAAGTATGAAGAAAATCAAGCGCGGACGAAGTGTTTGATCATAGACAGAGTCAAGGACCACGTGATTCCTCATATTGGTGGTAAGAATACAAAAAATGACATGTGGTCAGCCTTGGAGGTGATGTACCAAGGAGGCTCTGTGCAAAGAAGAATGCTTCTTGAGAATCAGATGTGGATGTTCCAAATGATGAAGGGTGAAGAGATAGATCCATTCCTCTTCAGACTTCACGCTATCCATGACCAACTGATTGGCATTGGTGCTAATCCAGATGAAGGGCTCATAGTGAGGACGACCCTGAATGCTCTCTCTGAAAAATGGGAAACGTTTGTCCAGAGTATTCTAGAAAGGGAAACGTTACCATCATGGGAAGATATGTGGGCTATTATCCGCCAAGAGGAGATCGGGAGGATCACCAAGAAATAGTCTATCAGTGGAGGAAGCGGATCATCCAGTGTGAAGAAAGAAGGAGAGGAGGATGCAACCCTTGCATCAAGGGAAAAGAAGTAATGGAAGAAGAAGGAAATCTCCAAGGTCCGATGCTTTAACTGTGGTGATCTTGGTCATTTCGCCAGCAGTGGTCCTAAGAAGAAGGACAAAGGAGCTTTTGATTCCAAGGTTGCAACAACAAATGACGATGGCCCTGATGATGATGCATCCATGAGTGCTCATGCACCTCGAGAGAAGAGGTGGGGTGACATGGATATATAGAGTATCCATATTTTGTGGCTGGATCCTTGAGTCAACCCTACTCTTGGATCACATACGAGCTATGGGAGCCTTAAGACGGTAGTGGGATGAGTCGGGAGATGGTTGCAGATGACCACATTGAAGAGCAAGAGGGAGTTGAAGAGATGAAGACTGAGCAGCTTGATGCAGAGGAAACAACAACGTGGAGGCGGCAGCATAGAGAGGCTGATGGGACTTCAACAACATAGAGAAGTTGGCCTCACGCAGTGCAGTGTTGCAGCATGACAGTGTCTCCAGGGGGACATCGTGATTCAACATCGAGGGACCTTCAGTGGAGGAGGGAAACTTGAATTTTCTGTCAAACAGTTGGGCAGAGTCTTTCAGTTGCTTACTTCTTAGCAACTGAGTTGCAGTGTAGCAGTTAGCAGTGGCAGTGCTATGGGCATCTTAATGCAGCAATTTGAGAGGGACTTGTAGTACAGATGTCGCAGTGTCAGTGGCAGTGGCATGGGCAGCAGTATAGAAAGAAATAGTGCAATAGATGGAGGGAAACAGGCCAAGCATCAACAACACAGATCCAGTACTCAAGATCTTGTGATACATGGTGTGATGTATTGTTAGAGCACACTCTTGATGCTAAGAGGGAGTGTTGATATTTTGTGTATTTGGGGTAGCATCAGTTGTGCTCTAGCTCCCAAATTTTGTGGAGGGACTAGAGTACACTTGATCTACAAGACCCAGAAATGGATTTGAGAAATTTCAAGTTGTGTTCAAGTTATTCAAATAATTAATTATTTTTAATGGATTTCCTAAGTCTAACTTAGTAAAATAAAACAATTGAAGTGAATTAATTAACACATGTGCTGAAATTGTCTTAAGTCACATGGATCAGGCAGTATTTTAATCTCAGTTGTTGATAGATGATTTAATCTTAGCCATTGAAGGGTTCGAAAAAAAATCATAAGAGAAGGCTTGAAGGTCAGTTGAAGACACACAATTTTGGTAAAACTGAGGAATAGATTTGGAATTCTAGGATGGGTTTGCTAAGAATTTCCAGAGGAATTTCCTACAGTGAGGGGTAGTATTGGCCAAGGGAATGTTCTGATTCCAGGGCCAAAAGACAACAAGAGGCAAGAGAAGCAGCAACAAGGACAATGCATAGAAGCTTCAAAGCCACACAGTCCAGCAAGGACAACATAGAGGCAACGCAGAGGTAGCTAGGGCCACGGAGGGCTAATGCTGGCCTAGCAGAGGCAGCACAGGGGAAGCGTAGACCATCCATGGGTGACGCAGGCACTCCGAGGGCCACGCAAAGGTAGGCGCAGTCTCTCCAGGGCAACGCTGGGGCTTGAGAAGCAACACTGAGGGTTTCTAGGGTGAGAATTGGGCTGAGTCTTGTAAATCCCATTTGAGGGTGTGGATCAGTCAGATATTTGGCACTAGATCTTCAGGTTAGCTGAATAATTGATATCTTTTATTCTCTGTCGGGTTTTCCAAGCTTAGAAACCATATTTTTTGTACTCATAACTACTTAATAATAAACTCTCATATCCGTTGAACCGATTTTCCCATTTTGGGTTTTTCCAGTGACTTATGTCCAAAAATCCATGTGTCACTTTGTTGCATGAGTGTATTATTCAGTAAATGATCTGCATATGTAGGATGTAGTTGTGTTTATTTTTGATATTTTCTGAATCTAATTTATGAAAATAACTTGTATTAATTAAATCAAGTAGGAGGAAATAAACCAATGCACTGCAGTAGAATTTTCACAAGTCAAAAATTGTATTCCCAAGTCCCAAATATGCTTGAATAATCTATGTTGTAAATGATCCTGAATCTGCATCTTAATGTATGAATATGCATATTAATGTTGGGGTTCCAAGTACTCCTATAAAACTTTGCAAAATCATTGTTAAACTTTTCCATTATGTGAGACAACCCATCATACCATAATACATTCTTCATTAAAATTCTTGGATCCCAAGTACTCATTGGGAAATTGACATGCCCATCCTTCTTGCATTCAATAGAATTTTCTTTTGAGTTAAGAATGAGTTGCTTCACTTCTAGTTTCTTACTTGGGTAACTCACATTGATTCATATTAAGCTTTTTGTTCCCATATGAACCATGGGATACATTATCACTGACTGGCCTAATAGAGACAAATTGTCTGAGGCCCCCTTGCTCATAATGTCAGACTTCATAAAATGAAGGGGAAGTTTACTCCCTGGATTCCAAATTATAGTTGCTTCAACTACTGTTTCTCCCTCATCCTTCCTTTTTCATGTCAAGTGTCAAACCCAAGATTCCGACCCCTCAACATTCCATGAAATGTTTATAGTTCCAAATCGGCCATCACCTTTCATTGTGGTTTCCGACAAACTCAGATATGTTACGTTATCCATGGTGTTTAAGATATCATCTTGATACGATTAAAAAATGCAAAAAACAATACTTTCATTATTTTTCAAAGAAAAGTGTAAATAAGGTGCCTCAAAAGTGCTTTCTATGTTCCTCTTTGAGACATTGCATGAATCACAAACATGCAACCTAATCTTCCCCGCAATTCCTTTGGTGGATGTGCATTCAAGTTAGGATCCAATGTGCACAATAACAATATTTCTTCCCCTGGTAACTTCTTATCACATTGTAAATGTTATATTAGTGGAGGCTTCAAGAGAGATTCCTACCATCTACCTTGGTATTCAACAAAAAATTGGAGAGAAAAAATTTCAAAGGAATCCCCTATATAGAGATTCTTGAATTCTTGTATTTCCACTATCAAACATCAGAAAAAAATAACTTGAAGAAGAAATAGCCCTGGTAACATTTTCATGTACTTAAGTAGATGCTTCTCCATTTCTTTGAACTTTTTTGACAAGTTATGCACCTTTATTTTCATAGTACATGTGTTTACTACCAAAAATACTAGTGTAGTACTTTGTATAGGTAATTTTTAGTTTCCCCCTGGAAAATGGAGCCAATAAAAGTTCCTTGAAAAAACCTTTTTTGATGTATCAAGAAGCATGAGGATAAGAAAATAAACTGGCTTTGCATTACCTTATTTTGAATACTATATTTAAAAAACTGTAAGCATTATTTTTTATGGCACTGAAATGTTTTTGTTGATTTTGCGATAGAGATAGTTTCTTCCACATCCCATACTGAGGCCTCCACTATAATATTTGATAGGGGACTTATGTTCACTATCTCAATAAAATATGTTGCCATATTCAATTACAAGTGGATTGGTTTTGAAACTGAATGGAAACCATAGAATCTTGTTTTCTCTTCACAAAGATGGTCATAAAATTGACCTCTCAAACCCCTCCATGGATTTTAGGTTTTCCAAATTATAATACCTTTGTATTTTTTCCACTTCCTCGACGTCCACCTTTCCAAAAGGGTCTTATATTGAACATAGTTGACAAGTTGTGCCTTCTCACAGAGATCATCCAGAATCTTTTGGCTCTCCATAAATTTCAATTTGATTGTGGACTTTTCCAAACTTAGAATATGGGATATACTTGTGATAATCCCAAATAGGATTTGGAACTTCTTTTATGTGGCCATTTGGGAGCTTCTAAAATAGTGAAATTTTCTAGGCTTTTGTAGCCATTCTTGCTCTAATAGTGGTTGCAAGTGGCATACCTACATAACCCACCTCAGAATCAAACCCATATTGATAAAAGTCATTCTTGAAAATTTCTTTTGTATTTTGGATTTCATAAGGGCCATTTGTAAATTGTCCATTTCCCTTGGAAAATTCAACCCATAAAGATCCTTGGATGTATACATAGGTTCCATCAAGGTATCTGTTAGGATCTATACAAGCCGAAATAAACTCCACAATGAAAGAGCACAATGAAACAACATCGTATTAATCATAAAATCACTTATTTATACATGTGTAGTCTAGGTACGAGGCAATTGTGTCTCGGTAACTTATTAACTCTAAAAATGGAATATGAAACTAATTACATATTGTACAATAACAATCCTGAAGGATTAGTTAAAATTCCCCCCTTAATCGGAAGGGACATCTGACATGCTGAGTAACATTCTAATCTTTTCAAACTTTTCACGTCCCAGTGCCTAATTTGTAAATATGTCTGTGATCTGCTCTGAAGTAGGAAAATGTGTCAGATGAATAACTTTGGCCTCTACATAGTGTCGAATCAAGTGATATTTTGTGGTAATATGCTTGCTTCTATCATGAAGATTGGGATGCCACTAAATTGCAGAAGAGTTGTCGACGAGTAGTGGAGTTGAAGCCTTTTTTTTCTCCTGCAAGCCTTCAAGTATTTTGTGAAGCCAAATGATTTCTTTTGTATCTTGAGTTACTGCAACATATTCGACTTTGGTGGTAGAATCAGAAGGAACATATTTCTTGCGTGATCTCCAACTGATGGTTACTGATCTAAGACTCATCAAATAACTAGAAGTAGAGACTTCATTCTCCTTATGTCCATCAAAATCAAAATCTGAATAACTAGTGAGATGGAAATCCGTAACTTTGGAATATTTGATGCCATATGTTCGAGTACCTTTCAAATACTTAAACACTTGCTTTGCTACATCCCAGTGACCTTCACATGGCTGATGCATGAACCTCGAAAGTATCCCTGCAACAAAAATTATGTCAATTTGAGTAGTAATTAGAAAATTCAAACTTGCAACAAGTTTTATGTACTTTCTTGGATCTTCAAAGTTACTTCCTTTAGTGGAAGTAAGTTTCAAATTTTTCTCCATAGGAGTAGCGACAAGATTATAATTTTGCATCCCAAATCTGTCAAATAGTCGTCCAACATACTTTTTCTGAGAAATGAAAATATATTTGGGCTTCTTATCTACTTCAATCATTAAATAATAATGTAATAAACTCAAATCTTTCATGTCAAAAATTTTCATCAACTCTCTTTTGACGGACGCTATATAGTTATCATTATTTCATGTAATCATCAAATCATCTACATACACAATGAGATATACAACTGACTTTCCACTCTTCTTAACAGAAAGAGTTGCATCATCTAGATCAAATAAATTATAATTAAACTTAAGAAGGTGTTCAGTTAACTTTTCATACCATGCACGAGATGCTTGTTTTAGTCCACACAAAGACTTAACTAACTTACATACCTTTTTCTCTTTTCCTTTGACAAAAAAACCTTATGGCAGAAAGATATAACATCCTCCTTCAAATTGTCATTCAAAAAAGTTTTTTTAACATTGATATGGTGTATCTTTCAGCTATTCCAAGTTGCAAGAGAAAACAGAGTTCTAATTGTGCCCCACTTTGTTGTAGGAGAAAATGTCTCTGTGTAGTCAACACCTTCCTTCTGAGCATAGCCTTTTGCTACAAGCCTTGCCTTGTATTTATCAAGTGAACCATCTAACTTGTACTTGATCTTGTACACCCACTTGCAACTAATAGGTTTGACACCTGCAAGAGGATCCACTAACCTCAAAGTTCCATTCTAAATAAGTGCATCATATTCCTTTGTCATTGCATCCTTCCATTCATCACAATTAGCTGCTTCTTCAAAACATCTGGGTTCACTAATTGTATAATGACTAAATTCACAAACATGAGAAACGTTACCTGAATCACCTTTATAAGAACTTCCTGTTTCAAAATCATCATACTTGCTTAGAACTTTTCGAGCACGTGTGGATCTTCGTAAAGGTTGCTGAAGTGGTTGTGATGGTTGTTCATCCTGAAGTACAGGTTCTTCAGGAACACTTTATATGACACTGTAGAAACAACACTATCCTCCAAATTTTCTTCAACAATAACATCCTCATCATTCTCATGAGTAAAATATGGAAAAACCGCAGACTAATCCAGAATGGGAACCCCCCCTTCAGTATGTGGAATGTCATTATCATATTCAAAATAGAAATTTTTAGATGCAAATTTCTCCAAATGAGTCACTTTCCTATCAACAGTGGAATTATCTTTATTTGACTCAAGAAAAATAACATCTCTGGGAAGAATGAACTTCTTATTTTCTTCATCATATAGATTGTATGCTTTGGAAGTATTAGAATAACCCAAAAATATACATTTTCGACTTCTTGCTCCTAATTTATTTTGTTGTTTCTTAGGAATCAAGGCATAACATTTTGATCCAAAAATTCTAAAATGTTGAACAGTTGGTAGTCTATCATACCAAAGTTCATATGGTGTTTTTTTGTGAAAAAAATAAGAAGGACGACGATTTCTAATATAAACTACACAAAGAATTGCTTCGCCCCAAAACATCAACTTCACATACTTTAAAAACATCATAGATCTAATTATATTAAGCAAAGTTCTATTCATGCATTTTGCAACTTCATTCTGTTGTGGATTATAAGGTATAGTAGTTTGATGTTTGATTCCATTGTCCTTCAAATATTGTTCAAAGGAATGAGAAGTATACTCACCATCGTTATCAGTTCTGAGAATGCTTATATTATGTTGAGTTTCATTTTTAATCATCAAATGAAAGGTTTTAAAAGCTTCAAACAATTATGACTTACCTTTCAACAAATACACCCAACACATTCTCGAGTAATCATCAATAAATGTCAGCACATATTTATTTCCGTTGGCAGTTGCAACATGCATAGGTCCACATAAATCAGAATGTATGAGACCTAATTTTTGTGAAGATTTGGAAGAAGAAATATGAAAAGGTTTCTTACAATGCTTTCCTAGAATACAAGCATCGAAAGATGTAATCTTTCTTGGAACTGTAGGAAGACCTTTAATACCTTGCTTTTTCATAATTCTAATGCGGCCATAATTGATGTGACCAAATCGAGCATGCCACAACAAGATCAAAGAAAATATATCACTTTGTTGCGCCAAAAAAGTAGAACTTTCACGAGAATTAGTAAATGAATTACCATTTAACTTTAAAAGTGTACCTTCCCCGGATGCTGGTGATAGCAGGAGTACGAATGACCATCATCTCTCCCACGCCCATGAGGATGAAGATCTGTAACGCAGGTCCTCACACGATGTGGATCCTCACACCGGTAACCATCCGCACAAGAGGAATGAGATAAGGCATGATGAAAATACGATTGGATAGTGTCACCCCCTCCAGGGTACCTCTCTACAGCAATCATCCTAAATGATTACTTGGATTGATATGTCAATCAGCCATAACTCTTCACTCGAGCCCGCACATGATAATGGTTATGGCACGCAACTACGTGCGAGGCTCAATCATGACCTTACCCTTCACATGTGTCACAAACCTTTTAAAAGGAAGGCCCCTCACATTAGGGGAATTTTGAGGTCTAAAATGGGCCTCCTAAGGAAATTATAAAATAATAGTGGAAATTATAAAATAATATTAGATTACATCATCAAATTTTAGAGGGAAAAAGGAATAAAATAATAAAACTATTTTTTCAACTCGTATTTCCAACTTATCTCCCTAAGTTTTAACTCAAATTTCGAGCAAAAACACTCTTTAGATGCAGAATTTAATTTCTCATCCAAGGAGTACCCATGTTGCATACTTTCAATGGACCCTGCTACATGAAAGATTATAAATACATGAAAAACATGATTGCAATCACGTTTTTTTCATGTATTTCTCATTTTTCGTGTAGGTGGGTCCATCGAAAGTATGTAAAATGGGCACTCCTTGGATGAGAAATTAAATTTTGCATCCAAAAAGTACTCCTACTTGACATTTGAGTAAAAAATTAGGGAGACAAATTGAAAATACGAGTTGAAAAAGCAGTTTTATTATTTTATTATTTTTTATTCTCTTAACTTTTTTACTCCAAAATGGTGTATCACCCCCCATAGTTGACATCATCATCTTGAATCCTAATGGTTCTTATAAAGTTTATTTTGGTTGTACATTTTTCTTAGGAGGCCCATTTTAGACCTCAAAATTCCCCTAATGGCACAAAGAGACACACAATAAGTCCCTGCAGTATTTCTTGTTGATTCTGTCCCTGCCCTCCTATGTCACTAGCCCACTACGCAACCTTCTTCCTAGAGCTGCGCTGTGCAAAAATATCTGGGCTGCGATTTATCCAACCTGCGCTTCTAATCCCAGCTCCATCTGTCCCCCAATGCTCAATAGTATGTGCGCACCCACTAGTTTGTGATTTCCCACTCATCGTTTCCCCTATCCCCTTGCATTTCCCCTGCTTTGTTCCTCTCCCCATGCTGTGCATCCTTCCATCACTATCACTCCTCTGCTTCAGCAGGCCATGGCTCCTAGGTTGTGCCAAAGAACCATTCGTGGAGGGCAGAAAAGGAGGGCAGAGAGGGGCTCTCCCCGGTCATTACCACCGTGGGATAGATAATCTTTTGGAGTCTATTGAAGGCTCTTCCTCAGGAAATTATGCTAGACAAAGTCTTGACTCGGATCAGGAGGAGGAGGTCCCCGTGCAAGCTTCGTAGAGAGGTTGATGTGGGCCTCAGAAGTCTACCATTGTGCATCAAGCGCATCTCCCGCCTCGCAAGGCCGAAGGTCCTCTGTCGGCTCAGGAGGACGAGGGTGATGACACAGATGTCTGGGTTATGGATTCTGAAGGTAATTGGATGCGCATCCTTGACGCAGAAGATCCAGAGGCTCCCATCCTCTGCGCTCCGATCCCCAAACCTACGTGTCCACCCACTGACACAGAGGAAGCATTTACGTAGGCGTACACCTGCCCCATAGTGGAGGAAGAGCCAGACATTAATGATGAAGCTAAAGACCAAGGATTGTTAAGCAACTCATATCTTCCTTGTTTTTTGTCATGCATGCTATTACCATGGAATCTCAAGTTATACTTATGCTCCTGCATGTTTTGTAATTTTTGGATACACCAACACTGCTGCGCATTATGTAATTTCCTATTTCAAGTATTTTCCGGGATGGTTTCCTCCACGGAGGAAACCCCAAAACCACACAACTAAGGCTGGGATTGGTTAAGCACAGCTTACAAACCCAGCCTGTAGCATATGTGTTGTTTCTCTTTTCGAATTAATACAGATTAGCCTAATTTACCAAAAAAAAAAAAAAAAAGTGTACCTTCTTCCACATCTATCATAATAACTGCATGATCAGATGCTCTTCTTATCTCCATGATGCCATCAAATATACAAATAGAGTTCCCCTACCACCGAATATGGATAAGAGACATCAAATTTCGTTGAAATTGTGGAATATAAAGTATATCCTATAGAAGATAATCTGCAAGATTCAATATCTTCAAATGAATAGACCCAATGACAGATGGTTTAATTTAAGACTTGTCAGCGAAGTAAATAAAACTATCAATATCATCATTGAAAGTTCCAAAAAAATCTCGCCTAAAATTCATATGACAAGTGGCTCCAGAATCCAAAATCGAACTATCTTGCCATGAATAAAATGCAAAACATCATTAATATTAAAATTATAGTGAGAAAGAATGTAATATGCAGACTCTGATGATTTTCCCTTATCAAGTGGTCATTGATCTTTCATTTGTTCTCTCCTTTCACCAACTTTCTCCCAAGGGACTTTACATTTAGTAGCAGTATGGCAAATTTTACCACATCTAAAACATTTGATAGGTGGTCTATCATTAAAATTCCTTTGTTGTCTATCATTTTTTTTTGTCTCCCTGATTGTTTTTGCCCCCCCTGCCTCTATAATTTCTCCTACCACAACCTCTACTACTTTTATCACCTCTAGAATTTTTAGCATGAAACTTCTGATCCTTTTGTGCAAGGCACAAAGTTTCTACATTAGAGTTAGGTGGGGCCTCTTTCTTCCCAAAGGCCTTTTCTCTCTCAACTATTTTGTTTACAAGTTTATCAAATGTAATGCCTTTTAACTGCCCACTAGCTTGGACAGATTCCAAATAATGTGAATAGAGATGGTGAAGAACTTTTATAAAAGTTGTAAGCTATAAATCTACTTTAATTCCAGTGGCTTCTATATCATGAAAAATGGCCTTTATCTCAGAAGCACTCTTCAATGGATCATTATCTTTCATCTCAAAATTGAACAACTTCAACAACAACTAAATAATTTTGAGTTCTGAGTGTGAATCATACAGTTCTTTCAACTTCTTTAATGCTTCAAATGCAGTATCACAAGAAATGATATATCGGCTTACCTCTTCTATCACTGATGCAGTTATTAATGCATATGTATTGTTGTATTTTATCTCCCAAATTGCACGCTTCTTGTCATTATCAGGTGGCTCAAGTGCAATTTATTTCCCGTCTCCATCCTTCTTTCCTTGACAAACTTCCCACAAATCGTTAAAAACAAGGGCACTTTTAAGCTTTATAAACTGCTCTTGATAGTTCTCCTTTCCGCTAAGCACAACTCCAACTATGGAAACTATTGAAGTCATAATTCTTTTTCAGCAAAATAAACTCTTAAATAAACTCTTTTCAAATTCAAAATATATGCAATACTTCTGAAAATAAATAAATTTCTTTCTCCTCTTTTTGCAAATTAAGTTGGCTTAGTGATATAATGGTATGTTTCAAAAATAGCTTAGCAAAGATCTTGGTTAAAATCTCAACACTGGTTCCTTTTTAAAAAAATCAATAAAAAATTCTTTCACAAATCTTTTCCTTTTAATTTAAAATTTATTTCAAATCATGCCTATAAAAATATCCTTCATTTTCACAATGAATTGAAATTTAATAAAAAATTCTTTCATAGATCTTTTCCTTTTAATTTAAAATTTATTTCAAATCATGCCCATAAAAAGATCCTTCAATTTCATAATGAATTTCACTATTCCATACCAATGTAACTTCCAAGATACTGTAGTAAATGAATTTCACAATTCCATACCAATGTAACTTCCAATTTACTATCATCACCGTGACTTCCCATTTATTGCAATAAATAAAAAATCTACCACTGTAACACTTCCCATTTACTGCAATAAATAACAAATCTACCACTGTAACACTTCCCATTTACTACAATAAATAACATATCTACCACCGTAACTTCTCATTCACTCCATAAATAACATATCTACCATTGTAACACTTCCCATTTACTGCAATAAATAACATATCTAGCATTTGTAACTTCCCATTCACCAACAAAATATTCATAAATATTCACCAACAAAATGTGGCCTCCAAAGAAATTAATTCTACTGATAAAAATTCTTCCCAAAAAAATGATCACGCCTTATTAAAAATTATTTAACATTAATAAAAGGCTTATTCAAAAAAAAAATTACCACACCTTTTTAAAACTATTGTTCATAAATATTCACCAACAAAATGTGGCCTCCAAAGAAATTAATTCTACTGATAAAAATTCATCAACAACAATAAATCATAATATAGCCTCCAAAAAAAATTATTTCACCATGCTTGATCCAGGTGGATATTTCTGGCCACCCACCTATTCCATTTGAAATTGCACCATCAGTTCTTTCAGTTTTTCAGTTTCAACACAACTTACTATTTTTAGCAGGTTTTTGGGTTTTGAACTTCCGGAGTCGTTTGGAGGCCCTAATGATCCAGGTGGATATTGGTGGCCACCCATCTATTCCATTTGAACCCCCACCATCGATTCTTTCATTTTTTCAGTTTCAGAACAACTTACTATTTTTAGCAGTTTTTCGGGTCCTGAACTTTCGAAGCCGTTTTGAGGCCCTAAATGTCTTTTTTTGGGAAAACCGGGAGCGAAATGGGTCCATGGACTGATGTTGCTCACATCAAAACTTGTAGTCCTCAAATAGATATTTCTAACGAGGTATGGTGCGCATCAAACAGAGATCGTATGCCAAAGTTACGTCCCCGGGAATTTGAAACACCAATTTACCCAAACAAGGCCCATAGTTTTACGTCTCCTAGGGTTAGGTTGTTGGATGTTTAGGGTTTTCCATTGTTTCTCAATAATAAATACACCCTCGAGCCTCATTGTAACACAATGCAGGGGCCTGTAGCCTCCACATCTCTTCTCAGATATAAGCTACTAGCGCCCTAACATTTCATTTCCATTATGTCTGTAAGCATATTTATGTTATTGGATATTAATGAAATGAAGTATTATTTCCACTGCATCTCTGTGTTTATGTCTATTTCTATATTTTATTGCGTTCTTGCATAAATCTGGATTAGTGGTATCAGAGCGGTCTGCTCTTTCTCTGTTTTCTTTGCATGTCCCCAACAAGGTCAGGGTATAAGGAGTTAGGGCTCGATCTGGTTGAACCCTTGCAAGATCAGCCTTGCGAACCCCGACGACCTTCCATGGCGGAAGAAAAGAAAGATGAGGGAGCAGGAGATCCTATCAAAATATTGCTTGAGGAGGCCCTCGAGAAATAAAGGAATGCGATGATGGATAACTTTGCTCAGATCCTTCAACGACTGGCCACTTACGATGCATTTGCATCCAACAACCACTCTAGAGACGACACTCCCTTCAAGGTATTGGTAAGCTTTAACATTCTTGTATTTGAAGGCTAGATAAATGCAGACGCTGTAGATAGATGGTTGAATTTTCTAGAAGGTTATTTCTCGGTCCATGATTTTTCCGACCGAGAAAAGATTAATTTTTCAATCCTCAAAGCCACCCCCCATGTCAAAGACTGATGGGAAACCTACTGTGAGCAAAAGGACGAGAGGGAACCCTCTCTATTCTTGGCCGCATCCACTTGGAATTCATTCCGAGACGGCATTAAGGAACAATATTACTCCGTGGGGAGATATGAGGACAAGTACATCCAATGGACCACGCTGCGGCAACAAAGGGATCAAGATGTGCATGAACTGATGAATTTGTTCCATACCCTGCGTACAAAGTTGGGTATTAAGGATTCTAAGAGACATTTGGTGCTCAAGTACCGCAGTTGTCTGCATAGACACATTAAGGAGGAAATGGAGTTCCTCGACATTACCTCACTTGGCACGAAATATCACTATGTCGCCAAGATCGAGCAGAAATTTAAGCAGAAGAAGCGAGACTTTGGATCCGTGAATCCGAAGCTAGGGAAAGACATCCCCAAACCACAAAATAAGGGGCAGAGCCAAAGCGGGTCAACTCGTAACACCAACACAAATCCAAAGAAGGATGCGGGGAAGTGGTGTGAATTTCATAACAACCCCACTTACAGTGCAAACGAGTGTCAGGCCAAATAGTCGCTAGTGGTCGAACTAAAGGCACCTGAATCAAATGCATGTTATGATCCTGTGCTAAATCCAGACAAGGGAGACAACAAAGGGAAGCGGATCATTGATGCAGATACCAGTGCAATTGTTGCCATCACCAAGCTCCAGAGGGAGGATCCCGATGATCTAGAGGAGGGGGAGTGCCTCTTCCATTCGCAGATGTGGGTGAAGGGTTCTCCACTGCAATTTATTTTCAATAACAGAAGCCAAAAGAACCTCATTTCAGCAAAGGTCGTGAAGTGGCTCGGCCTACTGACCTCAACACACCCGTAGTCGTATACCATCGAGTGGCTTCACCCAGGGAGAGATCTTTGTGTCTGCCAACAGTGCCGCCTTCCGTACAACAACAAGTCATTCACGGATGAGGTATTGTGTGATGTTGCTCCTCTTGATGTGGCTGATGTATTATTGGGTCAACCATACTTGTGGAGGTGACATGTTGTGTATGAGTCTAGGCCTTATTCTATTGTTATTACTTTGGGAAATGAATTGTACAAGATACCGAAGGTAGTACCACCCCTTGCCATCTCCTTGAATATTGCAAAAAAACGCAGTAAGATTGTTTCTCGAACCAGGAAATTTATTTCCCTTACAACTCGCTCACAGGGAAAGAAGAAGATTGTGGCCACAACCTCGAAACAGGGCTCCCCTGAACGGCTGCAACAGATGGACAAAGTCATGGAGGAATACGAGGACATTTTCTCCTCACCCACAGAGGTTCCTCTACAATGTCAGGACAAACACTCCATTAATCTGACCCCCAGCACATCGGCGCCTGATATTGCCATACCTCATGCGATTACACAAACATAATCCACACATGTACTGGTTTTCCCAACATAATCAAGGGCACCAGTAATGGTTTTCCCAGCAGAGAATTCACGACAGATGTACCTCTATCACTTGGAGAAAGAAAATATGTTTGGTTCAACTGAGGCTTCACACCTTCTGAATCGCTGAATACGAGCCCTTTCTAGCCCACTGGAAATCCCAACGCTGCCTCTCCTAGCACTGTGTCAGCTCTGCGTAGCTACTAGAGCCTATGTGTAGCCTTTACGTAGCACACGCTGCTCCTGTGTCACCCCTTTGGGCTCACGCTGCCTCTGCATCACCCTAAAGGGCCTGCGTCAGCCTCGATGGGCTGTGTCCCTCCTGTTGGGTATTTGCACTGCCTGGTATAGATCTTCCTCTCTGCCTATGTATTCTCGGCCTCGGATCAGAAAAATATTTCGTCAATCTACCCCTCACAAGCACTGCAATCTTACTTGAAAATTCTCCATAAACCGTGCCCCATAATTTCGACTTAGCTCAAGTGCTATCACTCTGTGTGTCTTCTCCAACTGACCCCAAGCCATCCTTTAATACTTTTTTTGTTGAGAAATCAACGGTCATGATCTAATCTCTAATCAACGACTAAGAATAGAAAATACTTGATCCACATCACTTAGAACATTCTCACCCATATGTTTAAATTAATTCCTTTTAATTATTTAATTTCCCTAAGTTAGACTTAGGGTCTCCATTAAAATAATTAATTTATTGAATAAATTCCACACTGGGTGGAATTTCTCCAAATGATTTCTGGGTCTTGGAGATCTCATGTGTTCTAGCCCCTCCACAAAGTTTTGTAGCTAGAGCACATCTGATGCTACCCAAAATCTCAACAAGTTGCTCATTTCCTTCAACCCATAGTGCCAAGTTTGCATGGTTGCACAAAAGCTTGACTGTGTCCCTTGGACATATAAGAAATATTTTATGATGTAATGACCCATTTGGGTTTGAAACAACGATACCACGCCCTTCAACATCTCCAGTTATCCTCACATTGACAAAATTTTTTAACTTGATTTTTCTTGTTAATAACAAAACCATTTGATTGATTGCTCGTCTCCTCATGGGACAGGAAGATGCGATTGTATGGTGAAGTGAATGGTCAACTTGCAAACAAGGTCCGATTATGATGATGCGTCGGGTTTCTATGACATTCCTGACAACAGGTATGATTTAAGTACAATATATTTTGCACGCATTAAGACTTGTTCGTTGGGTTGATTATTCATGTGTAGCAGGCATGTGTAATGGGTTAGCTGCTTGACATTACAGAACTTGAAATGAATGGTAGAAATAATTGATTGATTGGTTGATAGAAGAGGCACATAGTTTTTCGGTTCCGGTTGAGGAGAGATAGCACGAGCTTGGAATGCAACAAAAGCCAAAGTCTATCAAGCAAAAGAGGCAGAGGTAACCTGTGTAGGGTGTAGTGAAAGTTGTCGGTAAATGGCCATAGTATGAGCAACTGCATTGAGGAGCATGAGCTTGTGTTTTAACAAAAAGAAAACTGTGAGTTTGGGTTCAGAAAAGGAGCACAAGTTGCGTGGAAGCACGTTTCTTGTGGTGAAATGAGAGAATGAAGGCTGAAGGCTAGGATAAAAATAAAAGAAAAACTAATTATTAATGGAATTTAATATTTGTCGTGTAAATGGGCTCTTGTAGTGAAATGAGAGAATGAAGGCTTATGGTTGGGATAGCAATAAAAGAAAAACTAATTATTAGTGGAATTTAATATCTTTCATGTAAATGGGCATATCACTGTAAGATATAGGCATGCGTACCTCGGTAAATCACTGATAAAGTCTGAATTTCCACTTAGGTGATAAGGGGACACATGTGATGGTATGATAAAACATGTTGAGCTAGGACAGCATGTGAGATTTTCAAATACCCTTAAGTTGATTGGGTAGGGCGTGGAGGTAAGTGGTGGCGGCTGGCTCACTTGGCTGATTTGGCTAGATTTGGCCAAGGGAAACCCAAAGTCAAGTTTAAAGGGGGATTGTTAAATAAACTTGACCCTATGGTGGAGTTGAGGTTGTGTCAACAGTTATGGTTAACTGTTGTGGTTTTTTGGGCACCTAGTATTGGTGACTCATGGTATTACATGTAGTTGAAGTTGTTAAAAGACTTGTGTATTCTCCATTGTATAGATCCATGGTTGAGCGGTGAAAGCTCAGGTTGTTGGCCGACTTGGCTGTGTTTTAGCCAAAGTCAATAATAGATCTATAGTTGGCTGGTTTTTCCCCAATTGGGATTTTCCAGGTAAATCATGGTGTACATGGTTTGAATGCTTGTTGCTTGTTTGTTATATTTATTTCTCTTGAACCCTAACATCTAAGCATCTACTACACGTTAGAGTTGGTATCTCCAATCCTTCAGTTCTACAGGGAATGATGCAAATTTCTTTGTGCTATTTTCATCTTCCGAGGTACAAGGTATAGCTCCCATACAAGTGGTCATATAGCCATAAAAAGGGAAAGCAATCCCATTCATAATACTTCCTCCAAAGTTCACAATTGTAAATGGGGTCGAGCATTCTATGATGTCTTGCACCACTGAAATAAATTTGAATGCACCATTGGTCAGCTTAAATTGACAAACGAAGCCAACAACATTATGTATTCATGATGTGTGGTTCATAAGGATGTCGTTAACGGGTGAAGTGAGGACTCGATCTTCCTTTATTGTAACAACACATATATCTTCCGCAACCTGCTTTAAGTTCACCTCTAAAGCGCATTCTCTATACAACTGAATGTTTTCTAGGAGACACAGAGTTAATATCAAGCCTTCCTTTCCCAACCATGAGTAAAGTGAGAAAGAAACCTGCACAGACATCGTGGTAGCTCGAAAACCTACTTCTTGAAAGGATGTATATTTCTTCACCAGTTTCACCAAACTTTTGATTTCTTTCTGTGAATTTTCGGGTGCATCTACAAAAATTGTTGAGAGAAACAATTGTGCCAGGTTTGTAGCATAAGTTTTAGGATAGAATGTAAGGGAAGGAAAAAAAAATTGTGTATCGCTCTGAAGTCATGGATGACAAGAGTGTAAGAATAATTTGACTACCCAATGATTACCACCAAGTCTGAGCTAACCGGACAATGCTTTCTGCAGCTCAGAGAAATGCACTGCAGGTTGTTCAACAATTTCAGCAAACTGTTTAGCAGACATGTCCTTACCCTGACTACAAACAGATATGACAAGGATTCTGATGATGAAAGAACCTGTTTCAAAGTTTCCAGGTTTAGGATAAACAACAGTACATGTCTCATTTAATAAAGCCTCAACGTAAACCCCTACTTTTAGTTCTTGAACAAGATTTTCCTGAGTAGAAATGTGCCTTTTAATTGTATCACCTCTTGCTCCAATTTTAAATTTTCTTGAGATATTTTGACAAATACAGAGCAATTAGGATGCATATTACAATGCAGTCCATTATCAGATGCCTTCATGTCCAATAGTTGTGAGCAAGGTTGTCTTATTCCCTGGAGCTACGTTTGAGATACAGCTGCTAAGGATACTTCAAAATCCAATTTCGAGCCAACCGAAATTGTGTGCTTGTTTCCTATACCACCCTTGCCTTGATCGAAAACTGTAGCTGAGCTGTTAGGCCTATAGTTAAAGCCATCAGTAAATACTAAATAGTAACTCAATTACTACTAAGATTGCTAGGCCATTTCTGCCACCGTCTATCCTATATGCAACTTTTCCAAATTTGCCCTTGATACCTTGATCTTGGTCACCTTTAACTATAGTAGTTGTTTTTTCTGTCTGTCTGTCTGAGTTAATCCTTTCCCATACATTTATGTACCTTTTGGATCCCTTCAGATATATTTTTCAAAGCTTCAACTTCATCTGGATCATCTACTAATATAAAATCAGTTGTTTTCAAATCTTCATATGTGTTTACCAAAGATTGAATTGCCTTGGTTTGCACCATTGTTGTCTCATCTTCATCTATCTCTTTAACTGGATGCACCAAGCCTTAGGTTCTTCTTGTATCTTTAACTTCTGACATGTAATTTTTTTTTCTCCTTGCTACCTCTAATGATACCCACGCTTCCATTTGCTCTAACATCTTTGTGAAGGCTTGGTTGTGATATTCAAAATTTTGAGCAAATTCTTGATTTGGAAGCATTTTTCCTGGCTACCTTTAGCCTTCAATTCCAGTCGTAGAATTCTTCTTCTCAATATCACTTTGTTTTAGACCCACAAAGGGAAAAAATCGTGGTTTGATAACAGTGTAATGTACCAAAGCTAAAATCAGGCTGTTTCAAAAATTTTGTTTTTTTTTTTTCTTTAAAGCCTTTTGTTAAACAGTTAGTAGACAATCGTTTCTTTAAACACTTTGTAGCCAAGTTAACCAAGTTGCAGAACAAATAGATAAGAGGTAAACCAAATATTTTATTAATCTGCTTGAAGGAAATTACAATACAATTTGACATTGAGAACGTGAAGGTAGCTCCAACAAATAGTTTGACATACAAGTAGCGATAGGATCAACCTTCTGAATAGCAACTGGCACTAGAGTCAATATGGTCTGAGGGAAAAAGTTAACTCGGTCTGCAACAATAACCTCAGCCTTCAAGCAAATTCACTGAAACTCAGCCTCCACAAGAGCTATTGTCTCGGCCCTCCAAACTGGTGTAATTGGCATCCAATATTTGGCTTCCAAACTCAGCAACTTGGTCTCCAAAATATATAATTTTCCCACCTACAGTAACTCGGCTTCCAAAGATCTAAGAGATCTGAAAGAAACTCAAACCCCAAAAAATAAGTTCAACTTCCTGGAGTAGCAGATTCGGCCTTACCAATTATGAGTAATAAAGGGCTCTCAAAACAAGTAAAATCGATCTCCATAGAGGAACAAAACTCGACCTGTTCAAGATGAATTAAGCTCAACCTTTAATTTAACTAGATCTCACTGAGAGAATAAACTCGACCCCAAAAAACATGGTGGCATAGCTAGCAATTCTGCTCCTTGAAAAACAAGTTCTCATAGCTAGTATTTCCTGCAGTTTAACTAGCTTACCTTAAACAAAAATATAACATTTGAGGATTGAAATGATATAATATGAAAAATTAAAATAAAAGATAACCAAAATAAAATATGAAAAACTAAATAAAAGATTGAAGAAAATAAAATATGAAAAATTAAAATAAAAGATGACAATTTTAACAATAATAAAAATTTAAAAAACTACCAATTTTATCTCATGATGAACTACATTTAATAGTTTGAAATATGTTGGTTCTAAAATTTCTTATGTCATTTCTCAGGGAGATTTATTATAATAAGATTTGGATCACAGAAGTTTACACTCTCTAACAAGCAATGTTTTGATCAAAGTCTGAAATTTATAATAATTAAAAAATGACTATGGTGAAATGTAATAATTAAAACTTGTAATAACAGCCATAACTTTGAGCTTACTCGATAGGGAAATTTATTTAACTTTCAATTAGTTGGTTTAAATTAGCAATTGTCCCTAAAGGTACAAAGATACACCGAAGGAATGGAAAATACCTATGATGTTATTGCAAAATTCTTGCAGCAAAGGAAATACAACAACCTAAAGGGTGGAGGATGGAGGGGAGGAAATATGTTCATGCCTGCAGTAATATCACACTTGTGTCGATGGTTGTCTTACAAATGTTGCTCGAACCACCTAGCTAAATCATTTTTTCTACTCATACCACTATGTCAAAATCCTATATACATATTATATCCAAGCTATAACATGCAAGGTAATGAGGAGAAACATTACCATAGGTCCTTGTGGGCACTAGCGCACAAAAAATGTAATTGTACAAAGGAAATGGCTAAAGTCAGTGTGTGTTGATAATGAAATTAAATAAAGAGCATCTTTAACTTGAGTGACTTTTAGATTTCAGGATATTCTACAATCAACATAAAGAAGAGGGTTTGTTTTAGAATTTTAGCTATCTCCTTTTGAAAAATTTAAATTAATTTGGAGCCATTAATTCCAGTTTTAGATTTAAATCTAAATTTTGTATAGCAAAGATTTGTTGGAATTGCAAATTTAAGTGGTGTAGTTTACACAATCCAAGTGTCTAAGTAAACTTTCAAGTCATTGTATCCATTTATGCCTTCAAAAATACATTTAAAAAAATGAAAAGTTACACATGTTATATGCATATATAGAACCAATATAGATCCATTTTGAAGAGGATTAAATTTGCATATTTTTTTTTCAAGTCTTGCACTTTAAAAGAGGTCCCATTGGCTATCTTTAGCCTTGTGGCTGTCAAAATTGTCTTTCTTTCTTTCTCATCTTTCCAAAAGTAATTATGATTGCCTTTGCACAGCTCGTGCGGGTCCCACAATAACGTGTGATCATGTAAGTTAACCGTAGTTAAGAAATCTTTATGTCAAGGATGACCATTCCTAAACAAAAAAATACCCAATAACGTCTTAGGTTGAACATGATTTAAGTTGAGACTTATCATAATTAGTTAAAACAATTTTGTGTGGGAGTTATCTTAAGAATTTTGATTTGAAGGAGTACCTACTAAGTATATGATATGCATGTATAGTTTGGAAAATTTTCGCATTATTGAATTGTTTATTTTACATATATTTGTTTTGTATGTGGAATGAAGAAATTATAAATCTCAATTTCATATTAACAAAGTATAAATATAAAGGAGATAAAGTTAATATATATAAAACAACAGTTAAAAATATGTATGTGTTTCTTTGGTAAAATGTTATAGGTTCAAATCAAAGAGGATATATATATATATATATATATATATATATATATATATATATATATATATAAACTTTAAATGAAAAAATCTCATATGTCAATTTAATATCTAATTTAGGCATAATCTTAAAATTAGATTTTCATTATTATTATTATTATTCAAAAACATTAAAAATAAATAAATAACAAACTTAATTTTAATTAATATATTAAAAATTAATTAAATATATTTATCCTTTATCGTGGAGACTCTTAATTTTTAAATAGGATTTGTTATAATATCACGGGTCATTATTAAATCCAAAAAGATCACCCAGGGTGGTTTTGTGTGTAATAACCACAACTTAGAGTAGGTTTCTTCTTATAAACATTTGGGCATTGACTTCCCTGATCAATGCAAGTAGAATTATAGCATCGAGAAAAGGATTATTGGTTGCTGGAAAGGTTATTATGAGCTCAAAAACAATTGTAAGGCGGTTGATCTTTACATTTGGAGTAAAAATAGGTTCCTCTTTGAGACTCTCGTCACCCCTGTTGTCCTATACAAATGAGAAGTTTGGGATTGCATTATATCCAGAGAGCCTTGGAGAAATATTGAGATAATTCAAAAGCAATTCATAACCAACAACCTTAATATCAAGGGAAATACTCTCTATCCTATTCTCTTGATCGAAGTTGGTTTGTCCCCCATTGAAAGTACGACTATGTTTAGATATCTTATGTATAAGAAGAATATTTATAACATGGAATCCAAAAGGCTCCCTAAAATTGCTTCTAACTTTAGTCAAAACCAGCACCTTCGCCTCAAGCGTGGGTGGCATAAGGATGCCCAGTCTTGGCTCAACCATTCGGGAATTAAGGAGGAGCTCAATATGGGAAGTAAAGATAAGGTAAAAAATACTATCACCTCCAATTTTAAGGAAACGTTGCGGGAAGAGCAGGAGTTGGAGGGTAAAAGGAAGCTAAGATACTATAAGGAAGTGATCAACCCCACCCTTGATAATCAAAATTACCTCTCTGTGTTGACCAGGACTAAGAAAAAAATGAACAACACTAGGATTAGAACAAATGCTCATGAGCTTCGAAGTGAGACCGAGCGATGGTCTATTCCAAAGACTCCCTAGAATGATAAAATCTGTTAGATTTGTGATACTTAGTAGGTGGAAGATGAAAAACACCTTCTTTTAGACTGTCTGGCTCTTGCTCATATCCACTCTCAATTCCCTAACATCTGCCACACTTTCAATCTTCTTGACCTATTAAGCTAGCCCGCCTATAGCGATCTTGGAGCACTTATTTCCCTTCTCTTTGATCATAGGAACAAGATTTTGAAGAATCAAACTTAGATTCTTTTTCCTTTCTTGAGGTCCAATAGGCCGCATTGGTCTTAGTGGACGTTAATCATCATCATCATTTATAACATTCATTTATATATAAGAAAAATTTATTTAGCAAAATGCCCATTTATAAATAAGATAAATTTTTTTTTTCTGTTAGCTTCACCATTAAATTAAGGAGGAGCCTAATATAAGTAAAGATATAACAAAACACACTTTAGTTATGAACAAAGGAGCGCAGAGCGAGGTAAAGTAAATAAGATGATATATGAAGTGATCAACTCACCCTTTGATAATCCAAGTTACCCTCTATGTCACCTAAAGACCAGAAAAGAACATCGCTAGGATTAGAACTAATTCTCATGAGCTAAGGACTGCAGAGGCCTATTCGAAGACTCTCTCGGAATGATAGGAATCATTGATTTGTGATACTAAGCAGGTGGAAGATGAAAAGCACTTTCTTTTAGACTGTTCGGCTCTTGCTCGTATCCACTCTGCACCCTTAAAATCTCACGACTTTAATTTTGACTGATAATAGCCTCAAACATAGAGCTATCTTGGAGTGCTTATTTCCCTTCTCTTTGATCATAGGAACAAGATTTTGAAGAATCAAACTTAGATTATTTTTCCTTTCTTGAGGTCCGATAGGCCACATTGGTCTTAATGGACGTAATTCATCATCATCATCATCATTTATAACATTCATTTATATATAAGCAAATTTTGTTTAGCAAAATGGTCCATTTTACAATAAGATATGTAATTCCTTTTTTTTCTTAAGTTAAAGTCAACCATTAGGGAATTAAGGAGGAGCTCAATACGGGAAGTAAAGATAGGGTCAAAAATACTATTACCTCCAAGTTTAAGGAAAATTTGTGGGAAAAGCAAGAGTTGGAGGGTAAAAGGAAGCTAAGATACTATAAGGAAGTGATCAACCCCACCCTTGATAATCAAAATTACCTCTCTATGTTGACCAGAACTAAGAAAAAAATGAGCATCGCCAGGATTAGAACTAATTCTCATGAGCTTCGAAGTGAGACCAGGCAATGTTCTATTCCCAAGAACCCCTGGAATGATAGAATCTGTCATATTTGTGATACTAAGCAGGTGGAAGATGAAAAGCACTTTCTTTTAGACTGTTCGGCTCTTGCTCAGCTCTCAATTCCCTAGCATCTGCCACACTTTCAATCTTCTTGACCTATTAAGCTAGCCCGCCTATAGTGATCTTGGAGTGCTTCTTTCCCTTCTCTTTCACCATAGGAACAAGATTTTGAAGAATCAAACTTAGATTCGTCTTCATTTCTTGAGGTTCGATAGGCCGCATTGGTCTTAGTGGACGGTAATCATCATCATCATCATCATTTATAACATTCATTTATATATAAACAAATTTCATTTAGAAGAATGGTCCATTTTACAATAAGATGTGTAATTTATTTATTTTTCTTAAGTTAAAGTTGATCGATGTCAAAACAAGCAAATTTCAAATGGAGATGAAAAGGTAGACAATGTCTAACCTAACCAATTTCAAAAAAAGACAAATTTAGTGCAATTAAATCATTTTATTAAAGTTTTGTAATAGTTTCCAAAAATAGATATATTAAATTGAATATTTAATAATTATAAAAATATATATTTTATTTTCTCAAACTTTTATTACTATTTTAACATGACTTTTCTTTAAATGGGATTTGCAAATTATCAGTAAAAAAAAGAAACAAAACTATTTGCCACGTATATGCTAGACCTTAGTTCGATTGAAATTGGCATCAACGTTCCAAGTCGGATAAGATATGGCATTTGGATTATGGTCTTGCTAAGAACATTGCCTCATAAGTTCGTTGAGTGTGCACCATATCCATAGGCATATAGCCATGTGAAGTTAGGTGGCTCTTGTGAAACATTGTGTGTAATTTAATTGTCTTACAAAGCCAAGCCTGTGTGACTAGTATGTATTAAATTATTTATACATGTGTTGGCTTCGCCTAATCACTCATTAAACAATGCGAAGAATACATATTGTGATTCCCATAGCAAGGCTAAGGGCACTCATTAAACAATGCGAAGAATACATATTGTGATTCCCATAGCAAGGCAAAGGGTTGTTATGCCTTTTTTCATATTTGAACCCTTGGTTCTTCGGTATACCAAACATTTGAATCAAAATGTTTATATAGCCATACATGCATGAATACCCCTTTTTGACATATGGATATTTGAAATTTCAATGTCTTATTATAAGGATCAGAAACACATGATAAGGTCATATGCTTAATAAGAAGATGCTTTATTTTTTGAACTATGTTGAGCCATGGACATATATGGGCTACCCGATGGCTGCAAGTTCTTTACCTCGACAAATTCAAAGGGCTAACTCGACCGTCGGATTATGGTTCTCTTTCTTTTCATGTCCTTAATATATTAATGCATGAATATCATCCAAATAAATTTATATTGCAAAGTCAAAAAGTCAAAATTTACAATGATTTCCTTTACTGTTTTAAGATTAGAAATAAATATTTAGGAATATTATTTTATTAATTTAAAAAGCATCCTTTACAAGTCATCATCAATAAAAAAAAATTATCATTTGATGACCAAAATGAGCTATGAAAGGAAATTTCACTATCAAATTCCATTCTTCATGGAGATATTAATTTGAATTATGAAAGGGACAATACTTATCCGCCATGTAAAGATTTTGTTAACTAATCCTTTGAGATTATGATTGTACATTAGTAATTAGTTGATAGTTTTACTTTTCCGTCAATAAGTTAAAAGACAAAATTGTCTCATACCCAGTTTACACATGTATAAATATATACCTTCAGTTTCAATTAATCAAGTTTCCATTGTGCAATCTATTCATGGGCATGTCTACAGTGGTATCAGAGCCTCGGTAAAATTTTTATGAACTCCATGTTTTTTTAAGATCAGTGTGCATCTGCCGGGAGTTCAAAAATTTTGTGCAATTGTGTGGAGTGCTAAACGTTGTGTGAAAGAGGAAGAGAACTACGTGAAACAGTAAGCGTATTAAGAATTAAGAAAGCATCTCTAGGCGGGTAATTTTGACTATTCATTAACTATTTTTTATTGAAGTTTAGGCATTTATGGATCGCCGTGAAAAATTTGGAATGGATCCACCATCGGTCGTTTGTTGTATGAAGCTGCCCTTCCAAGTGTGACTTCCTATTACTCTTCTCATGTTGTTGGGCCATGACATCCTTGTTTTCCTGCTCATTCGAGCGGAAGTTCTAATTCAAGATCTATGAAGGAAGAACTCACAGAATTTGCATAGCCACATTATCTACATAAAACCTTAGCCTTAAACACAAATGTAGTGTTGATTAAAGTAGTCTCCCTTGCCATAACAATGGGTCGTTGTGTTCTATTATCACTGAAAAACCGATGTTTTTATTGTCTCATTCATGGCTTGACATTCAAAATCAATGGAAAAGGGTGGCGTGAATTATGCATTATTAGTATTTGTTTGTGTAGTTGACCAGCATCTAGCTAGGGTTTAGGGTTTACCTAATCAACTCTGTTATAATATTCTTAAAAAAAGGTTTGCATTTACTGTTTTCTCAATATGTAGAGTACAAGACTTGCACTGTGGTCCATTATTTCATCCTTCATTACAATCAAGGCTTCAAATCTCTATCTGAGTAGATTTGAAATTTTTTGCCAAGTGGTTATTTGGAATATGAATAGAGCATTGAATGCACAAATCTAGACTTAATTTGAAGTATGGAATTATAAATATCACGCATGCCTGAATCAAATTGATATTTGTGTCATTTGAACACTTTCACGAGACACACATGGTTGATTAAAACGTCTCTAGAGCTTGTCTACCATTACTGCCTATGTGTAGAAGCATTAATATAACTAGTCACGTTTAGAGGCTTCATGCACCCTTGCATTTGTTAATGGAAAATAATCTGCCGCAGTGAATTAAGTGATTAAAGATCTATATTGTTTCCTTTTCACTGTTTGGTAGATAAAAATATTTGATGGTGGCTAATGTAGATACACCAACGCGAAACTGTTATGCCAATTGATTCTATATACCAAATATATGTTATGAATGATTTGTTGCTTTCAACAGATTGAAATTTTCATTTTCAGTGAAGCTCTTCCTTTTTCCAGATTGATTGAAGTTAAAGATATCAATTCTTCATCTATTGAACTAAATTCCTTAATATAGATAGCAATTTTTGCTTCAATATTTTTGGATAACAATAAACATTAATTCGGAATAGTTTAGAGGTAGGGGGGAATGTAATAGGAAACAAAAACATTTTCAAAATAATAAACAAAATATTAAATGTTATTGATGTGGAAGAGTAGGCCATACTTCAATAAATTGCAAAACTCCTTGGAATAAGGTCAATGAAAGGAGAGAACAATTTAGTGAGAAGAAAGAGTAACTAGATAAAGAAAAATCATCTGAAATTGCTCATTATATTGTTGCTCATTGCAATTTTAACATTACTGGTGCTTTTAGTATTTCATTTTCTTCATGGAAAGACAATTGGATTTTGGATTCAGGAGCTACATGTCATATGACTTTTAGGAGAGATTTTTTTGAAACATTCAGTGACCAAGTTGGTGGAGTAGTATATTTTCTTGACAAATCTCAAAGTAAGCCTTCGAGAATTAGATCCATTCATTTAAAGATACCAAAAATTGCAGATTATCTTCTAAAAGATGTTCTTTATATTCCACAATTTCAAAGAAATTTAATATCTCTTATACATATTCGACAACAAGGGCATTCCATACATATTTTTGATGGCATCATTGAGATACATAGAGAATATGATCATGCAGTCATTATGACCGGTGTTGAATAAGGTACACTTTTAAAACTAAATGACACATCATCTACTATAAGTTTGCATGATAGTTCTACTCTTTTAGCACAACAAAGTGGTACTCTATATTCTAGTTTATTATGGCATACTCGTTTTGTTCACATTAACTATGAAAGTATCAGAATTATGAGACAATGAGGTATTAAAGGTCTTCTCACATTTCCAAGGAATCTTACACCATGTGATGCTTTTATTTTGGGGAAACATAGTAAGCAAACTTTTCGCAGTTCTTCTTCTAGAGCTTCAAGAAAATTAGGTCTCATACATTCATATTTATGTGGACCTATGCATATTACAACTGCCAATGGTAATAAATATATGTTGACAATCATTGATGATCATTCAAGAATGTGTTGGGTTTATCTGTTGAAAAAAAATATCAAGTATTTGAAAATTTTAAAACTTTTCATTCGATGATCAAAAATTAAACTCAACTGAATATTGGCATTCTTAGAACTGATAACAGTGGTGAATATAATTCTAATTCTTTTGAACAATATTTGAAAGATAATGGAATCAAACATCAGACTACAATACCTTACAATCCACAACATAATGGTGTTGTAGAGTGTATGAATAGGGCATTGCTTAATATGGTTAGATCCATGATGTTTTTTAATAATGTTAAGTCGATATTTTGGGGAGAAGCAATGTTTTGTGCAACTTATACTCGCAATCATTGTCCTTCTTCTGTCATCAATAATAAGTCTCCTTATGAAATGTGGTAGAATTGTCTTCTTGTTGTTCAACATATTAGAGTCATTGGTTCTCTATGTTATGCACTGATTCATAAACATCAATGCAACAAGTTGGGTGCCAAGAGTCGCAAATGTATTTTCTTGGGACATTCTGCTACTTCCAAAGCTTACATGTTGTATAATGAGGAGAACAAGAAATTTATTCTTTCATGAGATGTATTGTTTCTTGAATCTGCTAAAGATGCTTCCACTGTTGATAGACAACTCAATCATTTGGATAGATTTACTTAAAAAAAAATTGTTATGAATAAGATAATGATATTCCACACCATGAAAGGATCAGAAATTTCTCTTGAAGAGCATGTTCTTGAGCCTTTTTTTTCAATATGAGAAACCATCACAACGACTTTAGAAACATTTACGAAGATCCACATGTGTTCAGATATTTCCAAGCAAGTATAATGATTTTAAAACATGAAATTCTTATAAAGGTGATGTTACTTCGAGTTCAGGTAACATTTCTCATGATTGTGAATTTAATCATTCTACAATTAGTGAACCCAATTGTTTTGAAGAAGCTGTTAATTGTGATGAATGGAAGGATGCAATGAAAAATAAGTATGATGCACTTATTAGGAATGGAAGTTGGAGGTTAATAGATCCTCCTGTTGGCGTCAAACCTATTGGTTGAAAATGGGCGTATAAGATCAAGTACAAGGAAAATGGTTTGCTTGATAGATACAAAGAAAGGCTTGTAGAAAAAGGTTATGATCAGAAGGAAGGCATTGATTAGACAAATACATTTGATCATACAATGAAATGGGGAATATTTAGAAATTTGTTTTCTCTTGCAGCTCAAGAGGGTAGAAGATACATCATATGGATGTAAAAACAATGTTTTTGAATGGTGATTTCAAGGAATATGTTTATATGTTTCAACCAGAAGGATTTGTTGTTAAAGGAAAATGGCATAAGGTATGTAAATTGGTGAAATCTTTGTATGGAAAGAAACATACATCTCGCACATGGTATGAAAAATTAATTCAACACCTTCTCAAGTTGAATTATAAGCTATTTGATCTGTATGATGCAATTCTTTTTGCTAAGAAGGTTGGAAAGTCAGTTGTATATTTGGTTGTCTATGTAGAGTATTTGATGATCACATGAAATAATGATGATTATATAGCATTTGTTAAAAGAGAATTACTGGAAATTTTTGACAGTATAGATTTGGGTTTATTGCATTATTATTTAGAGATTGAAGTTGATTGAAAACATAAACATATTTTTATTTCTCAGAAGAAGTATATTGGAAAACTATTGGACATATTTGGGATGCAGGGGTGTAACCTTGTTGCTACTCCAATGGAGAAAAATTTAAAGCTTACTTCCACTGAAGGAAGTACGTTTGAAGGTCCAAAAAAATACATGCAACTTGTTGGAAGTTTGAATTTTCTAAATACTACTCAACCTGACATATATTTTGATGTAGGGATACTTTCTAGGTTCATGCATCATCCATGTGAAGGTCATTGGAATGTAGAAAAGAAAGTTCTCAAGTATTTATAAGGAACTCAAACATATGGCATCAAATATTCCAAAGTTTCAAATTTCCATCTCACCAGCTATTCAGACTCTCATTTTGATGGATATAAGGAGAATGGGGTCTCTGCTTTTGGTTATTTGATGAATCTTGGATCAACAACCATCAGTTGGAGATCACGCAAGCAATCTAGTCATGTTGATTCTACCACTAACATCGAATATGTTGTAGTAGCTCAAGCTACAAAAGAAATCATTTGGCTTTGAAAAATACTTGAAGACTTGCACGAGAAGCAAAAGGCTCCAACTCACTACAAGGAAAAGACCCTCTAGCGGATTTTTTTGAGGAATCCCTTATAAAAATACCCTATACATCCATTTCTAGCGGAGGTTACTAGAGGAGGTTGGCAGGCGGAGGGTTTTGCGAATGTTTTCCGCTCGGTGTGCTTATCATTCAACATCACACCGGTGCTCCTTACAAGAGAAAGCACCGGTGCGCACAAAACATTGGCACACCGGACACCGTGCACTCCGTACACACCTGCCCGGTGCGTCATATTACCGTAGAGCACTGGTGCATCACAACTCTTCCACGCTGGTGCATCATAAAACACCGTGCCAAAATTGAAAACGCCCGGTGCGGTATTAAGAACCCACACCTGTGCATCATAAAACAATGTGCCAAAACACAAACTGACCGATGCATTCATAAGAAAAAGCACTGGTGCACCTATAAAGCATGCGCACCGGAAAAGGGTTAAAAAAAAATTTACGGCAAAAAAACCTGACTTTTCACTTTTTTTTAGTGCTTTAGAGCTCTCAATTACCGGTGCACTCTACAAGAGAATGCACCGGTGCACACAAACTCTTATGCGCTGGTGCATCATAAAACACCGCGCCAAAACAAAAGCGGTCCAGTGCATTTGTATAAAACAACACCGATGCACCTATAAAAAACGCACACGAAAAAGGGTTAAATAAAAAAAAAAATTACGACCAAAAAACCGCATTTTTCACTTTTCTTCTCTCAATCACCGGTGCGCTCTACAAGAGAAAGCACCGGTCGCACAAAACATAGGCACATCGGACACCGTGCGCTCCGTACACACATGCCTAGTGCGTCCTATTACTGTAAAGCATAGGTGCTTCAAGACTATTCTGCCCCAGTGCGTCATAAAACACCACGCCAAAACTGAAACAGCTCGGTGCTGTGTTAAGTAACTGCCCCGGTGCATCATAAAACAACGCGCCAAATCTGAAACCACCTGGTGCGTTCTTAAGAAATCGCACTGGTGCGCCTATAAAACCCCACGCACCTGAACAGGGTTAAATAAAAAAAAATTACGGCAAAAAAATCGCATTTTTCACTTTTCTCAGTACTCCATAGCTCTCAAGAACTGGTGCAATTTCTCCTTGTCTTAGCCACCCTGACATCGGTGCTCCCATTGCACCCATTACACGCACTACTGCTGTGCATTGGCCACCAATCTCTAGCTTGAATTTTGCAAAACGGTGGGCAAATTTTCTTTTGCAAATTCTACAACCAATATGCCTCCTCAACGGCGAAATGTATAGGTATTTTTCTATTTTTTCTATAATTAAGCTTTCTAGTGGATTAGAATTTGAAATAACCTTAAAATTAACCATTAAAAAAGAAACGAAAAAAAAAATTGTCGCGCAGTGCGCATGAGTTGTTCGGCTCACACCGGTAAACAGTGTTGCCTGTAAAATTTACAGGCCGCACCGCAACCGGTGCTAACGGTATCCGCATCGTTTCTGGGGCGGTACCGAAAGGCGCCCCGCATTATTTTAAAATTTAAAAAATTTGGCGGTGCAGTCATTTAGCTGGGCGCGCTGTTGAGTATGGGAATATCAACGCGGTGCGTTGATGGATATATCCAACCCAGTATCTATAAGTGCACCACATTCGGCATTCCGACAGGGTCAACGGTGCAGTCGGGTAAAAGACCACACCGTTGACTATATATTTTGTCAGGAAGTTGGTGTGCTAACATGACTATACGCGCCGAGGCGTATATTTTAGTCAGCACACCACTCTTCTGACACCATATATAATCAACGGGGCTTGAAAAAATTTTAGGTGCACCGCATACGGTGCGTTTTATGTCATCTCGGGCACCGCCTCCGGTGCTCTATAAAAAACAGTTGCACCGGCACCGGTGCATGACTATTTTTGTGGTGTACCGACTGGTCTGTTTTTTTTTCCAAAAAAAATTATCTATGTATATTCCTAAATACATGTATGATTTAATAAAAAAAAATTATTTAATATGTCAATGATTCAGAGAGACGAGGAGGAACAACAACAACAATAGGTAGAGCAATATGACATGCTTTGCTAGTGGGAGGCACGAGAGAGGGAGAGAGATGTGTACCCTCGCCCTATTACAGCAGATACCCAGGGGCTCCTAAGGCAGGTAGGCCTCCTCAAGTTCTATGAGGAGGCTACTTCCCTAAATGCCCATAGTGTCTTTTTGAGACATCTTATCTGCAGGTGGAATGTCCACCGATAGGCTTTCCTGGTTGGTCTTGACCAGTGGTACACACCCATTGAGGAGGATATTTATTTCATTACAGGGCTATCGAGGAGAGGGGTGGATTTTCCCTCGTTCCTAGAGGTTCCAGCTAGTTCTGTAGTAGGGAGTCAGTTAGTTTACTCCCAAAGATACATTGGAGCATATGTACTGTCTCTTTCAGAGTTTCAGGTCCTTGGAGGTCAACTACGTATTAGTGCATTTGGTAGACAGGACGTGCAATGCCTCTCACTTCTCATTTCAGCCATTTCACACAACACCAGTGACGGGCAACGCGTTAGTTTCCCGCTTCTATATTATATTGATTCTTTAGTACAAGAGCCACGACTTGTCAGGTGGTCAGCCATTTTTTTGCGGCAATTTTGTACGACCTTAGATAGATATCGTGCTCATGCACAAGGGAGGGTCAACTTCCCTTTTGCTTCAAATCTTTTTTGTTTATTTTTTGAGAGGTTTCCAGACATGAGGCCTGCTTTTGTTCGGTAGCCTCGTAGGCTGATGTTGGAGGCCCGGATGCACATGTGGGGGCAGATGATGCCCAAGAGGGGAGAGACTATGTTTCCAGCCAGGATATCGCATGATGCACTAGAATTACTAGCCAGTGTTGACGGGCTTCATCCCTTCATTATGGTCCCCTGTCCTTATGCTGGATTGGATTGGCGAGGGTGTGCCAACATCCTCTTCACAGATGATGAGCTGCCAGATGATAGAGGTAATATTATTGTTTTATTTATATTTATTCTAACATGTTCTTTAACTTGTTTTTATTAAATTGTGTAATGAAATTGTCTAATTATTGTTGTGTACTTGTATATATTTTGTATACATTGGCTCTTTTGATGGCGAGGAGATGCCGGAACCACCACATGATCCAGGTGTGGATCCTAATGACGATTAGGACATGGAAGATGCCGAGGATCATGATCAGGAGGCCGATGGAGAGAGACATGCTCCTCATGCTAGTGCGCTGGTACCGCCTTTTTCTAGGCACGGTTGATCTGATACTCGATATAGGATGGAGTTGGGTGACCAACTCAGTGCATTGATTGTTGAGGCGGGCATCAGGCCCACTCATTACAGAGACATACAGGCCGATGATAGGCTAATACGGATGTGGAGAGGCATGCCACGTGACATTTACAACTTGATGCGACATGTCGTAGGAGCTACGACAGTTGTTACACGACTGAGGAGGATTGTTTCATGTTATAGGCGTGGTCAAGCCGCAACACGTGATGGACAGTTCGCGAGCAGCGACTCATCTCATGATCATTCACCTCGCACCGCACATGATGAGCATGAGGCTCCACTAGCATATAATAGTCATCATGGAGATGAGGTTGGACCATCGGCCACGTCTAGTCATCAACAACCTACAACATCCATCAGTACTAGTCATGATCATGAGCAGGCTGGAACATCGAGCATCGAGGCTGCACCATTGACTGAGCATGCCTCCACTAGTACTTCTTATATTGATGTTGTACTACCACCAGCTGATCCATCATCAGTACTAGTCATGATCATGAGCAAGCTCGACCATCGACTGTCGAGGCTGCACCATTGACTGAGCAGGCCTCCACTAGTACTGTGCCTATTGATGTTGTACTACCACCAGCTGATCCATGACATAATTTATATTGCAGTTGTATATTTTTAACATTATTCAATTATATATATATATATATATATATATATATATATATATATATATATATATATATATATATATATATATATATATATATATATGGTCAATGTATTTTATGTTCATGTTGCAGTTGTACTTAATTTACATGTTGGTGATCATCATGATGTGCATATTGTTAGGTCACGTTAGATATGTTCATTTAATGTTTAGCTTGCAGATAGATGCGTATGTGATAGCATGAGTTATTTGAAATGAGATGTATATTTGATGTTTGTATTGTGATGATGTTAATATATAATGTTAATTTGATGTTTGAATGTGTTTTTTAGTGGAATATGATATTTTTACGATGGTTATCATGATCATGATGTTTATTAATTAATTTAATATTAAATGACCATGATATTTATTAAATATTATATTGTGATTGTAATTGTAATTGAAATTGAAATTTTAATTGTATGTAAAATTGCAAAATTGTATTTGTATATGTAATTGTAATTTTAACTGTAATTGTATGTAAAATATTTAATGTAAAATTTTAATTGTAATTGTAATATTTACACCGTAAGGCGTCTTTATTTGAAAACAACTTTCCTAACTGCCTTTGTGTCATAATATGTGCCATTCAATTCTTTGTTAGATGATTGGATCAAGATCAGCCATCCATTCAAATTGTGACAGTTACGAGGCAGTTGCTACTTTCCCATAGTCATTATCTTGACCTACTTCTCTTCATCCATCCATCTATAATGCCCCATCCATCCCGCTATGCCCACCGAGTTTCAACATAGCATAAGCAATTTTCCAAAAGTCCTGAAAAATTGGCAAATACCACCAGTAGACATTATGCATTCTGTGGATCAAATGATTGTTGCGGCCGCCTCCATTGAGAAATGTAGTAGCAACAGACCAGATATTAGCATGTACATCCTCAAAACTATTAGCAAGAATTGGGTATGTTTTTCTTATTATCTCAACTACATTTGCTTTCACGAAATACACAACAATATTTGATGAAATTTGTTAAATTTCTTGATTGCAGGCAGCGGTTGTTGCTGAGAAAAAGGGCCAGGAAGATGCAAATCCCTAGTTAAATCTTCCAGAGGTAACCTAAAAAACCCACAAAGAAAATAAGGTTTCAGTTCTTTAACATATTCTATTTATTTTGGATTCAAATCTATTTATTTGAGGGATTGATAATTTGTGTGTTGTAGGCTCCCTCATTCACAGAGGGATTTTCCTTGGTTGTTTGAATGGTGGACTCCAGGTGGTTTGAAATGAATTGTGAAGAGACCAAATTGGGGTTGCTTGCCATTCGAGAAAAAGCGTGTAGGAGAAGTTGTTACTGTGTGAAGGATTTACTCGAGAGGTAAAAATCAAGACACATTATCTTAGTGTTGTCTTGCTTTATTGAAGTCTTACTTCACAAAGACCAAGGGTTTGCATTCCTATACATTCTATGATTCCATGGACGGTAAGCGTATAATTGGACTGGCGAAGTGGGAAAGTGTAGATGCAACATGTACTGCGTTGAGTAACCGAAATGATTGCTCTGCAGAATCATTTTGGAAGAGTTCAGGAGCTAAGAAGCTCAAGTATGATGTCTGCCGAGTTGTGTATGCCTCATAGAAATATTGAAATATTCAGGAGATATGTTTTATTCACGTTTTATTCTTCTCACAGATGTTCTCACTTGATTTCTTTAGGAGGGATTTGACGTTCGTGGGTAGTCTCATTTTTGTGAATGGCAAGTAGTTTTTGAACTCTGCATCGGGTCAATACGGGTCAGTTCTCTGATGAGTTGGACTCTTTGATGATAAGAAGCTGAATGGTTTAATTTGTCTCTTAATCAAAATTAATTGATTAATTGTTTGATTTTTCTTCTATAGGATATTCCACAAATATTTCCAAAATCTACACTTCACAGCCATCTTATCCCAATCACATCACAATAAAAATTTTGGAGATCATTACCAACATAGACAAATAAAGAAGGGTAAAACGATACTAATCTGCATACTCTCTAGACGCGTTTTGGATGGGCATTTCTGTCAATCTGCTACTTCCAAGAAGGTAAAGTTTGCTACGCCATACTACCTTTGAATTGCGTAACATTCTACCGTTCTAAAGGGCAGTTTTACCAATCTCAATTTTACCAATATCTCATTTCATCGAAGGTAATGTCCATTTAGACTTTTGCGCCGCTTGAGGTAGCGCTATTCTTGGCATTTTTTTCATTTCGTCAAAGGTAAATTTTGTTAGACTTTGCTTTCTTTGATTGTAGGAGATCGTAGTGTTTTTCGTGGCCATTTCCCTCAATCTTCCATTTTCTCGAAGGTATAGTTTGGTAGACTTTGTTAACCTTTTAACAACTTTTTTCCTTTCCAAAAAAACCTTTTCGAGGGTAATGTTGGGTAGATTTTGTTAACTTTTCAACGCGGCTATTTATAGATGTAGATTTAGTGAATATTTTGGAATATGAAGAAGTTAATTGTCTTACTTTGGTTATGAAGAATCTTGAATATTGTTGTTTAATTTTTTAGTATATTTTTCCAAGAGTCAATTTAGTCCAAAATATTATATATATATATATATATATATATATATATATATATATATATATATATATATATATATATATATATATATATATATATATATTAGTTTTTTTTTTTAATTATATTTTTTTTTGGTCAATTTTGCACAAATTATTATATGTATTTTTATATAAATTTGGAGAATTAATTAAAAAATAATAATTACAAATTTAAGTTATATAATTTACAAAACTGAAATGCCTTTTAATATTTTTTTGAATTCATTTGTATATTAAAAAATTCAATCTTATAAATTTATAAGAGTAGATTCTTTTTTTAAAAACATAAAACAATTGGAATGGTAATTTTATCCATTTTATCCATCTATGTCATTTCTTTCAAGGTGACGTTGGTTAGACTCTAATACTCAAAGGAAACGTTTGTTACACATTGATCCCCATGAATCACCGAAGACTACCGTTTTGGATGCGCTCGAAGTCGAAGTTGGATAGGCATTGCTCATCATCAATTGCATTGGATAGTAGCGTTTTGCAATGACATCTCTTTCGATCCCTCATTTCCAGCTCGAACGTGAAATTACGAGCTCGAAGGTGAAATTTGTTAAAGGTTGTTTCCCTTGAATTGCTTGAGATCATCGCAACATTGTGTGTGGGAAACTTTATTCATTTGACATTTTCGTGAAGGTAAGGTTTGTTAGACTTTGCTCCTTAAAGGTAACATATTTTAGACTAATTTTCTTCCCAAATCTTCCAAAATCTCTTAAACACCCAACTTCTTTTTATTTAACTTCTGGCAAAAGGGATTGATTGCTTAATGTCCTCTCGATTCCGATGGGAAGGCATTAATTCTGATAATTCAATTTGTGTTATGAGATATGGAGGCATTGATTCTGATAATTCAATTTGTGTTATGAATAATAGATATGAAAGCATTGATTTTGATAATTCAGTTTGTGTTCTGAATAATAGATATGATACCATGATCTTTCTATCGTTAAAATGATCTAAGAAGTCTGAATTCGCTGGATTTAATGGTAGGGAATTAAGAGTAAAAGGAGCTTCTACTGTCGTTGCAGGTTCAATTTAAAAAGATTAAACTAAATAATTATGATAATTCAACTCCTGTTATGAATAATAGATATGAAGGCATTGATTCTGATAATCGAGTTTGTGTTCTGAATAATAGATATGATACCATGATCTTTCTATCGTTAAAATGCCTTCTCGATCTTAATACTATTAAGAAGTTTGAATTTGTTGGATTTAATGGTAGGGATATAGCAGTAAATAAAAATATTAAATTAGATAAATCTATTATATTTATGGTTTTTTTGTTTTAAATGAGTTGTTTGTGTTGTAATTAAATGCCAATTCTAAAATGATAATGTGATAAGGATATAGGTTTCAATTTTGATTAACATTCTTATTTATTGATTGTTCTTATTTTTAGGATTTTAGTGTTTGGGATTATCATTTTGTTATTACTGATGTTTTTATTATAAGCAATTTTTTATTACTTAAGATAATTGATTTTTTGCTTACCAATTATTGGATCTCTTTAAGAATTTTACGGCGTTTCCTTTACAACATTTGGTGATGGTGCAATTGCTAGTTAATTTATTGTGAAATGCTTGTAATTGCAATTGTATATATGACAAATTGTAAAATTGTAATTCTAATTCTAATTGTATGTAAAATTCTAAAATTGTAATTGTAATTCTATGTAAAATATTTGTATAATTGTAATTGTAAATGTAATTCTAATTGTATATTGTAAAATATTTGTAGAATTTTAATTCTAATTGTAAAATTTTAATTGTATGTAAAAGTAAAATTGTAATTGTAATTCTAATCATAATTGTTTGTGAAATTGTAAAATTGTAATTGTAATTCTAATTCTAATTGTAATTTTAACTGTAATTGTATGTAAAATATTTAATGTAAAATTTTAATTGTAATTGTAATTTTAATCGTAATTGTATGTGAAATTGTAAAATTATAATTATAATTCTAAATATAATTTTAATTGTAATTGTATGTAAAATATTTGTAAATTTTTTATTGTATTAATGTGAAAATTTTAATTTTATTAATGTGAAATGATTTTATTAAAATATTTAAATTTGTAAAATTGTAAATAATTGTAAAATAATAAATCTAGAATAATATGAATTTTTGTAATATAATAAAGTTTAGAAAATAATGCAAATAAATTCATGTACTTTAGAATTATCATTATTTTATTATGATCTCACATACAAAAAAAAAACTTTATCCAGTCTGGTGCGCTTATCATCATAACACGCACCAGTGCGTCTTATTACTCCGACGCACCAGTGATTTAGAACACTTCCGCACCGGTGCGTCATAAAACACTGCGCCAATACAAAAACTTTGATCTTACAAACCACCCCGGTGTGCCTATAAAATAGCGCGGACCGGAACAGGGTTATTCTGTAAAGTGCAGTATTGGAACAACGGAGGGTTCGAATTGCGGGCAAGAATTTTTCTGAGGAGATGAGGGTTTGAAAAGATGAGAGTTCGAATAGACGAGGGTTTAAAAAGAGAGATTCTCCAGAATGCGTTTAAAAGCAGCTGGGAGTATTGTCTGAGCTTCGGTTGGCTTACATAAACTTTTACCGGCAAAAATGGCGTTGCATAAATTCACATCTTCGGCTTTCAATTGAACCTAAATGGCATCTCTAACTTGTCTGAGTTGTGGTCCTATGGATGAAACCAGTGAAAAGTCTACTTGTATTATAAATGGAAATCCAGTGACTATTTTTGTGGGAAGAAAAGCATAGATATCTGCAGCTACCATATTTCCACTTGCAAATCGGTTTCCCATTGGAAAAACTAATATAATAGCCTATTTTGCAATGTGTTTCCTCTGCTCAACCCTATACTCATTTTATATGGGAAACCATTGCCTCCACATGTAATAACTGCATCGTCTAGTCGAAAATTGGTCTTCTTCTGCTAACAAATGCAGAATGAAGAACTCATTGTCATTGCTCCCAGAACATTACCCTTCTGCAGATTATATGTACTAATTGTTGGCAGGTCATTCGTCTATCTGCAGATTATATAATTCTAAAACATATTGGTTGCAAATAGTTAAGTGCCAATTATAACAGGTTCACATGCCACAATTGCCCACTTGGGCCCTGTAGTATTGCATCTTCACACGCCCCACATTGCATTCTCTCCACATAATCAGTGGGGACCTCCTGCAATAAACAAAATTCATAGGAAGAATAGTTATTTCTATCAAGAATTTATCCAATTCCAATTCTCAATTTTAATTTTAATTATAATTCTCAAGAATAAACAAAATTATAATTCTCAATTTCTATGGTTGGAGTTCACTAAATTTTGGTGTACATACCTAAAAGTCATTTCGGTGCCTTAACTGCAAATCAGTGCTACTGTACATATAACCACACCAGTGCCGGTGTTACAAAACGACGCATCAGTGCGGTGCTATTAAGTGACGCACCGGTGACGAATAAATGCAAATAAAAAAGGTGCAACTCTATTTTCTTTAAGTGAAAAAAAAAAAAAAAAAAAACAAAAAAAAACAAAAAAGAAGAAGAAGAAGAAGAAGAGAAGTAAAATGGGTGGCAAAATATTTTCGAAAATATAATTTCATAAAATAATTCTTTAAATACTAAACACTTTTCATAATTTCATTTTTTTTGCTAAAATTTGCAGCCAGATATTTGTAGGAGACATACCTGGAGCAAGAGAGCATGAGGGCATCATGGAGCAACAAAATACGTTCGAACAAAAGTATTCAGACAATTAGAAATCAAACCTCTGGTGATTCAAACCCTACATCATAGAATTTCAAACCATCTCGTGATTAAATTTGATTATTTTTTTTAATTTTTTTGCAGTTTTATCCATTTTTACCCTAAACCCTTCATTTTTTTTGTTTTTTCTCTTTCTTCTCCCTGTTTCTGTGATTTCAGAATTAGGGCTTTTCATTTTAGATTGACATCCAACCCACAGGACGACTTGCATAGTCGGATCCCAATTCATTCAGCCATTGCGTGAATTTTTGGAAAAAATGGATTTTTTTTTTTATCGGTGCGCCCATCGTAACCTAGCGCACCGCGCAAGTACTATGTAATAAAAAAATTGAAAACATTTTTTTAAAATCGGTGCGCCATATCTGAAATAGGGCATCGGTGCTCCATGTTATGAGGATAGCACCGTACGATCTATTACACTATTTTTGCAGTGTGTTTATAATACCCCACGCACTATACGGTCTATTATATTGTTTTGCGTGCATTGGTAATACCCCCACGCACCGGTGGCGGTGCGTACATCAAGAAAGGCGCACCGGTGTCTTGAGATTTATTTTTTACCTGAAAAGTTGACAATTTATTTATAAATATATTAATGAATAGTATGGTACATGTTTCAGATTGATAAAGAAATGACTGACAAGAGACCAAGTAACAAAAATACTGATAACACATCAAGAAAAGAAAAAAAGGCAAGTTCTTTGTAAATTCTTTATAAAAAATATTATTTTTGAACTATATGTAAGTTTAACTAATATGTATTGTTTACTGTGTATCATGCAGAGCCACAAAATGACGAAGCTCGATAGGATTATATCTGATCTAGGACCATAAGAGTGTAAAAGCTTGATAGAAAATTGCAAAAGGATGAATCAGGTAAATGAAAAAATACTATCGATCCAATATGAGTTTATTTTTTTAATTATCATTAATAATATACTTAAAATTTTTAGATAACACGTGTCAAACAGTCTATTAATTCACATCTGTTTAATGTTCTACAGGGACCAGCAACTCAGAAAATGAATGTTGTTCTAAGAAAAGAAAAAAAAATAAAACATACAAATGAAAATGAATTGCTCCATAGCTCATCTGGAGTGGTGCTGGAAGTTAACGAAAGGGGGAAAAACTTTTACAAAAGTTTGAGGGATCTAGTAGAACGAATGTATAGACGTTCTTTCCACTTACAATACAAAAATCAATCCAATGATTCCAAGAACCAAATTTTATCTAAACTACAAGAAGAGTTTCTAGAGAATTGGTCAATGAGACATGTCAGAATTTTAATAGCAAAAACGTACAATAACAAAAAAGAAGGAATGAAAAAGTAATATTCCTTTAAATGTTTGTCTAGAATTATTTATAAATATCACTTTTGTTATATTTACTTTTCATATATCAATATAAAAATTAAATATTTTATCGTCATATTACATTTTCAAGAAGATTATGAAAATCTCAAAAGATGAAAGAGCCGATATCAGAAATATGCCAGTAAGAATGTCCAAAAAGGTGTACAAGGAGATGGTCAAAGAAATGGACAAAGTTGCATCGTAGGAGGAGTCGTCTCAACAACAACGTGCTTCAAATGTAATATGTAATCATTGAATTTTTCGATCATTAGGTACAATAAATAAACAATTTAGCATTAAATATTAATTCTCAAGAATTTTCTTGTAGAAAATAAAAGAAAATGGAACCCATTCAGCACATAAAACAGGACGACAAGGAAGAAAAGGGTTGATATCTAAGTTTGTGAGTAATTGTTACTTCCTTATAACAACTTAACTAGATTTCATTTTTGTATTTTTTAAGTTGTTTTACAAAAATCATCATTTAATGCCTTCAAACAGGTGCTAGCATACAAAGAAGAACCATCAAACAAATTGATTGAAATTGGGTTAAATATGGATTGTGAGTATATGTTAGCATATCAGAAATTAATTGTGCCATTTGTAAGCATCTATCGATATTGTTTTACTAAGATCCATCTATAATTAATAGAACAAAAACATCTTTTATATTAAATATATGATTTGTTATGGGGTATAAAACTTGCAGTAAACAAAGTATGGAACTGCGCCAACCGATGAAATTTTGAGATATGGCATGGTACATGGTTTTGAAAGAATGTGTATAGTTTATGAGTCAATTGTTGCTATGGTACGTCATTTTTCTTTTCGATTTACATTGATGTATATTATTTAATATTGCAATTTTCATTATTCTCAGCAATGTATATACACTCATTTCAGTTTATTTTTATGTTTGTAGATGGAAGGTGAAGAAGAAGAAAACAATCAACACCGTGAACAAAACATTTCCTGAAAATAACCCAAGTCATGGAAGTAGCTCTAGTAGTGACAACAGTTCAAGCGAAGAATGATGATCACTATGTTTGGATATCAAAGCAAGGCATTGTATTCTTTGAAATATGTATGTGAAATTAGACATTTTGTTTAATGTAATGGACATAGTGTCCCAATTGAAAGACAAAGGGATACTAATAACTGTCCCATTTTGTATGATAAAGACTGTCTTATTCATATATATTATATATCATAAAATATGTTTTAATTTATTCTATTGCATTCTCCATTGTCGTTCTCAAATGCACTAATAAAAATTTAATTCATATGAATATTGTTATGAGATATATATGTGTCGACTTTTGATGAATAATGAATTTTAAAAAACCACAGTAATTATGATATAATATAACAAATTAATCCAAACATCACATTCAAATGCATTAATAAGAATTTAATTAGTATGAATATTGTTATAAGATGTGTCGACTTTTGATGAATAATGAATTTAAAACAATCACAATAATTGCACTGTCACAAGTCGATGTTTCTAAAAAATACAAAATGAAAACCGGTGCGTGTCAGTACTGTACACCGGTGCGTTTCTACGACCTATGAGCACTGAAAAAGAACCAAAACCAATAAAAAATATCGGTGCATTTGTGCGGTACAATGCACCAGTGCGTTTATGTGTCTATACGCACTGGTGTCGTTGTATGATTTATGGGCACCGCACAAATACCGATACCAATTATAGATCTCGGTGCATTTGTGTGATAATGTGCATCGGGGCGTTTATGTGTCTATAAGCACCGGTGCATTTGTATGACCTATGGGCACCGCACGAATACCGATACCAATTATAAATCTCAGTGCCTTTCTGTGATACTGTGCACTAGTGCGTTTCTATACGTCTACACACCGGTGCATGGATAAAACCTATGGGCACCGCACAAATCCTAAGACCAATTAGAATGGCCCTATGTGTTGTATCACCAACACTACACCCAGTGCGGTTTTATACCTTAACGGCCTAGTGCATTTTCCTTCGACCACCCCGGTGCGCCTTCTATATGTAAGCACTAGTGCGTTCAAGCCAGAGTAGTGCATCGATGAAAAAAACATCCGTAATAACCTTCGACTGCCCATTTTTTTTAGTTGTGTTGAATTTCCGTTAAAAGCTCCGCCAAAACCTCCGTAACCATAAACAGATGTTGTAGCAAATGTTTTTTTGACAATTTTGGCCAATTTTATAACACTAAAAACCTCCTTTATAACCTCTGCTAGAGGGTCTTTTCTTTGTAGCGACTCCTCTATTTGTTGACAATTCTTTTGCAATTCAATTGGCCAAGAATCGAAAGTGTCAAGATCAAAGAAAACATATTAATACCAAATATCACTTGATTCGACATTATGTGGAGGCCAAAGTTATTTATCTTACACATTTTTCCACCTCAGATCAAGTTGCAGACATATTTACAAAGGCATTGGGACGTGAAAAGTTTGAAAAATTTAGAATGTTACTTGGCATGTTAGATGTCCCTTCGGATTAAGGGGAGAATGTTAACTAATCCTTCGAGATTATGATTGTACATTAGTAATTAGTTTATAACTTTACTTTTTCTATAATAAGTTACCAAGACAAAATTGTCTTGTACCTACTTTACACATGTATAAATGTATGCTCTCAATTTCAATGAATCAATTTTCCATTATGGAGTTTATTCATGAGTATGTCTACAACTTTTACTCATAAAGTTAAAAAAATTTACATTCAATTTGAACTCTCTTTTAATGAATGGTTTGGAACAAGTTATTCAATTTGTAAATTTTAAATATTTTGATAACAAATTGTTAATTATTTTCCTTTTATAAATATATCTCATTTTATGAATTTTCTTTGTTTTTTTCATAAAATTTAAATTGTCTAACACAAATAAAGTTTGTTCAAATTTTTCCATGGGGTCTTAGATATACGTTGATAGAGTGCTCTGTTAAGGTACTCCTAGATGTGAAGTCACCAGTTCAATTCCCCACCCTGATCTGGGTGATATATTGGACATGTTGAAGATGTAGTCCTGCCAAACTTACATAAAAAAAATTGTTCTAAGTTAGACTACGCTAATGTACTTTGTTTATTACTATCATAAGGTTTTATATTGCTATGGCCTCACATAGAAGAAGTAGTTCATAAACAAATTTTAATGTTATTGTCCATTTCTATGGACTACACTTATATGCTTAGTTTATTATTCTCTTAAATCTTTATATTACTATGGTCCCACATACATGAAGTATTTCATAAATGAATTTTAATGTTATTGTCCATTTCTATCTATGTTATGCTTTTTACACAAGTTTGCTTACAACCTTTATTTTAATAACAATTTAATTTTTCTAATTTTAAAATTATGATTATTGCCCAACATACTCAACATTTTTTCATATATATTTATTTATTTTAACAACTTGATGAATTAAAAAGCTTAATATATTATACTTTATATATTGCCAATCACAAATATAATAAAATTTTAATTAAAAAATATATTATCATGATAATAATATTTATAATTATATTAATAAATATTACATAAATAATAATTATAATTAAATAAAATATAATATCAAAATTTATCAATTAAACTTAATTTTAATGGGAAAATGAATTATTATACTTTTACTCCAATTTAACAATTTAATTTAATTTTAATAAGAGGAGGAATTATTATACTTTCTATCAAGTTAATTTTTACACATTGATTTGTTAAACTATTAAAAATTATATTTTTATAATAAATATTACTCCCTGAAAAAAGGGAATTAATCACTATTTTCCCATTAAAAAAACATTACTTCCAAATTACTATACAACAAATCAAAACTAAATTAATTTTTTTTAAAGATTATATGATTTGAATGATATTAAAGGTCATGATGAGATATTTCTTGCGCTACTATTAAATTTTAATAGTGACCAGTAACACGTACCTTTAAATGTTCCTTAAAATCGTGTTTCTATTGTAAGATTTGAATGACTTCAAATCCAATGATATATGTGATCTTACATAACATAACATTTTATTGTAATATTAAATTATTGTAATTATATACTGCATGAATTTAATTATGACTGAGACACTAACTAGTTGTGCTTGCAAGGGAGACTAACACTTGCCTTTTTTTTTTCAACAGGAGAAAAATTGCTGTTTTGGTATTAATTCATGGTCAAAACAGTCCAACATCCAGATACATGTGCGGCTGAGAGGGAGATAGCCAGTGTCAGCAGGAGAGAGGAAATTCCCGATCAAGCATAGGAAAAAAAAGCAACAGAGTATAGATCCTCAGCATTCATAGTCGTGAAACCATACAGGCTCACATTAGCAGACAGAGCCCAGCAACAGATACTGGCACCCTGGCGAAGAAGTAGGAAAAATACATAGAAACGGTGGAACCAAAAAGAAAGATGATACTACCGACCTTTGCCTTACTTATATTTCCATCATTTTGTCAAGTATTGAGAAATATAGTTGCCCAGCCTCTTATTGATTTTCCCTCACGTGATTCTCATGTCGGTGCAGATAATGATGGTGCAATAAGACTCTCATTCTTGCACCAATCAGTGGTGCACCAATCACTAATGGTTTTTTTTTTCTTCTTCTTCCTCCTCGATTTTTAAGACCAATCACTAATGGTTTTTTTTTTTTTTTTTTCCTTCTTCCTCGATTTTTAAGATAGGGGATAGCTACGTTATTACAGTAGGTTTATGTTATCAAGGTTTTGAGAGAGTATTGAGGAGTTTTTATTGGATTTGATGGCATTCATTTGGTATAAATTATCATTCATATAATTTGATTTTTGTTTTTTTTCATTTTTACAACTTTCAAAAATTAACATTATTATGAAGCTTAAATTAATTAATTATGCTTGAGGTGGTATTTTTAGAAAATTATTTGATGAAAACTGTTAGTGTAATAGCTTGTTGGAATTGGAATGAGAAGATATTCAGGATGGAATGAGAAGATAATGAGAAAATATTCACGATGGGTTATAGTGGCTGAAGAGAGTATGGTGGAGGATTTACCATTTTCCCTAATTAAAAATCACTTTAATTAGTCATTTAATTAAGTAAAAAATAATTAATTGAAGAAAAGACTCAAAAGTGACTTAAATGAAATAACTTAAATGAAATAAAATAAAGTTCAGAAGTCACTAATATACAGTGAATGGAGGAGCTTCTAGAATAATAATAAAATAAGATGTTTTTCTATTCATAGATGTATAAAAGAGGAAGAGGTGGTCATTTGGAGACATCTTGGATTTGTGTATTGTCTTTGTGGTGAGGTTTTGAGAACTCAGTTCTCTACTTCAGGAATTGCTCCACGACGGAAATTCTCCGGTGATTTAGTGAGAGTAGACGAGCATCCTACTCTTCTCTTAGTGAATTCATCTAGAATTCATAAGTTGCAACTATTGTTTTTAGTTCAGATTTTGTTGACATGATTAAGTATTGTAGGAGATATCTTTTGAGACGATTACCTCAGTCAGCGTTTTCTATATTAATAAAATAAAGTTCAGATCTTTTACATATTTATATTGTTTATCATTCAATTTCAGATTTTATTTCACATTTTACCATAAATTTTGCACTTAATTTGTGCAAATTATTTATGTTGTTGATAGCTTAAATTTCTAAAGCTATATTGGCCAATTTTATATTTGAGTTATTACGGTAATATCAAACCTTTGATCTTGGCTAAATAGTGGGATTGATTTGAAAAAAACCAAGTTCAAGAGTTTATTACAGATACATTCTGAGACAAGATCATGGAATATTTTGGGCGCTCAAGGTAGGGTTTCAAAGAGGAACTAGTATTTGAAGATTTTGCAGTGGCTGAATTCTTTCAATAAACGCATTTTTGGAAAGCCGAATTTTATTGTTAATATCTTTGGCTTAGTTCCAAAATTCTATTGAAGCCGATGTAGAGTCTGTGACCAGAGCCGTGTGAAGGAAATTTGCTAAAGGTTCAAATTTTCACGATAATTTCCAGAAATAAGAGACAGAAGTTTTGAATGCTCGATTTCTGGTCTAAAAGTAAGTTGAATTACGCGTAGAAGGACACATTAATTTGTTGTATAGAGTCGGATTTGAAAGCCGCCCGCAAGTCAGATGCGTCTGAATTATTATTGACAGGAGGCCAAAGTTCTAACTGAAGAGAGTTGTGTCCTTCCCATGAGAGATTAAACTTTCCGGAGCGAATTAACCTGAGGCGGAGTTCTGAATGTCTATAGCTTTCAACGTTTATAAATTACATGGTGCAAATTGCATCAATGGTGTGATCACATCTGAGAAAAGGCAAGATAGAAATTCGAAGACCGCGTCAGACAAGACCGTGAGCAAATTTTATGTGGCATTATCAGTGGCTGTCGCAAGCAAACGTTCTTGGTGATGTCTTTGTCACAACAATAATTGAGACGCACCTTGACTGCTATGCACATGTCAGTTCTGAGGATGCCTTGAGCAACTCATGTGTAAAGGGTCGAATACATATTCTAATTCCTTTAGGACTTTGAGCTTATTTGAGCGAGTTACTTGTATTTGAAGGTCGAGGTAGTCTCGTGTAAGAACCTAGGTTCCAAATTGGGAAAATTCTCCTCTTATTTTATTTGCTCTCAAGTTGCGATGAGTGGAATATGTAGGCTTAAGGTTTACGTATTGGTTGAAAGGAAGTACGCTAGTGTGTACAGAAGCCTTGAAGCTTTGAAATGAATAGTGAATATTAGCGTGTGTCAAGCTAGGGTCACTTGAAGTTTGTACCAAAGTGTTGGGCTTTTTGTTGAAATTTGGTTACCAGAGGAAGGTGGTTTCCTAAGGCTAGGTGGTTCCCTAAGGCTTTGATCTTTGGCCTAGGGAAAAGTGTCCAAAAAAATTTATTTTTTCTCCTAAAGTGACTTTATAATTTTTATAAAGTCAAATCTAATTTAAAAGTGACTTTAAGTGATAAAGTTACTAAAATATAATTTAAAAGTGACTTTAAGTGATAAAGTTACTAAAGTCTAATTTTAAAGTGACTTTAATAAAGTCAATGTAAAATTAGAAAGTAAAAGTGACTTTGTAAATAAATGACTAAGTGGGTCTTTATTAAAGTGGGGTGAATTAAAAAATAGAAAGTGAGATTTAAATGAGCATTTAATCTCAGCCCTAGATCTCAATCTATCTCAGCCATTGGATTTAGGGATTTCCCAAAAGTCACTTAGGGTTAGGTTAAAGGAGGAAAAGGAGGAAAAGGTCATTCATTCTTTCATGAGCAGATTGGGAGAAGGAGAGCAAGAGAGCAAAGGAGATTTATGGGCAGTGAGGAGAAGGAGGCAGCAGCTTGGCACGCATTCCAAGGCAGCATTTCAGCAAGTCTGTTATACAGAGTTTGCACACGGTTCAAGGCATGGCACGATTTCCAGAGCGGGAAATCACAATGCAATGACTTGGCCACGTTACTCTAAATGCAGCTGACTATTTTACGACCTGAGATTCCGAGAGGAAGGTTACGGTTTTCTTTACCACGTTTTCTAAACAGTAAATTAGCTAATCTCATCAATTCTTGCCCCTAAAATCAGAAGCTGAATTCCCATCTGAGTAACATTTAATCTGACTACATTCCAGCATTCAGGAAGTCGTACAACAGCTTATTTATTGATCACACTTGTAAGGAGGTCATTCTGCCAATTAACCATGTAATTTGGGCCACGTTTTCAAGGAAATACACACAACATTTATTCTTTGAGGTTGGTTCTGTTTGCACATTTTCCGGGCGGTGGTTAAACACGGAAAATGAGATAAGTTGTGTAAGTTTACTTGCTAATTTTTCTGAATATTTCTCTCACTGTAAAAAGCATTTTTCAGAAATAAGAAGGAGCTCTCAAACTGGTTTTCCCCAAGAGTTGTAGGGGGTTTTTCCAGGGTCATGTTGACCAAAAATATCTGTGTTAAAATGTGTGAATGACTGTTTTAAGCTTGCTGATTTTTATTTCTACATTTTCCAGCATTCTGTAAATTTTCCAGAATTTGTGTTTTCAGCAAAAATTTATTTTCCAGTTTGTTGAATGTAAGGATATGGGAAAGGGCATTTAACTATTTGGAGAAATAAGGTGAAACTAAAAACCGGGGTGGGAAAACAGGAAATTTCTACATGGTATCAAAGCTTGAGTGTTGAAAGTGCAGTTTGGGACAGCAAGGAGAAAAATACAGCCTGCTGATTTTTCACTCAGAAAATTCCAACAAGCTGATTTTTCACAAACAGAATTTTTATCTTTACTACAGCAGTGCTATTTTTCAGTTTTAGGACAGCAGGATGTCATTGGGATTGAGGGTGGAGGATAGGTTGGATGGTCATACCAATTACAGCGTTTGGAAGGAGAGAATGCAGAGTATCTTTGAGGAGGCGAAGTGGGGCATGTGAGATTGCATACCCGGACAACTTAACTATTAATGTGCCTACTGATGCTACTCAATTGGCAGCATATAATAAAAAGAACAACAAGGGTAAGAGACTGATTCTAGACGGAATCAAAGACCATTGCATTCCTCATGTGAGAGGAAAGAGAAATGCTCATGAGATGTAGACAGCATTGTCCAATCTCTACCAGAGTACCAATGAGAACCGGAAAATGGTCCTGAAGGAGAAGCTGAAGACCATTAAGATGGGTAATGATAGTGCAGCTTGATATCTCACAAAGATTACTAATGTGAGAGATGAGTTGGCAGCGATTGGAGTTGGCAGCGATTGGAGAGGCCATTCCACCCACTGAGTTGGTGCGGATTGCAGTGAATGGCCTCCCCCGTTCATGGATGAACTTTGTTGATGGGGTTTGTGCACGTGAGACCCTTCCCACATGGGAGAGGTTTTGGGATGATTGCATTCAGACAGAGATCAGGAAAGGTCAGCTTGGGGCAGCCAAGCCGGTTGAGCAGGATGAGGATGTAGCACTGTTGGCAGGACGCAAGAAAGGCAAAGGGAAGAAGCAGGCTTCCACAAGCAATGGTGGGGGCAAAGGTAAAGGTAAAGGTAAACAGGGTAACACACAGAAGGACTATTCCAAGGTGAAGTGTTGGAATTGTCAGAAGATGGGACACTATGCAGTTGTGTGTTCGGAGAAGAAGAAGAAGAAGGGGAAGAACCAGAGCATGGCAGCATCAGCAGAGGTTGAGGACTTTACAGATCGCTTTGACCGGGAGTTTGGGTTCATTGCATGTGAGTCCTCTAGTGCAGGATCACCTGCCACAGAGGTTCAGAGGGAGCATGCATTTCCCTCGACTAGCGGAGCATCTTCGGGTATCTGGTATGTGGACAGTGGGGCTTCACGTCATATGACAGGAGTCCATGAGTACTTCTCAGAGCTTTCAGAGAGTGGCACTGATATAGAGGTAGTACTCGGTGATGACATAGTTGTTAGAGCAGTCGGTGTGGGAACACTGACATTTCAGAGGGAGTCTAAACCTCCCTTGAAGGTGTCAGATGTTCTTTATGTGCCAGGGATGAGGAAGAACCTCATATCCGTCTCAGCTTTGGAGGACAGAGGATATGAGATACTATTCAGGGGTGGACAGGTGCTGATGTATCCCAGAGGCACTCCAGCTGATTCAGCTAGAGTGATAGATGTATGCCATGCAAAGGTGTACAAGTTTGCATTCCATCCCCTTTCGGCATTGAGTAGTAGCACTGACAGCAGAGCTAGCAGTTCTGAGCTATGTGAGATTTGGCACTGCAGGATGGGGCACATGTATCATGGGGCCTTGAGGACATTGCGGGAGATCACTACAGGTGTGCCAGATTTCAGTACTGATCACTTTGATACTTGCAGAGGATGTGCGATGGGCAAGTTTGCCAAATCCCCTTTTCCCAACAGTGACAACAGAGCGATTGGGATACTTGATTTGATTCATTCTGATGTGAGGGTCGGATGTCTCATGTTTCCTTGAGTGGATATGAGTACTATGTTTTATTCATTGATGATCACTCTAGGAGGACCTGGATTTATTTCTTGAAGACCAAGAGCGAGGTCTTCAAGCGGTTTCAGGAGTTCAGAGCTCTTGTGGAGACACAGACAGGTCGGAAGATCAAGTCCCTGAGGTCGGACAATGGATGAGAGTACACCCTTGGAGAGTTTGTTGATTATTGTGCGGAGGCAGGCATTAGGAGGGAGTTCACTGTTCCTTACAACCCCCAGCAGAACGGGGTTGCGGAGAGGAAGAACAGATCCATCGGAGGGGCTGCCAAAGCCATGTTACATGATCAGGGGTTGCCATTGTTTTTGTGGGCAGAGGCCTGCAACACTGCTGTTTATTTGCAGAACAGGAGTCTGCATCGTGCCTTGGGGCATATGACTCCGGAGGAGGCTTTTTCTAGGAAGAAGCCTGATATTGGTCATCTTCGTATCTTTGGGTGCATCACATACTCCTACATACCCAAGGAGAAGAGGACCAAACTAGAGCCCACCGCAGAGAAGGGTATCTTTGTGGGCTACAGTGAGACCTCAAAGGCCTTTCGGATTTACATTCCTACACAGAGGAAAGTTGTTGTCAGGCGAGATGTGAAGTTCGAGGAGGACAGGGCCTTTAGGAGGTCACGGGAGTTAGAGTATCTGGATCAGCCAGACCCTCAGCAGCAGTTGAGTCAGTCGCAGGGATCCAGTGGGCAGGGATCAGGAGGATCCGTAGGTACATCTATGACGATGTCAGGTCCGTCAGTGGGGAGTGGCTCGCAGAGTCAGAGGGGTGGAGCTATGGGCAGCACGCAGAGCAGTCCACAGAGCAGTTCACTGGGGAGTCCATTGATGGACAGTTCACACGGTACCTCAGCATCTACAGGTTTAGGTGCAGGCAGGAGGACAGCAGACAGACAGTCAGGAGTTCAGGCTCCTGATGTTGAGGAGGAGGAGTTTTATTCTCCGGCGGGAGAAGTGCACTCAGGGAAGAGGAAGCCCAAGTGGCTTTAGGACACCTTGAGAGATGCCACATCTGTTGCTGAGCCTAAGAGGCCGGTCAGAGAGAGCAGACCACCTCAGAGGTTTTGTAGCTATATGGCAATGGCTACCAGCATCCTTGACTCTGAGCCTTCTAGCTATGAGGAGGCAGCTAGCCAGCAGGTCTGGAGAGAGGCCATGCAGGAGGAGTATTCTTCTATCATAAAGAATGATGTTTGGGAGGTGGTGTCGAGGCCTAAGGGCAAATCCGTGGTTACTTCCAGATGGCTTTACAAGGTAAAGCATGCTGCAGATGGCAGCATTGAGAAATTCAAAGCGAGGTTTGTGGCTAGAGGGTTCTCCCAGGTAGAGGGAGTTGATTATGAGGAGACATTCGCTCCCGTGGCTCGATATACTTCGATCCACTCCATTATATCGATAGCAGCAGAGATGGGTTGGAAGATCCACCAGATGGATGTGAAGACCGCATTTCTCAATGGCTTCATACATGAGGAGGTGTACATTGAGTAGCCACAGGGCTTTGAGGTGCATGGGAAGGAGTCCCATGTGTGCAGACTGAAGAAGGCCCTTTATGGCCTGAAGCAAGCTCCCAGAGCTTGGTACTCCAGGATAGATACATACTTGCAGGAGATGGGTTTCACAAAGAGTGAGGCAGATCCGAACCTTTACTATATTGTGATAGGTGAGGAGCTTCTCATTCTGGTGCTGTATGTGGATGACTTAGTCATTATAGGTGCAGAGAGACTCATAGAGCACTGCAAGAGAGATCTTGCGGCGGAGTTTGAGATGAAGGACATCGGCTTGATGCATTACTTTTTGGGTTTGGAGGTGTGGCAGGAGGAGGGGCATTTCTTCCCGGGGCAGGGGAAGTATATTGTGGACATCCTTGGCAGATTCCACATGGAGGATTGTAAACCCATGTCGACACCGATGATCACCAACTGGAAGAAGCTTCATGCTTCGGATTCCAAGTTGGTGGATCCCACATTGTACAGACAGCTGATTGGTTCCTTGATGTATTTGGTCAACACTAGACTAGATATTTGTTTTGCAGTCAACACGATGAGTCAGTTTATGTGTGAGCCTAGGAAGGTTCACTTGGTGGCTGCAAAACACATTTTGCGGTACTTGCAGGGGACAGTGGATTATGGTCTGGACTACAGGCAGGGGGATGGAGTGAGATTGGCAGGTTACACTGATTCTGATTGGGCAGGTTGTGCTTCTGATAGAAAGAGCACTTCAGGGTGCTGTTTTGGGTTGGGTTTGGCAGTGGTGTCATGGTTCAGCCGGAAGCAATAGTCAATAGCATTGAGTTCAGCAGAAGCAGAGTATATGGCAACCAGTCTAGCTAGTTGTGAGGCCATCTGGCTTCGTAAGATGTTGTTTGGCTTATTTGGTCAGCCGTTGAGACCTTCAATGATTTACTGTGATAATCAGAGTTGCATTAAACTCATGGAGAATCCAGTATTTCATGATAGGTCAAAGCATATCGGGATCAAATATCATTTCATCAGAGACTATGTTCAGAAAGGAGCTGTGAAGCTTGAGTATATTCCCACTGATGAGCAGGTTGCAGATATTCTTACCAAAGCCTTACCACGGGCAAGCATGTCTACTTCAGAGACAAGATGGGTGTGGTGAGGAACACCTTCCTCGGTAAGAGGGAGTGTTGAAATTTGGTTACCGGAGGACAGGTGGTTCCCTAAGGCTTTGATCTTTCGCCTAGGGAAAAGTGTCCAAAAGAATTTAATTTTTCTCCTAAAGTGACTTTATAATTTTTATAAAGTCAAATCTAATTTAAAAGTGACTTTAAGTGATAAAGTTACTAAAGTCTAATTTAAAAGTGACTTTAAGTGATAAAGTTATTAAAGTCTAATTTTAAAGTGACTTTAATAAAGTCAATGTAAAATTAGAAAGGAAAAGTGACTTTGGAAATAAATGACTAAGTGGGTCTTTATTAAAGTGGGGTGAATTATAAAATAGAAAGTGAGATTTAAATGAGCATTTAATCTCAGCCCTAGATCTCAATCTATTTCAGCCATTGGATTTAGGAATTCCCCAAAAGTCACTTAGGGTTAGGTTAAAGGAGGAAAAGGAGGGAAAAGGTCATTCATTATTTCATGAGCAGATTGGGAGAAGGAGAGCAAGAGAGCAAGGGAGATTTTTGAGCAGTGAGGAGAAGGAGGCAGCAGCTTGGCACACATTCCAAGGCAGTATTTCAGCAAGTCTGTATAGCAGAGTTTGCACACAGTTCAAGGCAGATTTGGCATGATTTCCAAGGCAGAATCTGTACAGCAGCTTGTGGCACATTTTCCTAGGCAGCCGTACCATTTTCTAGGCACAGATTTCGAGGGAGAGGTTGCTATTTTTTGCTGCACGCTTTTCTAGGCAGGTCGTACAACCTGTAGCTGATTGCTGGCACAAAAATCGAGGCAAATTTCTGTACAACAACATTTAATACAGCTGCATGCATTCCAAGGAGGTTGTACAACAGCATTTATTGCTGTTCTGCACGCAAAAAGAGGAGGTCGTACAACAGAAATTAATGCTGTAATTTCTGGGCACGTTTTTCAAGGAAATACGCACAACATTTATTGCTGGTTCAGTTTTACTGTTTGCACATTTTCCGAGGCGGTGGTTAAGCATGGAAAACGAGATAAGTTGTAAAAGTTTACTTGTTGATTTTTCTGAATATTTCTCTCACTGTAAAAAAACATTTTTCAGAAATAAGAAGGAGCTCTCAAACTGGTTTTTCCCAAGAGTTGTAGGGGGTTTTTCTAGGGTCACCTTGACCAAAAATATTTGTGTTAAAATGTGTGAATGACTGTTTTAAGCTTGCTGATTTTTATTTCTGCATTTTCCATCATTCTGTAAATTTTCCAGAATTTGTGTTTTCAGCAAAAAATTATTTTCTAGTTTGTTGAATGTAAGGATATGGGAAAGGGCATTTAACTATTTGGAGAAATAAGGTGAAACTGAAAACCGGGGTGGGAAAACAAGAAATTTCTACACTTCTTTCCTAGGAGTTGATTATCTGAATAGTCAACCTGAGCACAAGTTTAGGGCCCAATATATCATTCCATTCCTCTGTGCGTAGAGGTGGAGATATCAAGGCAAAAGGGAGGAACGAGTCCTTAGGGAATGAAGCTATCATATGGACTAATTTTTCTTATGTTGGCTGGAGACCAAACATTTGGCATAAATTAAGTTCCTCTTAAACAAAATTACAACTGCAAATCTCTATAATTGGAATTGTGCATCGATTCATTATTCTGTTGTCAAGATTCTTTGTTTGGAGCCTGTTTGCAGTATGCATGCAGTACTATTGCTGTAGGAATTAATTATATTGTTTTCATACCTTTTATTGCTAAGCTCTCGTGTGGGTATTACTAGCTGTCCTTTGAAAACTAGATTTGGTTGATTGAACTATGTATGTATATATTATTGTGTAGAAGGAGCAGGAAATAGGGCACAAAATATTTTCACTTGGGATAGATTTGAAACATATGAAGGTCACATGGAAAGTTCTCTTCAAGTTAGATGAATTGGATGCACTCCTTTCCAAAATGAGCCAGTTAGAAGGGAAGAAACTGATTTGGGCTCTAAAACTAGCTATGCTTGCTCTCATACAACAAAAGTTTTTGGAGGAACCTTGTGAATGGGTTATACTTCCAGTTGCATCTTGTCTCAGTGATATCATGAGACTAACCGCTCCTACAACTCCTTACAATGATGATATTATGAGAAGGGTTTTTAGGCTGACAGTAGAGATTTTACAAGACTTGGACAACAATACATGCTCTACCTTTGGGAAGAAGCTTGAGATTTTAAAAGTCATTGCCATGGTTAGATATTATGACATCATGCTTGATTTGGAGTGTGATGACCTGATCCTACAAATGTTCCAATGCTTTTTCAACATTAGGAAACATCACCCTCACACAATTATAGCACACATGCTGTCCATTTTGTCCTCATGTATGATAGATCGTGATGTCATTTTCCGGTAGTTGCAGTTTAGATCATTGTATGTTTGGAGGAGAGAGAAGTTGGTCTCACTTGCTGCTTATGAGCTAGCCGGAAGGTTGGTTGAGCAAAATATCGGGTTGTTAAGGAGACAATTAACCAGGGAGGAGCTGCTCAGGTTTGGTGGATCATGTAGCAAGAATGAGCTGAGGAGGAAGGGTCTCTGCTTCATTTTAAAGGGACCTTGGGGACCTGATCACTCGTGCTTTAGTGACGTTGAGGAGATGATAGAGGTAGAGCAGGAGGAGATTCCTTTTGATTCTCACAATGAGGATTCTTCTTTGGACGAGCCCATGGGCTCATTTGAGGATACCTCTGAGGAACACGAGTCATGTAGAGTTGTTGACAACAAACCAAATTTATATAGTGAGTAGTCAGTGGATCCTATGGGAAACATTCATGATGATAAGTCACTAATGATGATTCAGTGTGAGAATTGTATGGTGGAGCATGAGTCAGCTAAGGGGGATGATATGCATAGTATGCATTATGAGCCTTTTGTGGAGAGCCAGTTGGAGGTTCTTATTAAGCTTGTGATGGATGTGTAGTTCCTCGTGGGGTCAGCCATTGATGAGGAGCAGACATATGTGCGGGCATCTAGCAGGGTGATCGTAGTTGCAGACACTTATCCTCAAGAGGTGTGGGATGTTGACAAGGCAGTTCTGTGGGAGGTTAGTAGATAGTAGCAGCATGGTATTTTCGATCAGACAAGGGATGCGTTGTTGGATATGGTTGTGCATCCATCTTTGGGCCGACCTACTGATGAGGTGCATGTAGATGCACAGGAAGTTAGCATAGCTACAGTACTTTCAGGGAGCAACACTCTCCAAGAGTACATACACAGGGCTTGGAACACATCTTGCCCACTTTTCCCTATTATAGATAGAGGGGCCCATTTCTTTAGACATATCTCATTGATGGACTGGACAAAGCATCATGAATTTAGCATGGACCGACTACAACATAGTAGACTTGTTCCATATATAGGTGTCCTTGCATTTAATTCTTTTCCCGAGATATATTGACGGGAGATCATGAGTTGATATCCTATTGATGGAGTATCATTCTAAGTTCGAGGCACAATACAACATGAGCCATTAGATGAGAGGGTTATTGCATGTTTCAGTGGGAAGTGGGTTGTGGACCAATGATTCATCAGTATTTCAACAACACTATCCCATCATCAACAGAGGAGGGTTGACGTCGGCCTATGCCAGAAGTTGGATTGGAGAGAGGTGATGACTTGGTATTCGCTTGATAGAGAAACATCATAGTCCAAGCCATGGGACTTGGGCGATGATTGGCCATGGTGGCATTGGGATCCAAGGGGATTGGTTGATGACAGGTACAATCATAAATGGGCATGGGATCCAGGTATTGGGGGATCTTGTCATATTTGTCATGTTTGGATTACTTGGAGGAATGATGTGGACCAGTGATTCATATGGGATCCTGGTATTAGTTTGCAGATGCCTATACAATGAAAAGGTGTAGATTTATTGAGTGTAAGAAATATTGGGGCGGGAGGATTTGTAATGTACCCATTTTTATTTTCCTCCATAGTAAGCCAGGGAGGATTTCAAGGACAAGGATGGCCACGCCATTGGAGCAGGTTCGTGTCATCAGGGGTTCCGAGGGAGTTTTGAGGAGTTTTTACGTGATCTGATGGAATTCTCTTGGCATATGTCATCATCTGCAAAATTTGTATTTCGCTTTGTCACATTCCGACAACTTTCAAAAATGAACATTATTATGGGGCCTAAATTAATTAATTATGCCCGAGATGGCATTCTGAGAAGATTATTTGATGGAACACCTCAGTGTAATAGCTTGTTGGAACCAGAATGAGAATATCTTCGGGATGGGATGATGAGAATTGATGTATAGTGGCCGAAAAGAGTATGGTGGGTGATTTACCATTTTACCTAACTAAAAATTACTTTAATTAGTCATTTAATTAAGGAAAAATAATTAATTAGAGGAAAAGTCTCAAAAGTGATTTTAGTGAAATAAAATTGAGTTAAAAAATCACTAAGATAAAGTCAATGGAGGAGCTTCTAGAATAATAATAAAATAATAAAATAATATGCTTCTAGAGGCTTGGGGATTTATCCAATAGATCTATAAAAGAGGAAGAGGAGGTAATTTGGAGATATCTCGGATTTTTTTATTGTCTTTGTGGTGAGGTTTTGAGAACCCAGTTCTCTACTTCAGCAGTATCCCCATGACAAAAACCCTCAAGTGATTCAGTGAGAGTGGGCGAGCACCAAACTCTTCCCTTGGTGAATTCATTCAAAATTCACAGGTTGCAACTATTGTTTTTAGTTCAGATTTTGTTGGCCTAATTCAATGTTGTAGCAGATATATTTTGAGGCCATTACCTCAGCCATTTTGAGTTTTTGTACCAACATTTTCTATATTAATAAAATAAGGTTGAGATCTTCTGCATGTTTATATTATTTATTATTCAATTGCAATTTTTATTTCGCATTTTACTGTAAATTTTGTGGTTTAATTTGTACAAATTATTTATGGTGCTGACGTTGTGAAGCTATGTTCCACAAATTTTATATTTGAGACATTACACAATCAGAATATGAATAGATAAAATTTAAAAATTTTAAAAATAAATTGTGTTTTCCTAACGTTGGCTTTATACATTGTTGGGTTAATATTTAGTCAACAAAGAATAATTTAAGGGTCCACGCATTTTCGAATACGTTATACCTTATTGCGTCGAGGATAATAAGAGAATTTAGCCTTGATAATAATTACAAACCAACAATAATTTGGTCTATAATGGCAACCATAACTCAGCCCCAATAATGACAAATTAGATCTCCAAGAATGGCGTAAATAACGTTATCAATAATGTGCTCATCCTCACTGAATTTGAGGAACTCGATCTGCTACAGCAATGCAACTTGGCCTCCAAAAAAAATACAAACTCAATTGCCACAAAGAATTCAACCTTTAGTGCAATTTGGCTTCCAAGAGTTTGATCTTCCTTAGCAAATGGAATTTGCCTCTTTAGCAAGGTAATTCGGCCCTCAAATATCCTGCATAGAAAAAAACCTCGGCCTCCCAATATTAGAAACTTGATCACCTCCAATGAAGATCAGATGAGAAATTTGAATGATTTCTCCCAATTCCAACTAAGGTGGCAATTATATCCATCGAAATTGGATGGTTACCGGTTAGGGTGGCAATGATGTCCACCGAAGCTAGTATGAGAGTCTTTCTCGAAACCCTTGAATTTGACTTCATGGAGCCAAAATCCAATCACAAGAAAATTATTACCACATAGAATGATTAGAAAATGTCTCCAATCTCCCTTTCAAACAATTTTTCGACATCTTCTAGAAATCTCGTTTTAATTAATTTATTGATTAAAGTCACTTATTTCTTGCAAGTGGATTTTTCCCTTTTTATTCAATAATATTTTTCTCATTCTTTATTTAATAATAATAATATCATAGAGTAGAATTAGGCAAAAATCTTCTACCCTCTTAGCAATTTTCCCTTTTTCCTAGCCGGAAGGGGATAAGATAGGTTAATCAGGAGGGTATCTCTATGCTCAAGGAATTGAGGATGTTAGATTGTAGCGTCCATTAAGACAAATATATTTGGGAAAGTAGTATGCCCAAATTTCATGTTTGATATAACACCATAAACTTAGAATTTTTTTATAGTCAATTTCACACACATTTTGGTTAGGTCTTGTAATATTTACACCTAACTGATTCATGAATTTTAAAGACATCACATTTGAAGAATCCCCACAATCAAGATATAACATCCCTAACACTTAACTCCTTTGATATTGTAATTGCACATAAATTATGTTATTGATCCATGTATGGAAATGTAAATGTAAATGGGAAAAATACCCGAAATAACTATAGGTATAATTGAAATACTAGTTAATGACGTGGTGAAGCATTGATATGATACATACCATGTGAGGCCATACGGAGAGGGAATATAACAAAGGGGAATTGGAGGCTAATATTTCCAATGGATTATTGGTTGAGCATAATTTTTTTAAGGGCCAATATTGTTAAAATTTCCTAAAAATATCTAATGGGAAGTTGCATAAATAACTACCAACAATTATGAGAGGAATGGGCAATAGTACAAAAACTGCTCAAGAGTATGGGCATCATATCTCTTGAAGGTTTCACCAAAATTCTCTGATATGAATAACATTGGAAGACTTGACATGTAATCCCATCAAGGGAAGTGTTATAGCATATTTCATTAAACTATTCTACGAGATTCTCTATTGGCCTATTTATATCTCTATTCCCTATGGAAAATTTGATGTTCCTTGAAAAGTCTTCAAAAAACACATTTTTAAAAACCATACACACTTCTTGGTCTAGAATCCTTCATATGTACATGACCCTTATAAAAACAAGTCACATATATACAAGAATATCCTTAAAGTAACTCACATATGTCTACACAATGCACCAAAAATAATTAAATGTGTGCATTTTCAAGCAGGGTTTATGGGTTATATTGGAAGCCACCTTTTGTAGCCCGCGTCTTAACTAACCAAACAAGTTATGGTGGTATAAAATGATGCCATGGGTATGTGAAAATCCATTGATTCCCATAAGTAGCTCAACTTTGATAAATTTTCTTTGATTCAAGTATATCTCCCTACATACTTTTGAGCATTTCCCCTAGGAAACCCTAGTTTTATTTTCTTCCTTATCCCTCCCCTATATTGTAATCGATTCTTTGTCACTTTGGAGTGGAAGATTGAGGAGGATACCTTTAGTGGCCTAGGTGGGAGGAATCTAAAGGAAAATGTTGTCTAATGTGTGTGGCGAGGAGCATGTATACATGTTTCTATTCATTGCAGCAATTTGAATACTAAAGAAACCCATCCTTGTTCCAATATTATTGTTCTATATGATGAATTTCATTTATATACTTTAATATTTTATTTAAATAACCTAATAGATACTTGTATGCTTTTATTCTACATTTTTTGGCTGCTTTTCACTAGTGCTGGTTCTAGGTCTGAAGTTCAAAGACAGTGAAGAGAAAAGAGGCAAAGGGATCTACTACAACTACCAAATTCATAAGTAGGCTTCTTAACTAGTAGATTAGAATTTTCTTTCTTTGCATGCTTTTATGCAGAATTATGAATTACGGATAAATCATTCTTCCCTAGACAGGTGCTAATCTAGAACAATAGGTCAAAGAATTTATGACCATCTTTCCTAATTGTAAACAGACACACAGAATGAAATAATAAACCTACTTGGGATCCAAGCGCTTCCAAAGTCTCCTTCTGTCGCTTTTTTTGTAGCTTCAAATTCCAGCCAGCTGTGCAAAACATTTCCTGTAAGAATGGACACTAAACAGCAAGAGATAACAATAATACAAATGTCTATTCAAGTTATTTAGCTAAATCAATAAAGCATAAACCATATACATCAACTAAGAAATCATGATATTGGAAATCAAAGCTTACTATAGATGCATATAGGGAAAAATAAACAGTAATCTTTATTGATGATAGAAGGGGAGGTTACAACCCAGTGATTGATTTAGTGTCACTATCTCCAGCAACATCCCAACCTCATCACAATGCAGATATCTCTAGCAATATGTCACTCAAATCAATCTCAATTGAAATTTCACCAACATTTCTCTACACAAATTCTTCCTTATCAAACACTAAGATCTGTGCTCAATTTATAGAGGAGTTGAGGTAGTTTCACAATCAATGACTTTCCAATAATAGGCAAGACATGTTCCCAATCTTATAGATGTCAAATGGACATATGGATTCGAAGTTTGACACATGTGAACTCTTCTAGAAGGCACTGGCCAAGTGGAGATTCCAGAACAATAAGAATTTAGCTCCTAATGTGACCAACGAACCCATGGATGTCAGGAACTGCTTTGCACCCATGGATGGGGCTACCTGCATATGCAAAGCACTTAGTCCCTTTAGAGGCAGCATTGGTGAGCTCTCATATGATATATTATAAACTTCAAACTTTGGAAACCTTTGCAGATGAAAGTCTTTGATTGATTTGTCTTGTTCTTTGTCTTAGGGCATGTAGCAACTAAAATGTTAGGGGATGATAGACCCTATTCATTGGTCCTGGAGATGATGCCCGTTTAACCAGGTCATTGGGAATGATGCCCAAATTGACCTATAACAATTTCCCCCTAAAGCATGAATTCAGAATAATAACAACAATATTTTGATTGATATGCTTTACATTGTGATGGGTTGGAGATGAAGCGGAGTGGAGACCTGCATCAATATTACAATACATTACATCATGATATATCCTCTTAATCATAATTATTGAGGGTAGGTATTCCCATGTTCATCACATAAACAATCTAATAACATGTACATAATTCAGAAAGTCGTCGTCATTGGAATGTTGCCCAATGCATACATGCCTACAGATATAGGCCAAATATTCGGATGACGATATTTATGTAAAGTCACTGTACAGATGATGTGTACAACAATCTTGAAATCACAGCCCGAATGGTTGAAACTAGATCCGGGGTATTCTTATCTCGTTCACTCGATCATTTGGGTACAAGTCTAGCCATGCGAATATATGATTTGTCGTCGAACATGGAAAGACATCATTTTATTACCAGCCAATGATGTGAGCTGTTAACAAACGCGAGAGAATCACCATTGATGTTAATGGTCCTCAAGGTACTGTAGTACATTTTGTAAGTCGTGAATAGATGATTTGATGTCGAACTCCAAACAAAATCTTTCGGTCAAAAGTCCGAAAGTGAGGATCTTGTTGATGTTGTAACAAGCCTCATGGTACTAGAATCTGATGTTTCTAAGTGAACTTCCTGGATATTGAATTTTTTTCGACAGGAAGTCACCTTATTGCGAAATGGGAGTTACTGATTTCAGAGACAAGGGTATGACTTGATATAGCATTTTTCAAGGATGATAGTCATGAGAATAAGGGTTTATGAGTATTGCAAAAGGATGAGTTATTCACTAGATGACTTCTCTTGAACATATCGGCTACACTGAGATGAGTTGGCAACATTTACCCAAAACCAAAGTGAAGGTATGATGAACCATAGGTATGAATGAACCGTCAAGGTGATTACCCAACCCAAAAAGTCACGGACATGGAGTGAAGGAAGTGTCATGTTCAAGAACGACTTGCTACCATAAATAATTTTGCTCACTTTTCCCAAATTTTCCCTAGTCATTTGTTGACTAGTACCTCTTTATTTTTTAACAAGTTTGAGGAGGATAAAATTTTCTTGATCTATAATTCAACCCTTCGGGCGAATAAAGTATCGCTATTTAATAATTTAATGAGTCTAGCGATGAATGAAACTCGATTATTTCCATGATCGACAAGCCAGTCACTATTTTATGTTTTAACGAGCTTAATGGCAGTGATAGCCTGGTCCTTTTTCATATTTAAAGAGTTTTAAAGAGAGGACGAAAGAAAACTCCATAAGTACTTTTTCATAAATTTGTCACTTAGATCCGAAAAAGTGTAAAATAATATCTAAGAGAACCTCTTTGGTCATGTTTAACCAAGGTATTCCTTTTTCGTAAATAATCCATCTCAGTCCGGAAAATGGTTAAACTTATACTGAGTAGATATCAATTCATTTACTTTTACGAGCTCGAAAAGACAAGTGCTCGGCAATATTTTCACATTATCAGAGTTTGAAAAGAGCTGAAAGAAGACTCCAGGGGTTCCTTTTTTCTGTTATCGAAGCTCAAAAAAGATATAAAAGTGCGCTTCAAATCCTTTTTCGTTTTTAACAAAGCTCGAAAAATAAGGAGAAAAAGTATGCTTTGTGGTCAAATCATTCTTGAAATAAATCTGCACGACTAATCTGTTCATCAATTGTGAGACCTATTCAGAACAACATCAAATGGATTAAAAATACCTGTTTCATGATTAAAAAACATAATAAAACTATAGTCATAGCAATAAATTCAATTTTCAAATAATTAAATGACTATTAAAAGTAGTTTCACTATTGATTTTTACCATTCCATAGTTACCATTTGCATTTTGGAGCTCTGAACCTGATTTTGCCCCCAAACTTCAGCTGCTGATTGTGATCGTTTCTGTGGATGGTTTTTGTTGCCGTTTGATCTAGGTTAGTGATATGAACCTCCTCTTTTCTTTAGTATTCATTTCATTTCCAATTTCTGTAAATTTTTAGGGTTTTAAGGCCCCTAGGGTAAATTCTACCCATAAAGAGGGCAACGCACCCCTGAATGTTGAAACCTACATTGCATAGCAAGTACAGTGAAGGTTACTTGCATAAAAAATGCATTGTCTCTTGTTAGGGAGTGTGTTGGGCGTAATCTAGATTTTTGTTTCTTACATTATGCCCAAAATTTGCTTAGTTTTTTGCAATGAATGGAATCTAATGGATCTTATGGTTGTATTTCAGGTTTCCATCATATTACAATGACGATTACATCGAGGGAAAGAGAACATGAAGAACAGGTAATGATTTCCTTAAATGATCTGGGTACAGTAAGAGCCCTAAGAGATTGTAGACTGCTTAAGTACTTCAAATTGTCTGGGATGAGGAAACAAATAGAACTATTGAAGTTCTTAGTTCGAGCATGGAATCCAACTATCAAGGCATTTCATATTAAGAACCAAGTGGTTCCCATAACAGTCGAGGATGTATACTTTCTCACAGGTTTTTCGAGGAGAGGCTTGCTCATTTCGCTCTCAGGGTCTATTGTTGGAGGAGAGACAATGAGAGATTATGTTTTGCAACATTTTTTTCCAGGGGTAGAGCCAAGAAAAGATGGAAAAATAAACATCCGAGATGTTAGAGATTTGCCTTTGAGAACTATCCTTTTCACGATCGCAAAACTTGTCGGTACCGTTACACTACATGTAGCGAATAGATCATATATGTAGTACGCGCTAGAGTGTATGGATCCAACAGTCTTCAACTGGTTTGAAGTTGTTCTTTCTTAGATAAAGGAACAAATAAATAAAGAAAAGGGAGGAAGGATGAAGAATTTCAGTTATGGTTCTATCCTTATATCATTCGCCTTGGAACGGATTCCACTGATGCAGCCACAACATGTGACACTGAATGTGTCTAATCCTAGAGATCTGCAGATGCATAGATGGGTGGAACTCATGGGTAGGCATGTAGGCCAATCTACCATTGTGTTCTCGACTGAGTTCTTCGCCTGGTTTCAGAAACAGATTATCGCCATCGATGAGTATGCATACGCAGGCGTTGATTTCCAAGGAGATCTAGATTTAGCACTACCAGAAGGCACTAAGTGGGGTGCAATGGGTAAGAATGTTTTGACCATGTTTTTTATTTTCCTAAGTTTTATACAATGTTTTTGTATTTTGATATTTTCCCAAGACTAAACTAAATGTTTGATGTAATGCAGATGTTGATCGTGTTCAACCAGTAGTGGAACTGGAGCGCGAAGCAAATGTGCCAGCAGAGAGGGCTGTTGGGAGAGCAGTCCTTCAGGATCTTGATATGGCTGAGACTCTGGCTGAGCTTCGGCAACACATAGAGGGTTTGACCTTCAGACTTTCGGATTGCCGGATCGAAGAGCTACCCATGTGACTGCAACGACACACTATTTGGGTACCTAACCATTGGATGTGGTTACTTCGTATGATAGCTAGATCTATAGCATGTTACCATGAGCACCACTAGTTTACTTGTGAAATTTTTCATACATTTTGAGGTCAGATGACCAATGTGTCTTGGGCACAATTTTTTGTAAAAACCTATAACTATCTATCTATATGATTTCAGTGTTTTCCTATGTTTATTTTGCAATCCTATTCAATGATGTAAATGTTTTCTTTACATATGTTGAAAATGTCTGTCTAAAACTTGATTAGCTAATGAATCAGTCAATGTGTTAAAATTTCTAGAAAACTGTTGATATTGAATAAAATCAAAGTGTCATTCCAAAATTTGAACTCTAAGGAACAATCTATGCAATTTTGGATTTCTAACAGTATAAACACTAGTAAGTTGTAATACCACAAGTTGTGAGTCTAACCTTATGGTGATACAATTAATACCAAATGAAATGGCATCAGAGAGATGTTCGATCAACACGCTATACTCAACGATATTGTTTGTTGATCTACTAATACAAATCCCTTGAAAACTCACTAACTCGTCGTTCAGAGCGAAAACGGTCAACGCTGTAGAGGATAGATTTTGTGTACTACGACTAGCACCATTAGCGTATCCAAAAAATGGTTCCAAAGATTCAAACATATGCGATGAAATGTAAAGCGAATTGCTAATGTCAAGAAAACTATAAAAATAAATTAATATAGTGAATGCAAATCAACAACATATATATACAATATAATACAAAAAATTACTACGCTCAAGATTAAGCATAGTAACGTTTCAAATACAACCAATTTCTAGGCTGCGCCAACGAAATTCCATCGTAGTCAACCAACTCATAGGTGCCCTTAGCAAGAACTCTTTTGACAATATAGGGGCCATGCCATAATGGCTCAAATTTTCCTGTACCTTTTACATCAGCTTCTTGATCGTAAAGAAGGACCAAGTCGCCCTCTGAGAAAATGCGAGGCTGGACATTTTTGTCATATTGCGCCTTTATACGTCTCTTATATGCTTCATTGGAAAATTGGGCTTCATGACGCATTTAATCAAGATGGATTAGGTTAAGGAGACACACTTCTTCTTCTGAGGTGTCAGGTAACAAGTCAATTGTGAATTTTAACGACGATATTTCACATTGGATTGGTAAGATAGCTTCCAGACCATACACCAATTGAAAAGGAGTAAATCCAGTTTCATTTCTCATCGAGGTTCGATACGCCCACAAGGCGGAGTACAGGATCAAATGCCAATTTCTTTTATGAACTCCTATCATTCGTTGAAGCATACGTTTAAGAATCTTGTTGATAGCTTCGATTTGTCCATTTGATTGTGGATAATAAGGAGTAGAATTATCATGTGACAATCCTAACTTGGCAATCAATTCAGCCATCATGTGATTGCGAAAATACTTCCCATGATCTGTAACTATAGCCTGTGGGACTCCAAACCGTATGATAACATGATTAAAGAAAAACAATGCAGCTGTATGTCCTGCGTTGTTGAATGTAGGCATCGCTTTGGCCCATTTGGTAAAATAGTCGACTGCGACAATAATATAATCGTGCCCCTCGGACGAACGAGGGTTACAGGTCATGAAGTCAATATCCCATTTCGAATATGGTCCCACAAAGACAAAAGGATGCATTGGCGCTGGCAGTTTGCGGATTTTATGATAAAAAATATGGCACTCATGACAACTTCTGACCGCGAGGATGCAGTCTCGAAAAATAGTAGGCCAAAAGTAACCGGCGTGGAGTATCTTCTGCACGGTAGCATAACTAGATAAATGTCCACCACAAGCCCCAACATGACAATAATTTAACACTTTTTCGGCCTCCTCATGAGTGAGTTTTATGCAGGTAAATCCTCTTAGTGGACAGAGACGATCCCTCTAGCCCTAGAGTGGGTATAGAAACAAAGAGACATGTTAGAGTGTTGATTCATAATTATTGAATGAAAAGAGGAAACAGTAGATCGACCTACCTGGATTCCAACTTTATCATCGTTGCATTAGTGGTGGTGGCCTCTTGCTCCTGTCTCGAAAAGTCATGATCCTTTCGCAGTCATACTCAGATACCTGCGCATAGAACAAAAACAAGAACAACATACAACATAATAATTTCACTCATAACTACTAGCCAGTCAAAGAGGGCTAAGCATATTGCATTAAACATCTAACATAATATAAAATGGGAACCAAACAATAGTCAAGTGTAAGTATTGATAAAAAGAAGAGTTACAACCAATGCTTTGACGTCGCAGTCTCCTCCAGCGGGGTTCAATCAGAGCGCATCTCAGATGCTCGTCAGGGAATTAAAACAGGACAAAGGATGGACTCAAGGTCTCTCAAAAGGCATGGACTCAATCTCTCTCAACGTAATTCCTTCTTATTCTCTCTCCATTATTCTGCTATAGTATGTTTAATTCTCCAAGTTCAGCTCTTCAACTGTTCAGCTAGTTTGTGCAAAGAGAAATAGCTTCTTTTTATAGAGGAAAAGGAGGAGGTTAAGATCCCTAAAAAGGTGGGAGGGAGGCCTATCCTTTAGGGAGTTCCGTAAGAGGTGGAAGCCATAAACTGAAGGAGGGATTCTGTGGTTTTTCAGTTCAACCACTCCCAATGACTCATCCTCGAGGTGGTTGGAGTGGAATATTCGCCTCTATTTTTAAAAAACATTCCATTTATATCTTGGTGCGGGTGGAAAATTGGGAAAGAGCGCCAGCTGGCACAGGGCCTAGTGTTAATATTCCTCTTCAGCGCAAGGGCATAATTGACTACCCGTGCCAAGGAAAAAACAAGGGTTTTTGAGTCTATGCTCAGGGAATTGTCAACAGAAGGACTATTACTCTCATGTAAAGGGATAAAATGATGTTATTTGCAAGGCATGACACTGCTTATTGATCATGGAAATGACCCTCTAATGGGCGAGATGGGGATTGCAGGGACAGTGAAAAAATGATGTGTAACAGATGCCCCCTAAAGTATGAGGTATGAGGGAGAGGGAGGGGCGAAATTATTTATGAGAACGCGTTCGAACCAAACAAAACTGTCTGAAAACCTACAATTATGAATACAATTGATATCTCTAATACATGAACATGTGGTATGTGCGCATCCATCCATAATATAGTATATAAAAACTGGGATTAGAGGTATGGACGTAGCCATCCAGCAGTAAGGATCAACAAATAGACTCAGGTATGGTCACAACCATCCAATCAAAAGAGTCATGTAATAGGTCATGATAATCCACCAAAATTCGCAACTTGGATTTTCTCAGACAAAATCCAGGGTTTTGCGCTCCATCTCGACCCGAACAAGTACAAATTCAAGCATGCAAATATATGAGCTGAAGTCGAACATACAAGAAAATCACCTGATTACCAGTCAATGATGAAAGTTGTTAACAGGCACGAGATAAACCACCAATAATGACAATGGCTCTCAAGGTACAACCGGTACAATCCATGGAATGTGAACATTGAACTGACGTCGAACATCCGCAAAATCACTCGATCGAAGGCCAATGATGTGGACCTTGCATTGAATGCGAAGAACCTGCCATTGAGGCATGCAGGCTCCAAGGTACCAGAAGGGAGTCTCTAGATCAAATTCCTGGATAATGAGCTGAAGTCGACAGGAAGTGACCTGATCGAAGGTGGGCCATAATGTTTCCCACATCATCGATACGAGACAGAGGAACATGATGATGAAACAGGACCAACAGAGAATCAAAGGGAGGTTGAAAACTACAGAGGAAAACTTCTCTTGAACATATCAGCAACATGACACTAGATTTGGCAGTATTTTTCATCAAAGGATTTGAGGTCATGATGATGTGGCAAAGAGCAGTTGAGAGGTCAAAAGAGATTACCAAAACCCATGGAGGCAAAAATGACGAAATGAGATGTCCCCAACCTGACACGAATGCAGACAAGTGCCATGTTCAAGAGCGACATACTGCCAACATAACTAAAACTTGGTTCCATTTTCCCCACCATTTCTGGCGAGTACCCCAATTATTTTTTAAAACAAGCTTGAAGTGGATAGCATATGCTTATGCTGTAAGTTTGTCCTTCGGACAAATCCATCCTAATACATTTTACGAGCCCTAGGAAGGAGGAACTCGAGTAACGTCATGGCGATGAAATCCGATGTCATTAGGGTTTAACGAGTATTACAAAGGGAGAACTCAACATATTTTCATGTTTAGAGAGTTTGAAAAGAAGGCAGAAAAGAAAACTCCATCGTGGCCCTTTTCGTAAATAGTCTCTCAGATTCGAAAAAGGTAGAAAACAATATCTGAAAGAACCTCTTAGTCGCGATAGGCTAAGGTATTCCTTTTTCGTAAATAATCTATCCCAACTCGAAAAAGGGGTAAACATATACTGGGTAGATATCGCTTCGCAGCCATTTAACGAGTTCGAAACGACAAGAGTCTCAGCAATATTTTAAATTTTAGAGAGTCAAAAGAGAGCTAAAAGTTGACTCCTCTTGGAGGAACGAGTGGCATTAGGGGTAGCAACTGGTTCCGGTGATGGTGGAACTACTCAGAACAAGTAAAGGTTAACAGGCTGGCTAACAAGACCACTCATTGCAGATGTTCCTCAGGAATGGGTAAAACAATCAAGTGAAGGCATATAATCGGCCAAGTAGATGGTAATGATGGAATGAGAAAACCAAGGTTCATCTAGAAAAATAAGCTGATAAAATGGCAATCACGAGAGGTAAAATGAGAATGGTTTCATTTTTAAACAAGCTTGAAACAAAGATAAACTATTCTTTGGACCGGTTTCCTTTTTACACAAGCTTTAAACGGAAACAAACTATGCTTGAAATAAGCTTGCATGCCCCTAGCATAGTGACTCAATTTGAGGTACATGCCCCCCAAGCTTTAGTCCATATGAAAGGAAAATGGAGTGAAGGTTCAAATTACGAGATCAAGAAAGAATCGACTGGGATTTTACGAGATATGATCAAAGACATGAATTGAATAGGAACATGTTTCATTGTTTTAACGAGGTTGACAAATTAAAAAAAATGATCCTCATGACATATTGTTTCATTTTTTAGGGAGCTTGACACAAGAAAAGGAGTTTTTCTCCGACTACCTTGTTTCATTTTTGAAGGAGCTTGACACAAGAAAATGAACTGTGCTCCAATGACCTTGTTTCATTTTTTAAGGAGCTTGACACAAGAAAAAGAACCCTGCTCTGAAGAAAACTCATCATATTGAATAAGAAGTCACGACATCCAAGAGTTTCTCATATGATGGGAGAAAAATATCTTGGAAATCAGGATCCAATGCCCCCAGCACACGATGCACAATGACACTATCACTGAATGCGGGCACGGGGCAGGTAGCCACATAATTAAACTATGGCGGGGGAGATACAACTGGAGGATAAAGATCTGACAGAGACGATGGTGGGCTAGTTGCCACATCAGGACCAAAGAATGAAATCTGATCAATGGTCACGATCCGACCTTTGTGTGGAAAACAGATCACACGAAAGAGGGAAGAGACAACCACACCCATGTCATAAGCATAATCACATCCCAAGGGAAAATTAAAATCCAAGGGACCTTGGGCCACCATCACGTCTATATAGACAGTTTTCCCTCCCAAAGTAATAGGCAACTTCGGAAGGATCCCTAATGGTTGACTGGTTCCTTTGTTAAAAGCCAACAGATTCTGCGTAACAGGCACAAGTGGTGGAGAACCAAAATCTTGCCAAGTAGTGGAAGACAGAATACTAACAGATGCGCCTTCATCTGTAATGGTGCTTGGTATGACCACATTGAAGGCATGTACCGTGATTTCAAAAGGCACATAAGAAGGAAGGCGGTATCCTGAAAATCAACTCCAATCGAAAGAAGCGACCAAAATACTTGGAGGGGGCACCATAGAAATGAGATGGTCATTCCCTGGTGTTACCGGATAAAGAGGAGCATCCTCCTAGACCTCCATCATGGTAGCAGGAGGAGAAACTTCTTGAACTATAGGGATGGGAGAATATTTCTCCAAGTCCGAGGAATCTGAAGAAACAAGAACATGAGGGGGATGAGATCCACTCTCGATGGAAAAGACCTGATGAACCATAGGCGGGATCAGATCAACCGATTCCTCAACCAATGGTTGGTTGGGAACGGATTCATGAATTTGAATTTTCGAGGGAACGAGATCAACCAAGGATGATTCTTGACCGATTTTTGAATCAACTAGCGGAGGACTCAAAGAAAGCTTCTGGTAACCAACCGGAAGGCAGGGTGCAGAAATAGTAGGGTTGTCCAACACTTTCGTGGCTTCATCCATGTACAGAAAAAGGTGAATGGGATGATGCCCTTCACACAAATTACAAGGATTGGTAATCTTACCCTATTTCTTATGAGTCTGATCATTTCTAGGAAAAGATGTGCCACCAATATGACTTCCAGAAGCCAAAGGCAACGACGGACGACCGTCAGACCATGCTTCAAGTACCTTGGGAATGCTAGGACAGTCTTGAAGAAAGTGGTCACCTTTGCACAACATGCAAGGGAATTTGAATTTCTATGGAAGGTTAGATGGTTTATCAAGGGACGATGTCTGAGGCGCAATAGCCACAAAGCTGACCTCTCTTTTATCTAACTTCTTCTTCTTTGGCTTCTTCTTCTTCTTCTTAGCCACCTGGTTACTAGAATATATACTTTCACCAGGCAAAGTAGAAGAGGAGGATGAAGGAATAGGCGAAGAAGGGGAGAGGTCCACCTTAGAATCAACATGATGTTGTTCAGGTGGAGAGGATGGTTGTACAGAGGGCTAAACACTCGAGACCACCTAGGTCGAAAATAACCAAACAGGAAACCCAATAGTTAACCCAGGCAGGGATAATGTTGCCATATAAGGAGTACCAACATTCTCGAAAGTAGGAAAAGGACCAGGATTCCCTTCGGAAGGGGTTTCTTGGTTGGTAAACCCTGGAAAAGTTTCCATTGGAAACAACCTTAAAAAAAATACTAAGGAAGATAACTTTAACCAAGAATATTTCGTGGGCAGTTAATTTTATGACACTGAAACCAGATTTCGCTGTTTCATATTTTAAGAGTCAAGAAATAGGCAAAATATGACTCTAGTAACTTTTAATTTTAAACGAGCATGAAAGGAAAAGTGCTCGACGATCTCTTCTCTTTTTAAAGAGTCATGAAAAGATAAAAATGACTACTCTGGAATGATAAGCAAGAGGGTATACCAGGTTTCCGTGAACTGCCATATACACCTTGGTGATCAAATGAAACAGAAATGACAAAGGACTTGACGTACGTGCAGGTAGTCTCCCCGAATGTTGTGTTTGGTGTATCACAGTTACAAGGCGGCAGACTCGGCTTCCTATGGATAAAAGGATTGCAACCTAGAGGGGTCTCCCTTTATATACACGATGGTACAAGGAGCACAAGTTCGTAATAGCGCTGTATAAAGCCAGATGGTGAACGACAGCTACTAGGTTTTAAGACGTTGGAACACGTCTCTAGCCTAGACCACTAAAAATTTTTCGTTAGGTTTCAATGCTTCCTTAGGTTAATTAAATTAATTTTCAAGTTTATCTTGGATTATGTTTTAGTTTTAAGGCCTTATCGAATTGAGATCTCAAAATTCCTAAATGCAAGCTATATGCAAATGAACATCATTTCTGATTCAATGAATGCTTGTTACGAGAAGGATAGAGATCTTTCAAACAAAAGAAAACAATGAAAGTATGCGAATAAATCCACTAATGCATCTAACAGAATCAAAATGAAAATGAAACTCTTTCCTAGACAATCAGTCGCTAGTTGTGCAAAAGAAAATTTAACTTTCGGTGCAAAGAAAGAATGCAAAATATATATATTTTTTTAATTTTTATTTTCAATGAAAAGAAGCACATGATGCACTAATTATATGAAAAAAATTAAAATAAACACTAGCTTAAGTGTTGTGTAGGAATTGAAATTGAATGACTCAATAAAACGGAAAACAAACACAAGAAAGCAATCAAACTAATGCCGCAATCTTCCAAACCAAGAACAAGTTTTCAAAATGATCCAAAACACGAAATGTAATCTATTCTTGGAGAAATAAGGTGAAGAATCAATCGAGAAACGAAATGACTCTGCAACCAAAGAAATCACTCAAAAAGATCAAGAAAACTAAGTGCAATCGATCCAGAATGGAGACTGGCAACAATCAAAACGACTTGGTTCTCACACAGAAGGCTCAGTGTACCAAACCCTTAGAAACCCTAAGGCTTCCATTCACACTGGTAAGAAGATGGAAAAATGACTGAGGAAAGCAAGTTGACGACAGTCAAAACAGTCCCAAAGGCATAATTACACATAAAAAATAACCCTGAAGCAAGCACAATTGACCAAAAGACTCATTAAGGAGGTCAAACCAAATCCTATAGGATTCAGTGCGACTGTAAGGCTGTAATCCATGCCATACAAGGGTTGGCATGACTGCAAAAAGAGAAACCTGCACCAATCGGTGTGATTGTTCATAGGAAAAACACGCCAAGCCAGATAACTATGGGAAAAAGAGGAAAACCGAAAACCTAATTAGCAGAGGTCAATCTTGATAATATGGAGCTGAACAGAGGATGTAAACTAAGCAAGCAAACTAGGAAAGGCAGATAAGAAAATAAATGATTGAAACTGACCCAACAAGATGAAACGAAAAACTCACACTGATCCCCAGTGGAGTTGCCAATTTGTTATGCAGGTAAATCCTCTCAGCGGACAGAGATGATCCCTCTAGCTCTAGAGTGGGTCTAGAAACAAAGAGACATGCTAGAGTGTTGATTCCTAATTATTGAATGAAAAGAGGACACAGTAGATCGACCTACCTGGATTCCAACGCTGTCGTCATTGCTATAGTGGTGGTGGCCTCTCACTCCTGTCTCGGCAAGTCACAATCCTTTCACAGTCATGCTCAGATACCTGCACATAGAGCAAAAACAAGAACAACATACAACATAATAATTTCACTCTTAACTACTAGACAGTCAAAGAGGGCTAAGAATATTGCATTAAACATCTAACATAATACAAAATGGGAACCAAACAATAGTCACGTGTATGTATTGATAGAAGGAAGAGTTACAACCAATGCTTTGACATCGTAGTCTCCTACAGTGGGGTTCAGTCGGAGCATGTCTTAGATGCTTGTCAGGGAATTCGGACGGGACAAAGGCATGGACTCAAGATCTCTAAAAAGGCATGGAATCAAGCTCTCTCAACGTAATTCCTTCTTATTCTATCTCTCCAGTATTCTGCTATAGTATATTTAATTCTCCAAGTTCAGCTCTTCAGCTGTTCAGCTAGTTTTTGCAAAGAGAAATAGCTTCTTTTTATAGAGAAAAATTAGGAGGTTAGGATCCCTACAAAGGTGGGAGGGAGGCCTATCCTTTAGGGAGTTCCCATAAGTGGTGGAAACCATACCCTAAAGGAGGGAGTCTATGTTTTTTCAGTTCAACCACTCCCAATGACTCATCCTCGAGGTGGTTGGAGTGGAATCTCTGCCTCTATTTTTAAAAAACATTCCATAAATAGCTTGCCACGAGTGGAAAACTGGGACAGAGCGCCAACTTGCATGGGGCCCAGTGTTAATCTTCCTCTTTGGCGTGAGGGCATAACTGAATACCTACGCCAAGGCAAAAACAAGGTTTTTTGAGTCTCTGCTTAGGGAATTGTCAACAGAAGGAATATTACTCTCATGTAAAGGGATACAATGATGGTATTTGCAAGGCATGACACTGCTTATTGATCATGGAAACGACCCTCCAATGGGAAATATGGGGATTGTAGGGATAGTGACAAAATGATGTGTAACAGTGAGGCACCTCCTTAAAATGGTATCGACACCACGACGATAAAGTGTATCACCGACGATCAAATAATATTTGGCTTGGTATCGAATACGTCTTTGTTCAGAGCGAGAGGTATCAGGTTGAAAAGTTTGAGTTTGGAGATAAATGATGAAATCCCCATACCAAGGATCAGATGATCCGATTAGAAATAGAGACTCGTCAGGAATTAATGGTTTCAATGTAGTTGCAGTACTATCAGAGGGAAGGTCACATAGAAGCTCAACCAAAACTAAAGACTTATTTGACTTGGATTTGATGAATTCCAAATCAAATTCCCGCAAAATGACAATCCATTTTGAATATTTGCCCCCCCAGCAATTGACGTGATAAGATATAAGTCATGGGGTTGCAATCTGAAACGATAGTGGTTTTTCAGAGCAGGATATAATGGCGAAAACTTTGGACAGTTTGAACAACTTCCAAGGCAAGATTTTCTACATATGAGTACTTAACTTCTGTATCATTGAGATTACGACTCAAATAATAGATCGAATGTTAAATTCCATTTTATACTTGGACCAATACCATACCAATGGTAGTTTCGGCCACCGCGATATATAGGAAATAATCATTTTGATAATTAGGGGGATACATTAATGACGCTCGGACAAGAGTATCCTTGACAACATCAAAGAAGCTTGCGCAACTTGGTCCCTGTTATCACTCAGGTTTTCCTTGAAGTTGTGGAAAAGGAAAGTAAACCCGAGGTAACCACAAACCAACCTTCAGATACAGAATCTAGCCAATCTGTATCCAGAGAGGGCTCTCTCTTTAAAATTTAGCTTTGTTCTTAGAAAGTTTTAGGCTAGTTATAAGTCCAAGAATTTTGTTTGAATTTGAATGGTGGAATCTGCCAACTAAAGGCAAGGTTGAATATTTTCAGGCCATTGGGATATGGAGTCAAAAGGATGGCTTTACTGGATTAATATTCTACACACAAGATGGCTTTGCAGGGCAAGATAGCCAAACAGAGAACAATTTTAGAAATTAAAGTGAATGGAATGGATTTTGAAGGGATGAAAGGCAATTAAGAATCTTTCAACATGTTCAAAGAAAGAAAGTGAATTATTACAAATAAAGAGCAGTTAAGAATTCTTTACTATAGTAATAAAAAATGTTTAAACCAGCGAAACAAGAGCAATTAAGAATTCGTTGCTTATAACCAGTTTAGAAGAAAACATTTAGAATAATCACAATTGAAATCAGAGTACACTTAAGTAAATTCTGATTTATTCTTTTATGTCAATTATTCAGAAATAGAACACAGAGATATTAAAAACAGATATAAAACTTAAAACATAGGATAGAAAAGACTTATTGAACTGTAGTCTGACACATGAATCCTGCAAAAAGTCTTGAGCTTCAAATCATCATCCAGCAAGCCACAAAGAAGTTTCTCCAAAGCACTTTTATTCCAAAAGATCAATGTTATAGCAAAGTAGTAGAATCCACCCTCAATACTCCATTCGAGGGTTTATTTATACAAAAAATGATTTAAAATATCTCACAATAACCTAGGAAATAATCTAGGGTGACTAATGAATAAGTTACAACATAAAGGGAGACAGATGGTCTCGTAGATAGGATAGAAGGCAACTGCTGGTGTGTTGTTTCCTCCTTTTATGCATGTGCTGGAGGCAGGTCCTACAATCTGGCTCGATGCTATCCTTTTTGGTAATTATTTTCTGACTGCCTAACTTCACTGATACTCTTCATTTCTACTGATACACTTTCAACTGCCAAGCTGATACTCTTTAACTTTTGTTCATCTATTTATCCTTCACACAATGTAAAAAGGAAAAATTTTCCATATGAAGATGAATTTTACAAAATTTCTAACAGGTCTTCCCACCATTTGTCTTTTGCTATTTTGGTTCGTTGGATTTTTCTTAATGTTTCGTCAGCCTCTGTGTATCTGAAGAAATTGGGTTGATTTGGGAACAAATATCTTATTTCATGCTCAAGATGAAATAAATTATTTAATCTGTCATAAAGATTCTTTCTTGTAGGCAATGTCGATTCTGATGAACTGATAGAGGAACAGGTTAAATTGTGAGCATATATGTCCAATCTATTTTTTTTCTCGTTTAGACTAATCCTAATCTTTCCATTTTTTCTCCTCCCATCCCACCCACGGGTTTCGAACCGGTGACCTTACAGAACGGAGTGCCTTAACAGTGCACCCCATCACCGACTATTCTACACCACATGGGCTTATATGTCCAATCTATTAACATAAGTTTCCAAGTCCATTATTTTGTCTTCTGAAATCATAGGACTGGGCAACCCGCTGGCTAATAAAACATTAAACTTTTCTTTGAAGGCAATGATCTCTTCCTGAATATCTGAGCACTTACGTTCCAGATTTTGCATAAGAGTTCTCTTAGTAAAAACTCTTTTTATTTCTAAAATTGTACCTGTTCTGTCCTCAATTCCAAGCTCTGCAAGCTGTTGTCTGGTCTAGGTGTTTAAGAACTGTATGAGTTGATTTGCTTGTTCAGGTCTATCTCTCAATTCTTCTCTTGTTTTGTCAATTTCCTCCAGAGCTATTTTGACCAAGTCATTTTGTTCAAAGATTATTTGAATGAAGGACCAAATACCCTTTATTGAATGAATAATATTATTCCAAAGAATTTCATTGATTTCTCTCAAAGGCTTCTCCAATGAGAGATCCTTTTCTAAAGCTTTAACCAATTTCTCCAACCTTTTGATTTCTCTTGTATGGTGAGCAACAATCTTTTTTGACATATCATATTTTTGTTCCAAATTTATGAGCTGTAACTTTGTAGATTGAAGTTCTGTTACTCTAAGTTTTAAACTTTCCATTTGTTTCACTAATTCTTCAGAACTTAAACTAGAAGTATTCACCTGTGATGGGTCTGTTTGCTGGTCTGCTGCTGTTGTACTTGTACCTGTAGTAGCCTCTGTTGTGGATGTCTGAATAGTAGACTGCTTTTCTTTCAATGCTTGCTCCAGTTATTTTTCTGTTTCACTTAGTTGCTCATTCATTTTCAGAAGCAACTCCATCATTTCTTCTTCTGAATTTTTCTTCAATAATTCTTCAGTTTGAGGATGCCTTGAAGCTGGTAATTTTAATTGCTTCCTCAATGCAGCAATGTCATCATCCTTCTTTTTAATCAGTGCTTCAATGCGTTTTATATCTTTGGGATTATGACCCAAACTGATGATTATTTCCTCCAAATATTTTATTCTGTTATCCTTTGCTTGAGAAGAAGCTTTCTCAATCTGCAACTGGGTACTTGTATTATTCAAAGAATCTTGCAATTTATGAGCTGCCATTTCTTTGTCAGTAAGGGTAGAATATATCATTTCTTCAGTTTTCTTGTGTAATTCTATCTGGTCCAATGGATGAATATCTTTTGCTAGGACCTCAAAATTGGTCCTGATGTAATCAGCTGCTGTCTGTGGCTTTGGCACTTTAGATTTGAAATGGCTCATTAACATTTTCCCTTGCTGAATGTCAAAAGCTGACATTAATCTCTCTTGATTTTGTGGAGCCATTTTAAGATACTAATTATACACGTGCATCCTCAATGGATCATTCTTTGCTTTTATACTGATAAATGTCTTTTTTATGTCTCCTGCATCTGTCTTTGGTTGTTTGAATGAAGACACTTCAGTGCTTAACTGTCTTTGTATTTCTTTTCCTTTATGACCTGTATGTGCTTCACTAACTGAACCAGTTAGCTGACTATCCTCCCTTTCTTCATCAAAGATTTCATCAATAGATTCTACTTCAGGAAGTGGATTTAGTTTCTTCCTTTTAGCTTGAGGTTGTTGTGAAGATTCCTTAGGAGGAGTAGGATCTTTAACTTGTCTTTTCTTGCCCTTTTCCTCATTAGACGGAGTCTGCAAATTTGAAACTTCTGGCTGATTGAATTGAATAGGAGAAACCCGTGCTTGATCTTGTACCTTGGAAGTTTGAGGTTTTTCTGTCATGGTGAATGTTTCAATGACTTGTGCTTCTGGTTCTTTCTCTTTGCCTTTGGATTCAACTGCAATTGATGGAATGTTTTCCTGTAAATTCTGCTGAATAATACCAACAGAAGAAGTACCAACCTCTGGTCTCTGTACCTGTGTAAAAGAATCCAAGTCAAGTATTTTTGCAAGATCTTTCATAACATTATTTATATCAACTTGCTCACTATCTTGCTCTATCAAAGTTCCTTCTACCCACTCATCTGTATTAGCATACTTTTCAATTTCAGGGATTCTTCGATGCATGTAGGGTGCTGATTTATTTTTCATCATTTTGTCACAAATAAAGTTAAATGGGTCATAGGGTACCCAATGGAAACTTTTCTGCAATTTTTAATGTTCCTCTAATATCTTTTGAGCTTCTTCCCCTCCATCCCTAGAATTGCAGATAAATGGACCTAGTTAGCTCTTTATCCTGAGTCGAGCCTTTTTCTTGGCATTACAGAAGTGAATTATATCTGAATTGTTCATTTGTCTGAAATACTCAAGTGCAAAAAGTCTCATTGGAACATATCTGGGTAACTTGAAAGGACTCAATTCACATCCATAAATTCTAATTTCAGTATGATTCTGATAGAAGTACTAGTCACCTATCTTATACTGTTTTGAAAGCTGAAGGATTTTCCTAATTTCATTGCTGAGTATTGGAGGGGCAACTCCTGTCAACAAGGTAGTTGCAGGATGTATGAAAATGTCAATGAACTCATTATAAGAATAGGGAGAATCTATGGAACAATGAGTAATGGCTGACCAAAAGATAACAGATCTTGGATTCCCTTGGGCATCAATTTTTCTGATATGAAAAGGGAAAGTTTCAGACTGGTAATAAAGCATGAGATGGTAAATGACAGTAGAATATTTGAATACTTTCTCGTTCTCCAATTTCATGAATTGGTCATGCATTTTATCTGCAATGAAAGATGCAAAGTCATACCTGACAGCAGGAGGCTGTCCAGGGGTGAACATAGATAATAACACCAGGGTTAAATGATCAACATACTCACTGGTATTAAAACCCCTTATGAAAGATATCATACTCAAAATATTTTGCCCTTCTTCAGTAAAATAAACACTAGCATAAGGGGGAGGGCCTTTGGGCTGGTACTCTGGCCACATGAAAGCTTGGAAAATGTGGGTTAACTCCTCATGAGATAATTTAGTGGATTTCTCCAATAACTCTCCCATGGTCAAAGGAGTAAGGGCTTCACCAGGCTGAAAATGTAACATATCATTGATGGACTGAGCAGTTATGGAGAAAAGGATATTCTGGCTTGGGGATAAAATTGCTCTTTGATTTGGGTCATAATTAGCATGACAATAATGGGTAATTTCAGGAAAGATATGGACTGAGGAAAAAAGGTACCTAGGAAGACCAAACTCCCATAACCCAATAATATCTGAGCCATTCAAATAATTGTCTCTGCAATGACAATAAATTCGAAGGGGATTTTTAGTAAAATTCAAGTCCTTTATTTGAAAATATTTGTCCACTAATGATAAGTAATCCAAATCTCTATGGGGGGCATTCAATGGAGCTACATTCAAGGCTACAGGAACTTCCATTTTTTTTTTGTTCTTGTGTATTCAAAGAAACGGAAATTCAGGGGTTTTTATGAAAATGGGGCGCAAATTTACAGGTTTTGATGAGGGAAATCGGTACAATTGCAAGTTCAGGGGCACAATTTACAGTTTTCAGGATCAGGGAATGAACTTAGCAATCAAATTTAACACCGTTTCAGTGGAAAAACAAGGAAAACTCAGTTTCTTTCAGAGTTCAGGGCGAAATGGAATAAATACCTGTTTTTAGAGGAAAAACTGTGATTAACAGGTATCAGCTGGTGGCGGATGGACGCTAGGAAACTAGACTGGAAGTAACTTTCAGAGGAATTCAGTTGAACAGTAGTTTGGCATTTGATTTTGAATTTCTTCGCACAGAGGGCACAATCGCTTTCAACACACAGAATGATGAAAAATGCGCGAAATTTGTTTTATTCGTAAAGTCAAACGGGGCAAATATTTTATTATTTTTATGGAATGACGTCACTGGTGTACGATGGACGCGTCATGAGGAAATGGACGGTAAGCGGTATTTTCCGCACCACCTTTGCGGAAAAGCAGTTTCGGGCGGATGGGCAGCGAAGCGATTCAGAGATTGACACGTAGCATACACTATTTGAAAACCACTTTTCACTTCGCGAGTTAATTCTCGGATGGGAGATGGGCAGTGGAATGTTTGCGAACCATAGATCTCCAGGCGGATGATCCGACGGTTGACATGACGCGACGTTGGCGGGAGAGTAAATGAGTGGGGGTCCGAAGTAATCAACATTAATTAATTATTTCGGGCGAGATTTCATTGGCGCAGGGATGTGATTATTAATTAATCCAAGTGATTAATTAATCTCAATGGTTTATGAAGGGTTGGGGTTACGGATGGGTTTCGGGTTTTATTTTTTCCGTTTAAAACATATAAAACGTATGTTTTAAACTCTTTTTCAATATTTTTATTATATGGTAATAAACCGATGTGATTTGTTTACCATAGGGGCGGGGATAATTATATAATGATAATTTTTAACCAAAGGGAGTATATATTGGGTTTTTTGTTTAAACAACTAGGGAATAAATACTTTGGTTAAAAATCATAATAAGTGGGTTTTTTGGATATTATAAAAGGGAGTTATATATGTATAGGAGAAGGTATTTTGACTAAGGATTTATTAAAATAAAATCAATTGTTAATATGACAAGGAAATAAGGAAAACTCAAAATACCTTACACAACTAAGAAAGTAAAGATTTCTGAAGCAAATTGCATTATATCAACTTCAACACTTAGATTTAGCATAGCAAGTAATTTTGAGGGACTTTATGAAATATGGCATGATTTTCCTAAGTAAAAAAATGGGATTTTACTTAGGAAATGATTAAGAGTGAATGAGTATAATAATGGATAACTTCAAGTACTTAGGACTTTTCAATTATTGGGCCGAGGGTTCGGTCCCTCCAAAAGTCAAGGAAATGCCTTGAGCCCCTTTAATCTTCAAATTCCTTAGCACTTTGGGGGAAATTAGTAAAATTGTTAGGGAAAAAGTGAGAGGGGAAGTTAATGATTTTGACTTTGCTTTACTCTGAAATTATGCCAATGTAGTGTTCTCTGCACTTGGTGATGAAAGTAAAGGATTAAACACATTTAGCACCATCATTCATCACATGAAACTTTGCAACACCATCTACCTACCCTATCTACTTTACTCTACCATTTTCTCTTCTTTATTAGGGTGCACTTAGGCTGGCAAACCCTTATCAATCTTCTTTTCTTTTACATGGAAAATCTATCTAATTCTACACTTATTGCATCCAAGGGCTCATATTAAACTATTGAGCACCTTTTATTAACTCTACCTATCTACTTATTTGCCAAGATTAAACTGTTTGGTCAGATATTTATTCACTATTCTACAACATGAAATCAAAAAATGAATGAGTCAAGTTTATACAGTTTGACTCTTCATAAATTGTGGCAAAGTTTAACAAGCTGCACACAATTACTTATTTACAAAAAATGAAATAGTAGTGGCATTTGGATTTGCACACTTTCCTTGGTCTATTTTTGTTTGGGGTTCATTTCTTTCACTTTTTTGACCATTTTATTTTTCGTACCCTTTGATTTTATTTTAGGGTATACCCTCTTTACATTTTTTTTTTTCAATTTTTTTTTCAATTTTTTGGTTTTTCAAGAATATGGAACACCTTTGCACAAGAAAAAGGTTTGAACATATTGCATAGTTCAACAAGTCAATCATGAAAAATGAAACCTATTGGTATAGGAGTCTAACAGTCCCAATGGAAGGGAACACCCTTTTTCAATAATCGAGTAAATCCTTTAGCCATTTCAGCGTAGTTTGGAATGAACCTTCTTAGGAAGTTAGCCTTTCCTTGAATTTTCTGTATCTGAAGTAAGTTTGATGGTGTAGGAAATCAAGAATGGCTTGAACCTTCAATGGGTTGATTCAAATTCCTTCTTTTGAGACTACGAATCCAAGCAAATGACTAGAACCAACACAAAACACACATTTATGTGGATTGAGGCATATTTTGTAGTGTCGACGGCATAAGAAAATAACTCTCAAATGCATCGGGTGATTAGTCCGATTTCGTGAATGCGCTAGTAAATCATCTAAATAAGGTTGAAAAATGTGCTTGATGTCATTGAAAGCATATTCCATTTCTCTCTGAAAAGTTTCCCCAACGTTCTTTAAACCAAACGGTAGTTTTCTATAAGCGAATGTGCCCCAGGGATAGATGAATGTTGTCTTATGTTGATCCTCTAGGCGAATATTGATTTGATTGTAGCCAGAAAATCCATCCATAAACGAAAAAATTTCACATCCAGCACAATCGTCAATAATCTGGTCGATAAAGGGAGTAGGATAGTTGTCTTTTTGGACAAGCAAGATTGACATCCCGATAATCGATGCACACTCTAATGGTTCCTTGCTTTTTCATGACAGGAATGATATTGGAAACCCACACAGTTAGCGGAACATGGTATATGAAAGCAGCACGCAAAAGTTTTTCAACTTTTTCTTTGATGGCAACGACTTTCTTTGGATGAACAAGACGAAGCCGTTGACGCACCGGTTTGACATCAGGATACAGATTAATAGTGTGTTCAACAATACTAGTATCTATGCCCAACATTTCCTCGTAAGACCAAGCAAATAAATCACAAAATTCATGAAATAGAGAGCGATATGAGTCGAGTTCTGATGGAGAACAAGATACACCAACATGAATATTTTCTACAACACCAGGTTTGGTCAAAATATTGATAGAAATTGTTTCTTCAATATTTGACAAATTTCACTTTGAATCGATTGCATTAATGGGTAAAGAATTCGAAAAGAAATTTTTGATTGATAGATGATATAGTTCACTAAGATAGTTTTCTTCATAATCAGGAAGATGGGAATGATGATGATAATTTTCCCATGGTTCTCCTTCTGACATCATGGCTTCAAAAATATTCTCATATGTCAAGAACATTGAGGAAAAAGGATCAGAGGGAGTACCAAAATCTAAGGAACAATCAACCCAAACACTCGGTGACACTGATTTTGGATTCGCTACCCAAGACAGATAGATTGATTGCTATGCCAGCTCAATAGGGCTGGGCGGCAGAAACTCATCCAACGTAGTAATTTCAGAATCACCCGTACTCTTCCTTAAGCCAAATAGAGTGGAATAAATCATGTAGTAGGTCTCTATACTTGCAATTTCTGCTGATGTCGCGGGTAGCGGTAATCCAAAGATTCCCATAAGAGTGGAATCCTTTAAGAGTACTACACCAATGTTCTGAAGTTCTAGTTGGGGTATGTGAACGAACGGAATGCTTCCAGTTACCTGCGACGCAGAAGCAAAGAAGGATAGTTGATTAATGACTGTGATTGTATCTTTATGTGGAAAGGAAATCATTCTAAAATATGTAGAAACAATTGCAGTCATTGCATACACCCATGGCCTTCCAAGTAGAATATTGTAGTCAAGGGGTCCATCAACAACCTCAACATCAATATTCACTGTTTCCCCCCTAGTTCAACATGCAAGTTATTAATAATACTACAAGGTTTATATGTATGTCCATCAAATGCCTTCAACGTTGTTGATGATTGTGATAAGTGTGGCGAGCCAAGTGACTTCCAACAATTTAGAGACATAATGCATGTAGATGCTCCCTCATTAATGATAGTGCGATAAACAAGGTGATGGAGAACATTTACTTGTATGGAGAATGCCAATATTGTTGGTAATTGCGGCACATAGCCCGTATGATTAAAGACGAAAAGATTAGAATCAGTTGGATCAATTCAAACCAATAGGTGACAATAAAGCATGTTTTTGGGAGGGAAAATTTTGTAATACCTCAAGAGAAGACATAGCTAAAGCGGATTGAGCCAAATATTCAACTATATTATAATTTTGAGCAGCTCTCGCTTGAGGATTATATGTCGATTTATGAATTACTCCCTTTGGTGGCTTGATTGTCAATTCAGGAATAGCAGTAGGCGATACTGATTTCGTAGATGGATTCGTTGTCGAGGTAGTAGGTTGATTAGTGACTTGAATACCGTAATATTTATTACACATTGACACCAAAATATCTATTGAAGGTTTTGTGACAGATAACATTAACACTTGGGAACTAGGAGCTGGATCCATAGCAACCATGTCTGTTTCTGGATTCAGAAATGGGTCTGTCAACATAGCTGACGCATGGGAAGTCTTGATGATTTTTGAGACTTCAGTGTGGTGAGGAAAATCCCTAACGAAGTGTTCCTCATTACATATTATGCATGGATAATGAGGTTTCCTAGGTCTAGATGATTGATCAGATGATATTTCCTATGGGTTAGAGGTTTTCTTGTTCTTAGATTTCCCCTTTATCTTACATCTAGGATGCTTGTCACTTTTTCCTTTGTCAAATGACATGACATTAATTTCGGAAGCAGGAGCAGAATCAGATGCAATAGTGTGATGTGTGCTTGCAGTGCCAATCAAGTCATCTTTGGCATGAGAGTCCTTTAATTGAGGAGGAACAATAAAATTAGATCTCGGCGCATTAGAAATTTTTTCATAGAGCGTGTTAGACTGAGTATAAATCAAGTCTAAATATTTGGCATGAGAGATAACTTGCTCTTCTGTGACGACGCCACCCTTAGCCACATCCTCAGTTATAGATGGTAACAAGGACTTAATGAACCATTCAGCAAGGAGCTGATCCGGAAAAAATGTCTTAACCATTCTACGACAATGACGCCACTCATGAATATGATCAAAGATGTGAGTAGCATTAGTCTGTTTGAAATTAGTCAAGAGTTCCGTTCCAGTTTCATATCTGATGGGTAACTGGAAATGAGTCAAAAATACAATAGCTAGGGAAGTGAAATTTTCAAAATAATCTCTAGGTAATTCAATGTACCATTTTGCAGCTGGACCTGTGAGCATACGCTGGAAAATACGTAGTCGAACATAATCATCATTTAGGGAGTTTGATGAACACCATAAATGATAATTCATAACATGAGTCGACGGATATTCTCTAGGGTTTCCATTGAACTTAGGAATATCCAAGTGTAATTTATGAGGTATCACCGGCCACCAAGGAGCATAGTTAATTGGATCATTAGTTAGCCAATTTAAATCTGGTAACTCTAAAGTTGTAACAAAGGGCAACTGTTGATTAAGGTTAGGTTGAGCATAGCCAGGGTAATATGGAATTGCTTGAGCAACAGGGCTTTGAGCACCATCATAAGGAATCTACTGTTGGTAACCCAGATAGGGGTTGTTTTGAAAAGAAAACGCTTGAGGATTCTGTTGACCAAAACCTGGATATGATACTTGTTTAAATGAAGTTTGAGGCATTTGCGCCTGTGGTTTCCAAGGGGTCTGTCCACCAATGTTATAACCCAAATTAGGATAACTTGGATTCGGTTGATAGGTATAACCAGGTTGCAATTGTGACATCCCATAAAATGGTAAACCAACTTGTGAATAAATGATTCCGGAAACAGGTTGTTGTAAATTAACCGAAGTATTTGGAGTCTGTGGACCCAAAATTTGAGGATATTGAGTTGAAGGACCCGCTTGATAAGGTTGTACAAAATTTTGATTCTATAACAGGGGTAAAGATGTATTAACAAGTGGAAATGATGTGGGTGTAACAGGTTGAACTAGTTGATAGGAGTGTACAACCGTTTGTTGTGGGATAGGAAGAGTGGGCTACCATTGACAAACATTCATTTTGAAATTAGGTTGACCAAAAAGTGATGGAGTACTGTCATATCGGGTGACCAAAGGTTGCCCCCTAGCATGAGGAGGATAATAAGACGAAAAATATTTCTCTCCAAATGCTGGCAGTCTAGTTGATATGGTACTTGAAGGAATAGACCCAGAAGGATCGGCTTGATATTGCCCTGATGATGTGTATAAAGAATCAAGCCTTTCAGTAGTTACTATAGGATTACCAATTAAAATACTAGATGATGTCATTGGTAAAGTCCATGGATTTGAAGATGCATAAGAGAAAATTCCAGATAATGATTTGTAACCGGATGGGACCAAAGGGCCACCATGAAAATATGACTCTAGTGAAGTTGTAAACATCGACGGGGTAGCTAGGGCAGGAGCTGACGTAATTGGAATAGATGGCCCAACCGAAGATGTTGGTTCAGACATGGTTACTTGACCAAATGTATACCCTTTTGAATTGACGGGAGTTTGAAAAGGAACAGGATCAACCAAAGCAGATGGTATCGATTGAGGAAAAGACTCGTACAGGTAAAGGTCCTCCCCAAAATGGGTTGGAGTTAAAGGTGTCTCATCTTATGGGATTTCTTCAATCGCAATTAAACCAGGTGGAAGTATTTCACTGTCAGGCCCAAAGTATATTTCAGGTGGTTGACTGTGTGATATGGGAGATTCAATAGCTACAGAAATTTGTGGTATGACCAAGGTAGGAACAACTTCCAGTTGTACGACTTCAGGATTCAGATGTTATGGCAAAGAAGAGACAAGATCTGGATCAATTTCTGGTTGAAAAACGTCGGGTCCAGGAGGTATGGTCTCACTGATTGGATGGATCGTGACCACGGGTAGCTGTGAAGACTCCGTTTTGACAACAATAGACAAACCGGGATGTGTAGAAACAACTTGAGCTAACTCTGGTTTATGGAAATATGATGTTTCACCAGAAGTATGAATTGTACTTGATTCGGCAGATCGTGATCGCCTTCGCCTACCAGAAGTAAATTATGGTGGTAAAGGTGGTTTTAAAGATAGTCTATGCGAACGACGGGGGAAAGGATTTTGTTCTTCCACGATTAATGATTTATTTTAACCAAAAACAAATAAACAAAATAAAATGGTAATGCTAGGAAAAAGGGTTTACTAAGAAACTATGAACTACAGAATACCTCCTGGCGAACCAAGAAGTACGAGCATGCAATCTCCCCGAATGTTGTGTTCGGTGTATCAAAATTTACAAGGTGGCCGAATCGGTTCACTATGGATGGATAGCACCTAAAATTTTTCCTCCCAAATATACCTGAAGGTACATGGAGGCCCAAGTCTGTATTAGCACTGTCTGATGCGAAACCGCACAGTGAGAGCACCCCTTTATACTTATCGTACTATAACACCGCTCGATATACCTGAAAGTACGTGGACGAGCTATGATATAATTACGTACGTGGAGTGAGGTATCACACTCGGAATGTATCGCAGAACTACTATGTTTTACGATGTCAGAACACGTCTCTAGCCTAGACCTTCTAAATGTTATTGTTATGGTTCCAATGCTTTGTTAGGTAAATTGAGATTAATTTTATGTTGATATTACTTAACAATTTTCCTTTCAAAGGTTCACCGCGATGATATATTGGAAAATTCCTAAAATTCAACTAAGAATGATAAGAAATCTTTCACTTTTAGTTTTTCAATGAAAATCCTAGCTACTAGAGGGAAAGAGCAAACAATTTGCGAGCAAAAAAATCAAAGAACACAAACTAAATGCAAATTTCCTAATTGTTCCTTTTTCAAAACACATAAAACATTACAACAAATGCAAATTTTTCTTTTCAGTTCCTTTAGTGTTATGAATGCAGAAAAGAAACTAAGTGCACTAAATCATCAAAATCAAATGCCTTTTACTTTTGAGAAAGGAGGAATAAAAACAACAATTTCTCTTTTGAAGGAAAAATGAGGAATGAAACAACAATTTCTCCTATCAGGAAACGAAGAATTTACGACAATTTCCTTTTTCAAAAGCAAATGAATCTAATGCGACAATAAAAATACTTTGAAATTAACTTGCCAATGATAAAGAAAAATGATTTAAACAAACATTGAACAAATTTTTCTTTCAAAGGAGGAAGAGGTAGATGAATTCACTAGTCAATATGAGGCTCAGGCTTTTCAAAACACAACAGCAAACAAACTAAAACAAACTACAAAGACAAATTCAGGGGAATGATGCCCAAATTGACCTATAACACATGCATTTCTTGGTTGGTCTCTTGAGTTTCTTGTTTCCACTCTACTAAGGTTTTCAAATCTAATTGTGGGAGATAATTTCCTATAGCAATACTGGTGACTCCATAAGGGAAAAATTCTTTTAGTTTTTCTCTTAGGGTTGTAGGATAATCTGAGGGTATTTATGAAGCTTACTTTTTGAAATTTTTTGTATTTTTCAGTTCATTTTAAACTCTTACACAACCTGGTCATTCATATCTAGGCTTTCTCTTTTTATCTTTTCCTTTTATAGGGTTATACGATACTTCCTTAAAAAATAATCATGTATGCATGTGCTTTTTTCAAAAGCAATCTCGTATGACTCTTAAGGGTGAATAAATTATTCCCTTTCTTGTATATTCAAGGTCTTTCTAAGAGATTCTTGTGTTTGATTACGTTTTGTCTATGTTTTATTACATTGATTATGGAAAGGTAGCCTTTGTGTTTTTTTTCCTTGGTTTGTGCAAGTTTCTTATAAATTAACCTTGGGTTTGGGCTTAAAATTTCCCTTTATGATTATACTTTATTGGTAAAATCTCTTGATTCACTGTGACTCATTTTAACTTTTCTTAAGGTCATCCATGCCTCATTTTTTAGTTGATTGGTTTCTTGGTCAATTTAGGATCTTTTCCCTTCGATACCTTATCTGATTGTTTAACTTGTGCTTGGTGAGCTTTCTCTTTTCTTATTTTCAATAACTTTAAAAAAGAAAAATAATATTTGATTTTTCTTGTTTATAGTTATTTATTTGTGTTTAGTCCAATAGGATTCAATTAAAAAAAAAAAATTGTGAGCATCTATGTTGCATTTCAAGTTTGCATTTCTTATTAAACATCTTTGGGTTGTTTTGTTTAAATACTCTTGGCCCATGTTTTGAATCGATCATTGGATTTTGTTAAAGTTCGTTTTCATTTTCCAATTTTTTTTTCTCTTGTTCCACCCTGGTTTCATTGTTTGCATCCGTTTGTGATTGTTGTACCTTTGACGCATTTTTTCATTACCTTGCATCCTAGTTTCTTTAGTTGCAGTTAGGTAAATTTTATTTTTGAGATTTATTGTTTGTTGCTTGCAGAAAGTTAAAGGTTTCTTTTGTTCTTTCATCCAAAGAGAAAAAGGAAAAGAAAAGTTGCATAGTAGGTCTTGAAACTTGCAATGTTATTTGAAAATTTGGCATTAAACGTTTGTAAAAGTTGAAAAAAATCAAACTTTTAATTGAATAAAGAGAACTAATGCACACATTTAGTTAGGTATTATTACTTTGATTTATTTTATTGATGCAATAAAAAAAAATTGAGCCACCATTTCGCTTCAGTAGTTACAACTAATTAAAAACAATGCCTAATTAAAATAAAGAATATTTTTTTTCTTAGTCTAGCAAACCAACTAGTCTAGGTTTAATTAGGTCCTTGGAATAGGTGTGGAGAGTAAACTCTCCAAATCCACCTAAATCAATTGTAGAATAAATGACTGCAACGTCTAGCGTTGTGTATGTTTTCAAAGAATATCCTCTAACATAGGAGTTGAGCACTAGGTTGTGTGAGGATAAGGAAATAGATATACCTCCTCTCTTACTTGTCCACATACCTTCCCATGAATGTGCCCCTCAACTTATAATTATGATATGAGATATTTATTTCTGATTCTAGGTTCAACCTAGGTGATTGCAAGGGAGAAAGTTGGGGTACATGAGACATATGTTGTATCACTGATATAGTGCTCCTAGAGGGTACATTGTGAAGCTAGGGTACTTACATTGAATATCAAGAGGGAAGGGTAAATAATTCTCATAACTTCATTATTAGGAATTAGGTTCCCGTCATCCCAAGCTTGCCTTTTGTTGTGATTTTAAAAAACCCCCATTATTTTAGAATAGATACCTTAGAGAAAATAATGGGGACCCTTCTAAAATTTCAGAATAAGAAAATAAAATTGTTGTGACTTATATGCAGAAATAGGAATCAAAGTCAGAAAGTTGTTTGCCTTGTATGCTTAAGTGGAAAACCCAAGAAAGGCCTAAATTGCGAATCACAATCACAAATCGTAATCTAAAATCACAGAAATATCAAACAAAATGCTAAGCCGCTCCACATGAAATTTGTGATGTGGGATTTCCCAAGACCACGAAACATGTGAAAAATCTTTCTAGGGAAGAGGGGCAATAAAAGCGAAAAAGAAATAATAAAGGAAAAATGATCTCCAATGAAGATATAGATCATAAAAAATGATTAATGAGACCCTCTTTTTCCACGTCACGAATCGCAATTGCAATATCGAAATTTCTGCCACTATCATATTTTCCACCTCGCCTTCATTTCTCTGATGTGATATATAGCATTGCATCTTCACTAACTATCATCCTTTCACCATCTAATTTCGTCGAGACCGCAATTGTGATGTGATATCGCATCACGACATCATTTTCCCTTATCTTTCCCTGCCAACATTTCAAAACCTTTAAAAATCATTTCATATACTAAAGCATGGTTTGAAAAGGGAAAAATTTCAATCGCAATCGGCAAAACAAAGCACACTTGGTGTTTTGAGACCTTGGCACACAAATTAAACTCCGATGTAGGATGTTTTATTTTAAAAATGCTTAAGTGTCCCTTTAGCCATGAGAATCCATGTTTTCCATAAATGCATAATCATAACGGTATGATAACCCTAAGCCTCCAAATGAGATTTAATTGAAAATTAATCAATGTTTTAGATTTATGCGTGCGATACCAAATTATTCATCATTGCAGTTTAATTGTTACATCGCTCTCGCATGTTGTTTGTTCACTACTTGTTCTTCCTATTTACAGTCAACTCCTGAAAAACAGTATTTCTCCGAGATGTCTAAGGCTACTAAAAAATCAAATAAATCTATGGCTCCGGCTAATCCTACACCTTCCACTGCCAAATTAATTGAGATTCTGCCCCTACTTTTAGACACTGCATGCGCTTAAGAAAGTGGTTGTGATTCATGGGAATCTATGTACAGGATTTTCAAAGATGAAAAACCTCGCATAGTCAAAAGGAAAGCTACATCAGATGCTCCCAACTCCTTCGAATCTACCATTTCAGATGTGGCCAACTCTTTTCTTCACAGAATTGCTACGTGCCCTAAGATTTTACCATATTCAGATATGGTGAAATGTATTATTGACAATCTTAAAACTGGCGACAAAACCTTTCTCACAATGAGAGGCACAATGATAGGGTCATTTCGAGAAAAGGATTTTAAGAGAATGTACCATATACTAGACACCCAGAAGGTGTATGACAAAGCTTTCCTCAAGAAATTTTCCAAAGAAAACAAGCTGCAATCAGACCTATAAAGAAGTGGAGGAACAACCACAACAAACACAAGCATAATGACAAGGGTATGTATTCCATTGCTTCTCTGGCTGGTCCCTACTGTTATGTTTATGATATGATGTGTATGTTGTTTGATTCACCCAATACCACTACATTTTCAATTGAATGGGTCCCTCTTATGGAGGTCATCACAGACTCCTACATTATGGATTGGGGTACCATTTTGTCAAACAATATTTCTTCCTAGATCCTTCAATACATAAAAAATCATTCTTTTACTTCCAAGAAAATCCCTCCATTTTTTATGAGTGCGTACATCATGGATGTTGTTTGTTTTACCTCTGATTTTCCAACCATGGGTTGGAAATGGACCATCCAATATCCCACTCCTATTCATGTTTACCATGATATTTTGGGAATATAAATATGAATCCAATTTTTACAAAATTTGTCATGGAGTTATTCTACCACTCTTCCAATGTATTTAATGAAAAATCCTTGATATTTTCTAAAGAATCTCAATATGATTTCACAAGAATAGGGAAATGGTTTGGAGAGGATTTATTTACTTACGTCAGAGTATATTGAATAATTTTTGAACCCCATGTACTCCCATTATATGTGCCAGACAAACTCCTAACCAGAGAAATTTCTTATCAGACAGTGGGTCATGGATTGACCAAAGCCTTGAAAGAGGAAAAGAAAGCTTCCTGGCCTACCTTTCCCATTCACTGTGGTGTTTATGCATTGGAAAATTTAAAACATGTTTGATTATAGATTTCTCAAATCCAGTGTTTGAAATGATTTACAATTAATAATAGACAGTTTGATCCAAATAAAGTTGCTCTAAATGTTACCACTCGGGTTAAGATCAAACACTTCCTCCATGAGGATGATGATTATGATGATTTATTTGAGTCTCCCAATACTTATATAGATGTTGAAAAGTTGGCAGCCATGCGCCTTAACCCTGAGAAAATGGAACAATTCAAAGAATACAGAAACAATAGGTTGGAAGGCATCCCTCTAGACATTTTAGAGGTATCCCAACGTGTTAATGAGAAATTTCAACAAGCAGAACAAGAAAAATATCACCCCCCTAAGGATACTGAAGTCCTTATTAGATCAAAATAAGTTAACCCAACACAGTTACAGACTGATAGTTCAACATTTTCTAGTGACCTGCAAGAAGTATAGAAAAAATTCAATCAACAACTTAAGTGAGATCAAGTAGTGATGATCATTGATCATCAAGAAACAGTTGGAACACCTCTTGACAAAAGTCAAAACCTATTTACTGTTGGGTCTATTGAAAAATATGTTAGCACAGAAGAAGTTGAATTCATCTTGGCCTACCCAACTTCTGAAATAGTATTGAAGATAGAGGAAATCACTCCTTTGGATATCTTTTACAGCCCAAATCATAAGGTTGTCATGAGAAGACAAAGGAAGAGGATAAGAATTGATCAGTCATAGACTCTAGTTCCTGGTGATGTTCCCATGAAGATATTTTGGAAAGACCCTCAATTATATCCATCACTGGATCTATCATGGTTAAATCAGTTCGCATGTGCTTATGCATCTGCCTTGATTGATAAAGCTAAATAAGTAAAACATCTTGTAAAGGAGAAGGATGAAAAATCCTTCATCTAGAGCAAGTGCCACTCACAGAAAAGCAGAGTATTAACCTAGAACTTCAATCACAGGTCACATAGCTTCATAAAAGCATGGATCAACTAAAATTGTAGGATCAATCTGACATTGGTGCTAAGGATGCCCAAATCCATCAACTACAATTGACTACGGAATAGTTAAAGGATAATCCAAAATTGGATGATTTTAGAAAGGAATCACTAGAACTAAACACTTTGTTGGCTAATTTTTTTTTTTATTTTTTTTATTTTTTTTTATTTTTTTTTATTTTTATTTTTTTTTTATTTTATTTTTTTTTCTGTCAAAAATTGTCTAGCATAATTGAGATGTGTGAAAAATGTGATTCGATAATGAATCAAGTAGCTGACCATAGGATCAAATTTGACGAAATTGATGATATATTCTCCCAATATGTCACCTGGAAAGATATTTTTGAAGGTCGAAAGGCAAAACTTCCCATGATAAGATTCTAAAAAGGAAATATTGTTCACCAATTGGGATATACAATTAAAGCAGGCGGAAAGGGAAATTTTCACGGTTAGATATGTTGCCAACAACATTGTTGAAACAATCAGCCAAACCTCATTACTGCCAATCTAATTGATAAATTCCCACCTGGTTCTCAACCTGTTGTGAAAGATTTGATAAGACAGTGGCAGGAAATCTAACCGAAACTTCCTCTTACATGATGCCTCCACTATCAGATGCAGTCTATACAAGATAGTTGCGCATCTGGCTAGGCCAACCTCTTGAATTTAAGCCTATGATAGACAACCTTCAACTCAAGGAATGAATGAAAATAGGGACAACACCACACCCATGAAACGAGTCATCCCACCAAAATATATTTCTATTTTTATTTTAATTATTTTAAGGAGAGTTTTTTAAACCTCCTCAACACTTTATGTATTTGATATTTTTATAATTTTTATTTTACTATATATACCCTTTCATGTCTTTGAAGAAAGGGTCCTGAAATTTTGAAAATAAGAACTTACAAAAGTTGCACTTTTGTACTCTTAAATTTTCTCTTAATAGAAAGGTTGGACCAAGGACTGTTTTTTCAAATGAGCAGAGCTAAAATATATATGGTATTTCTATCTTTATGTTGATTTTCTGTTTCATATGACAAATAGTTTAATTTCCTTATGATGTTTTTGTTATATGTATCCTTTTAAACACAGTCCAGTAGTAATTCACTTCTGAACATGATGAGATTTCCATTTTTAATAAATTAACAAATACATAAAATTATTAAATGTGATATATGCTTAAAAAATTGATTTGATTAACTATTTAATCAAATAAATTATCTTAAATTGTTTTAGATTTCTATAAGTGCCTGATAAATATTCATTTACATACACTTAAGATCACCTTTTAAATCACATATATAAAATAAATATAATTCATCCCAGGATAGAGATAGGTTATATACTTTTTATGTTCGTTGTTTAATCTTCATTCATCAAGTCGCAATTTTAAAATACCACCCATCCACTCAATTATATTTCATTAAGGAACTGGTCCTATAATCCCCAGTTGGAGCCACTATCTCAAACGGATAAGGGAAGGTTTTTAAGTTCCCGACTGGGTGGTTTTCCCCAATGTTGTTGCAATGATTTTCGAGGCATCAATATTTTTGTCGCTAGAATGAGGGCCACTAGACTATGAATGGAACCAAAGCCTAATCCCAAAACCAAAGACCACCAAAAGAGTCAACCCCCCTCCAAATATCCTACAACTTCAAGCCCACACTCAAAATATCCTACCTTAAGATCAGAAGTTGTTTAATCTCCTCCAAAGTCTCCTAGTTTAAATCCCAAAGAACTCTCCCCTGACTATACTCCAGAATCACCTGAAGTACAAATTTGATAAAAAAATTATAATAAATTTCTATTTCAGTAGAAAATCCTGTGCTTTTTCAAGCCTCTGAAGGAAGTGTTATTTCAATTTTTCAAGGTACTAGTGTATTGACTCGTTGTCAGAGTGAAAAAATTGGAATAACTCCATTTGAGTTTCCTCTCCATTCCGATTGCATGAAAACTTCAACATCTAAAACTCAAACATATACTAGTGAGATTCTTTCATTTTCTCCTCCTCAAACTCTATCATTTATTCCTCCTTCATTTACATCCTCTCAACCTATTTCCTTATCTACTCATATATATTCATCTCAGTCAACTGATGCTACCTCAAGCAGTACTATTTCCATGGTTGTTACTTCTTAAGCTACATCCACCTCGGGAACTACTTCTTCTTATTTGAATCCTCCTTCAGGAAAAACCAATCCTTCAGGTCATACAATGGAAAATAGGCCATGGACCAATTCAGGAGTTGTTCAATTAGCAGGTCCTCTCCATAATTTACCCAAAAATCCAAAAATATGGTTTCCAAATTATAATATTGATGATGGCCTCCCTACTGAAGAGGACCTCCACAATTTTATGCTTGTAATGAACCTTAATGCAGTCTCAAAATAATATTGTGTAGTAAGGTTGTTTCCCTATACTTTTCAAGGATCAGCTGGATCATGGTACTTGTCATTACCATTAGGTGCTATTACTTGCTGGGACATATTCGAAGAGAAATTTCTGACTAAATTTGGTGATGAACATACTATTTCTACTCTCATAAATGATATTTAAAATCTGAAAGAAAACTCAAGAGAAAAAATCAAAGATTTTAATTCCAGATTTCACAAATTTCTGAATAAAATCCCAACTACTTCCAATCCCAATGTAGATGTACATACAGAATGGTACATATCCTCTCTCCCTTCTAAAAGAATTTTTTTTTAGATAGAGCCAATAAGGCTACCTTGGTAGAAAACATGCAATAAGCCCTGTTTGTAGAAAATAGAATTCTTTCTCTCAAGAAAAAGACTGCCTAGGAAGATAGGAAGTCTAAAAAAGTCACATTCAAGGATGGACCCAAAACGAAAACACCTAAGGATCCATTTGATCTTGAAGATTTAAAAAATGTTCTCAAAACCATGTCTAACGAGATGGTAGAAATAAAAAAATAAGTATCTAAATATTCTTCTAAGAAACCTTTTATATCTTTCAATAAAACTCAGACTTCAAATACTCAACCTCCAAATGTAAACTCTAATGTTGAATCGGATCAAGATGAAGATGAGGATGAAACAATATTTGTCTACAGATGAATCTCGGGAAGAAGAATTGGTTGAAGTTCATGGATTATGGGATTTCATCCTCCCTACATTCGATAATGAAGATGATCATGAGGCATTTCCAGTTAGCACTAGAAGTAAAAATCCTGCTAATTTGCCACAGTATTCCCAAAAATAGAAATCTTCAACCCCTGTTCCTAAAGACAAAGTTGTTAATAAAAAGACTCCTTCTACATCTCCTTAAACCAGCCCAAATTCTTCTAACTCTCCATCTACATCAAAGACCTTATTGGTTTTAGATACCATTGACTATAATATAGTGGAAGATATGAAAAAATTCAAAGAAAATATCTCCATGTATGAGGTGAGTAAATTAAATAAGTAACATAAAATCATACTCAAGGAATTGAATGCAGTTCTTGCCTCTCCTTTACTTGCTCTTGTCACTTCTAAAGCTTCAAAAGAAATAGGTAAACCTCTCACAGGTTCACCAGAAAATATCGATGCCTCTGATCATGCTGTCCTAATTGGAGACATATCCAGCTGTCATACTCCCCCATTCTTTTTTAATTTTGAGGTTTTTAATAAAAATGTGCACAATTCCCTGATAGACTCTGGGGCTTCTTAAAATATAATGCCATATTATGTTTGATTGAAGTTAAACATTTCACCCCAAAATTATGTTGTGCACATCGTTCAATTGGATAGAACCAAATTCAAAATTTTAGGAGAAATGAATTCTATCCTTATTAGAATTGAATCTAATTCAAAAATGCACCAAGTAATTGATATTCTAGTTGTTGATATCCCTGACTTTTACTGTTTGATTCTTAGTAGAGATTGGTCTGAAAATCTTCATGGTTATTCTTCCACAAACTGGTCTCACATGTGGCTTCCCTACAGTGGTAAGAAAAATAAAATTCGAGTTGACCGAGAAAAACACATGAAATACTCAGTAACTGATTTTGAGGATGACAAAGAACTAATGACCTTTACCAATAACATCCTTGGAAATTACTCTGTTGAATCATTCTTGGTAAATTTTAATGCAAAACGATCTCCATTTCTAATAAATTTAGTTAATTCTAAATTGAAAATTTTTATCAGTCAGATTCTTCCAAATATCTAAATATTCTAGAAAAACATTTTGTTAAAAAATTATTTTGGACTTTGTATTTTGATGGATCTAGATCTAATGATGGTGCAGGAGTAGGTTGCATATTAATTAATCCATAAGGAGAAAATATAATGCTGACAAGTAGATTACAATTTGAATTCACAAACAATACTGTAAAGTATGAAGCACTAGTCCAAGGCTTGTATAAAGCAATATATCTTGATGTAAAGTACCTTCAAGTATATGGAGACTCTGAAATTTTTATTAAATAATTTAGAAATACTATTCATTGTGTTTCTGGCCATATCAAACATTATCAAACATTAGTGAAAGCTCTTACCTCACATTTCTTAGCATTTAATATCTCCCCCATACCAAGGCTTCAAAATGCAAGTGGATATCTTCTGGCTAATGTAGCATCTAGACTTATTCCATCTCAGGATTATAGTCCTGATAGATTTTCCATAGAATTAATTTTTTGCCCATCTATTCTTGATAATGTCACCAATTAGAGAATATTCAACAATGATTAAGAAATTCTAAGTTTTATAACATCTAAAGGATCATATGATGATTAGTTGATTGATGAGGATGGGCACGAAATACAATTTAATCAAAAAACTGATGAAAATGCCATAACTAAATCTTTAGTAAAGCTTGAAGATCTTTATGACTTGAAAGACAGATTTTAAAAGGTTACTAATTCTAAACTCCAAAGTTAAACTTTGGGATTTGAACTAGTGAACCTCACAACTAATCTCAGATCTCAGAATATTAATCTAGGAATTGGTCTCTCTTCTCATGAGATATTAGCCTTCATCCATTTATTGAAGAAATATAAGAATGTTTTTGCATGGAGCTATGAAGATCTCAAGATGTATGATACCTCCATTATCCAACATACTATCCCAATGACATCTATTGATAAGCCGGTACAACAAAAGTTAAGAAAAATTCACCCCAATTCGAAAAATAAAATCAAACCTAAGCTGAATAAACTCCTTAAAGCTAAAATCATCTTTCCTGTTAGGCATTAAAAGTGGGTGTCAAATTTACTCCCTGTTAGAAAGAAAAATGGTGACATCTCCATTTGTATAGATTTTATAAATCTTATTAAAGCTTGTTTGAAAGACAATTTCCCATTACCACCTATGGATCAAATATTGCAAGTAGTTGTTGGCTCTGAATTAATGTCTTTCCTTGATGGTTTTTCAGGTTATAACCAGATTCTAGTTAATCTTGAGGATATTTTGAAGACTACATTTAGGACCAAATGGGGCACTTATGCCTATTATAAAATGCCCTTTAGTCTAATAAAAGCAGGAGCAACTTTTCAGAGAGCTATGGATTTTTCTTTTAGAGGCATAATAAACAAAATTGTGGTTGTATACTTAGATGATATAACCATTTACTCCAAAAAGAGAAACACCCATTATCATGACCTCAAACAAATCTTTGATAGTTGCCAAAAATATGGGGTATCAATAAATCCAAAAAATTATTTCTTCGCTTTTAGTGAAGGAAAACTTATAGGATTCATTTTATCAAAATAAATCATTTGTATAGATCCCGATAGGATAATGGCAATCTCTCAAATCTCTTTACCCCATAACAATAAATCCATGCAGTCCTTTTTAGGACAAATAATTTTTTTTAAGAGATTTGTCCCTGACTTTCCCTAGATTGTTTTACCATTGCAAGCCATGATCAAGAAAAAAATGGTCTTTAAATGGGGGCACAATGAAAGAGAAGCTTTTGATTTAATCAACCACGCTATCATAAATCCCCCTTCTCTAACAACTCCAAATTTTTCTCATCATTTTATTTCATACACTTTCGCTTCATAAACATGTTATCTTATTGTTCTAACACATGTTAATGATCAACAAGCCGAAGCACCCATCTCTTTATTTAGTTCAAATTTTCAAGGTGCTGAACTAAATTATTCAAAGGTGGAGAAACAAGCTTCCACTGTTTACAAATATTTAAAGCATTTCATACCTCTTCTCCTAAAAACACATACCAAGATAATAGTCCCATTCCTAGCAGTAGTACAATTGTTTATGAAAAAGGAACTAGGAGAAAAAAAGGCAAATTGGGTTACATCCCTACAAGAATATGATATTGAAATTAAACCAACTAAAATTGTCATAGGACAAGGTTTTTGCAAATTTCTGACTGGAGCATCCAACATACCAGATAATGAGGATTCAGGTAATACTGTACAAATATCTAAGGTAAGCCTAGTAGAATATGAATCACAATATGTCGATCTTATATTTTATTTAAAAAATGGTTTTTCTCCCACATAACTCAATCATAAAAGAAAAGCATCTTTAATATTAAAAGCTAATAAATATAAGATCATTAATGATGTGTTGTTTAGAAAAAAATATGACTATGTATTATTAAGATGCCTTGAAAACTATGAAGCACGGAAGGTTTTGTAGGAACTTCACGATGGACCTCAAGGTGGACATTTTGGAGGAGAAACCACCGCACAAAAAATCCTTAATGCAGGGTATTATTGGCCAGCCTTATTCAAAGGTACTCATGCATATGTAAAAAAATGCAAGACATGTCAAACTTCTACTTGGAGACAAAGAAAACCAACCTTACCTCTGCAACCAGTCAACATTGAGCAATCCTTTGAACAATGGGGACTTGACATCATAGGTGAGATTGTTCCTAACTCTTCCAAACAGCACAAATACATCCTTGTTGTGGAGGTAAATCCCCTCTGTGGATAGAGGCGATCCCTACTAGCCCAGACCGGGTCTAGCAACAATCGTTCACGCTATAGTGCAGGTTCCTAATTGCAGATAAACCAACCAGCGATGAAGGCTTACTTGGAATCCAACGCTGACGCTTGTAGAGAAAATAGCGCTCCCGTTCCTTAGCTCTGGCAGATCACAATCCTCACGATATCCGTGATCGGACACCTGCACACGCAAGAAACAAAACAAACGCAAGCGTAAAATCCAGTGCATACAACTATATGTCAGTCAGAGAAGACATAACTCAACATCATAATCAACAACAAGAGTGGAACCATAACCAATAGTCGCTTATCATTAATCAATCAAAGAAGAATACAACCATAGCTCTGACGCTGAATTCTCCTTCGGAGGGTCGCCAACGGAACACGTCTCGAAGAAGCATGTCGGGGATGGGACGAACCTCTCTCTTCGGATGTCTCGACAATGATCTCCTTGCTTGGATTTTGCCTTAAGGGAATGGATCAAAGCTCTTGTAGCATTAGGCTCTTGGGAACTTGGAGACTAGCTTGCAAATGAGATGAGCAAGCTTTTATAGATGGAGGAAGGGGAGTTGGGATCCCTATAATCATGGGATTGGCCCTATCCTCAAGGAAGCTTCCATGAGAGGTGGAAAAACCACTTCCTCTACATGGAGATCCGGAGCCAAACCTCCCAACTCAAATTAGATACCAGTTCCTGGATCAGTTAGGACGAAACTTCCGCCATTTATTTTTAAAAAACACTCCTTAAAATGGCTGGCACAAGTGCGACTCTGGGACAGAGTGCCAATTGGCACGCCCTCTTTGAAGGATTTCCCCCATTGGCACGGGTAATGAACTGGCTACCCGCACTAATGCAAAAAGGGGTGTTTTTAGGGTTTTTCACAAGGAGTTGTCTTCAGTGAAATGAGAGTACATGTTTAGGGGAATGCCATGAAATTGTTTTCAAGTTATGTCACTGCTCATAGGTCATGGAATGAGCCCTCCAATGTGCGGGACGGGGATTGCAGGGACGGTGACAAATTGTTGTGTAACAGATGCCCCCTAAAGCATGAGGCCCGAGAGAGAGAGAGGGGTGAAATGCTTTACGAGAACGTGTCCAACTAAAAACACCGCCGTCGGAAAACCTGCGTAGAGAAGTACAACTGATGTCTCAAATACATGATATATACGTGGTATGGGCACAGCCATCCATAACAGAGTATGTAATAATCCAGATCCGAGGCATGGACGCAGCCATCCAGTGAGGATCGGTAAATAGACTCAGGTATGGTCGCAGCCATCCAATCAGTGAGTCATGTAACTAATCATAAGAATCCACAAAATCACAGCCTAGATTATAACAAGAAGAATCCAGGTTCTTGCGCTCCATCTCGACCCAAAAAAAGTACAAGTTCAAGCATGCGAATATGTGAGCTGAAGTCAAACATGCAAGAACATCGTCTGATTACCAGCCAATGATGAAAGCTGCTAACAGACGCGAGAGGTACCACCATTAATGCCAATGGTCCTCAAGGTACTACAGGTACAATCTACGGCATGTGAGCAATGAGCTGACGTCGAACACCCGCAGAATCACTCGATCGGAGGCCAATGATGAAAACTCATGTCGAATGCGAAGAACCCGCCATTGAGGCATGCAGGCTCCAAGGTACCAGAAGGGAGTCTCTAGATCAGCTTCCTCGATAATGAGCTGAAGTCGACAGGAAATGACCTTGATCGAAGGTGGGCCATAGTGTTTCCCACATCATCGACGCGAGACAGAGGAACATAATGTTTTTTTGAATCACGATTAGATGAGAATCAGAGGAAGGTTGATACTTGCAGAGGTCAACTTCTCTTGAACATATAAACGGCACGACAGTGAGCTTGGAAGTTATTTGACATCAACGGATCAGAGGTCATGGCGACGAGGCAAAGAGCAGATGAGAGGTCAAAAAGGATTACCCAAACCCACGGAGGCAAGTGGAAAACGAGATGAGATGTCCCCAACCCGACACGAATGCAGACAAGTGCCATGTTCAAGAGCGACATACTGCCGACACGACAATGATGCTGGTTCCATTTTTCCCCCACCATTTCTGGCGAGTACCTCTTTATTTTTACACAAGCTTGAAGAGGATACCATATGCTTGTAATATAAGCTCGTCCTTCGGACGAATCCATCTTAGTACATTTAACGAGCCCTAGGAAGGAGCGATTCGAATAACGTCATTGCGACTGAATCCGATGTCATCAGGGTTTAACGAGTCTAACAAAGGAAGAACTCGACGTCTTTTCATGTTTAAAGAGTTTGAAAAGACAGCGGAAAAGAAAACTCCAAAGGTCCCTTTTCGTAAATAGTTCCTTAGATCCGAAAATGTAGAAAACTTTGTCTGAGAAAACCTCCTAGTTGCGATAGGCTAGGGTATTCCCTTTTCGTAAATAATCTATCCCAGCCCGAAAAAGGGGTAAACGTATACTGGGTAGATGTCGTTTTGTGGCCACTTTAACGAGATCGAAACGACAAGGGCCTCGACAATCTTTTCATGTTTAGAGAGTCAGAAAAGAGCTGAAAGATGACTCCAAAATGACTTTTTCGTGTATTTACCGAGTCCGAAAAAGTATAAAATACAACTCGTGTCACCGTCCAAGCCGCATAAAGACCTATTGCTGCAAAGAAAGGCAAGTGTAAAACCCATTTTCGACGAAATATATTAAAATATTAATAAAAATGACGTTTAAAACCTATTTAGATTTCAAAATGTTAATAATAAGTCTCAAATGGTAAAAACAAAATTGCTTTTACTATTTACCGCATTGGAGAGCAACAGTGGTCCATTTGGTGTGCAAACTTCTGACGGCGACTGTGACCGATCTGGGCTACCATTCAGATCCTCGTTTGTCCCAGGTAAGAGGCGCTTCCCTGAACTCTATTTTGATCCATTTTATAGAGATTTCCATTGCGGATTGGGCTTATGTGGAAGATTTTTAAAATTTTAGGGCTCCGCCCATTGGCGCAGGTATCGGGCACGGACCCGCACCAATGGCCTTTTGCATACAAAGGGGTTGCGCCAACGGCGCAACGCGGTTTTTCCGGTTTAAATTTCCAAACAGAGAACAATCCAATGGATTTTTCCATGTAACAGAGGTCTAATCAAGGGTTTCTGATCATGTTGATGCAGGCAACCAAACACAATGGTCATCGAATGGAAGGAAAGGGAGCATGGGGAAGAGGATGAACTGGCCATGGAGAATGAGGCCTGTATGAATGCACTTAAGAACTGTGGACTCAAGAAGTTCTTCCTGACACCCTGCTTACGAGCTCAGCCTGAGCTCCTACAGTACTTGGTGAGTATTTGGGACGAAAATGAAGGAGTATTCAAACTTCGGGACCAAGTGTTGGAACTGGAGGTTTCTGATGTATACTTCATAACCGGACTGTTGCGTAGAGGTCCAGTGCCCATCTTGACATGCAACAGACCATCTGGTGAAAAGATGGAGCAGGTAATGGCGAGGGTGTGCCCAAGGGCACAGACCGGATCAGCAAGCGGAAAGGTGGATATCCACACTATCGAGGATCTAGCACTGAGAGTAGTGTTACACACCATCACACGAGCTGCGGGATCGCAAGCTCCACATGAGGCCACCAAGGCCCAACTCCTATTAGCCTCTGAGTGTATGAATCCTACACTATTTGATTGGGCTACAACGGTGACAACCAATATCAAGAGGCAGCTTACAAAGTGCAAGAAAGCCAAGCTGAAACAGTTTGGCTACGGTTCCATCTTGGTATCGTTCATCTTGGAACAATTACCAATCTTTCAAGGCCAAGGGGCCATAGTTGCTGAGCCAATACCAAGAGAGCCAAGGATGGCTCGCTGGGCAGCACTTATGCCCAGATCGGGAGGAGGCCAACAGATGTCCTAGAGGCCGGAGTTTTTTGGATTGTTACGGCGGCAGTTGATCGTGGTCGAGGATTGGCCCTATGCCGGGACCGATTTCACCGGAGACCTAGACCTTCCGCTCCCGGAGGGGGATGATTGGGACGAAGAGTTGGGTATGACCTTTCTTTTTTATTTTTATGTTTTATGATTTTTTTTTGGTAATACATGTCCGTTCTAATAACAGTTGTTATGTGTATGCAGATGTCGGCCCAGAGAGACCCGTGGGCATGTCGCCCATTGTGCGGAGAACCCATGCTGATCATGACCCTCAGGCTGAGGGTGGCGAGGGAGGTGAACTGATTCAGAACCTAGAAGGCATTGCCTGGGGGATCCCGGACTATGCACGGCTAGCAGACGTTCCGCTAGCATACCAGCGACACACTGTGGGGGTGCCCAGTCACCTCCACCGACTACTGAGACGCTTAGTGCGCACGGCAGCATGTTACCACGAGCACCATGCGAATTAGACTCCTAGGGCTTCCTTCTTGCATATTTTTTGAGAGACATGTCGTCTCCGGATGTATTAAGACGAACATGTATATTTTTTATTTTATGTGATGCACACTATGTAAACATTTCGACACACACACACACACACACACACACACACACATATATATATATATATACATACCTATTTCTAGATGGATCTTCTCACATGTGATGATGTTTTATAAATTGTGCAAATGTCTATCTAAAACCAAATTAGCTACTGCATCTGTTAATGTATTCATATTTCTGGGTATGTGTTGATATGCAATATAGTCAAAATTTCTTTCCAGCAGATGAATACGCAAATATAGACATAAAATGGATGGATTTCTTACTGAATAATGCCCGTTAAGTTGTAATACTACAAGTTGTGAGTCTACATACACAAGTAATTCATGAATTCCGAGGTCCACAGCCTCGGTTAATAATTCCAATACAACACTATATTCCGCGATATTATTTGTAGCAGGACCCAGACACACACCTTGCAGGTTAACTAACTCACCAGCAGGATCATAGATTACCCAGGCTGTCGAAGACAGATTCCTGGTACTACGGGAGGCACCATCCGCGAAACCCACAAACGGAGTAATGTACATCTGCACAATCAGGAAGACCTGATCGGCAGAAAGACGCTTACATCGCACACCACACCACACATGCACACAAATGAATATACACACCTATGTACACACACCACACTAAAAATAACTTCAAGCGTAGTATTTCTTAAGGTACATCCCATTTCTAGGCTGCGCCAGCGGAACTCCTTCATAATCAATGAGCTCATAGGCCCCATTCTTCAAGACTCGTTTTACTATATAGGGCCCATGCCACATGGGTTGGAGTTTTCCTGCCCCGATTTTGTCGTGCGCTTGGTCGTACAGGAGGACAAGGTCCCCCTCGACAAAGGAACATGGAGAGACAGATTGATCAAAGTGTGCTTTGACCCGCTTTTTCTGTGCTTCAAGAACTAAAGCAGCCAAGCGGTGAGTTTCATCCAACCGTTCCAAATACAAGAGACGCTCTTCTTCAGGAGAAGTATCGGGAAAAATTTCCACAGCTAGCTTTAAGGAAGGAATTTCGCACTCAACTGGAAGAGTCGCTTCTAGACCATACACCAATTGGAATGGTGTGAATCCGGTTGCACTCTTTACTGACGTCCGGTATGCCCAGAGAGCTGAGAACAATTGGAGGTGCCAATTGGACTTATGAATTCAAACTGTTCGTTGAAGCATTGTGACCAAAACCTTGTTCACAGCCTCAACCTGGCCATTTTCCTGAGGGTAATATGGCATTGAGCTATCGTGTCGTAAGCCCAACCTTGATGTCTGCTCGGCCATCATGTAATCTTGAAAGTGAGTACCATGATCAGTAACAATGGCCTGAGGGACCCTGAAACATGCAATGATATGGTTGAAGATAAATTGGGCAGCTGTCTTACCATCGGTGACTAGTGTAGGCATCGCTTCGGCCCACTTAGTGAAGTAGTCGACAGCGACGATTATATATGCATGCCCCCCGGCCGAATGAGGGTTACACGTCATAAAATATACGCCCCATTTTGCGAAAGGGCTGACGGTAATGACAGGATGCAGAGGGAGGGGTGGTGCACGCATCTTGCGCTGAAAAACCTGGCACGCGTGACATTTGCAGACTGCAACAATACAGTCTTTGAAGATTGATGGCTAGAAGTAACCCGCATGCAGAATCTTTTGGGCAATGGTGTTAGTGTCAGCCTTGGCAGCTTTCCTTCAGTGATCAAACATGCTCTTACAAAGTGATTTTAAGGTGTCAAGGTCAAATTTTGTCATTTCACTGAGTCTTCAAGAAAAATTTGGTCACTAGGCATTAGGTCTAGGGTTTGTTTTCACTCTTTTCAAAGTTGTCCAAATGGCGGTCCATGTCACCATTCAACTGAGTGTACCATCATTCAGAGGGTTGTGATCATCATGTCAAGTTCCATTGGGTCATTTTACAGCTTGTTCATGCTTCAGTTGTGCCTAGGTAAGGTCCATTTCCCTCTCCTAAGGTTTTGGAGGTAATTTCTCTTGGATGGTCAAATCATTAGAAAAACTTGTATCCTGATGTTCATACACCTTTCCATATCATTAATGTACCTTATTAAACACTTCCCATCACTTAGATCCCTCAAATTCTTCATTTTTGCACAAACCCTAGTTTTTTGTCACAACTTGGCAATTTTCTAGGCTAGGCCTGTGTTTTTCCCTTTTGGACCCCTTCCCCTCACTCAATCTCTGAGATTCCACTTTCCCCTGCTTCCTAACATCCCTCCCTACTTCCCAAAATTTCCCCAAGAATTTAGAAGCTCCTTATCCCCTTCATTTCGCTTCATTTCGACAAATCCCTTGTTCCACACATCGGGATAGGTTTCACTCAAATGATGTTTCAGAGCAATAAAAGATGAATTTTGGAAAAATGAGAGAGGTTTTTGTACAAAACATGCCAAGGAAGAAAAACCTCCTTCACTTTTTACACAGGTATAATAGTTTTGGAGAAATGTTAAGAATACCGTTGCCTCAGGAGAATTGATGCACCAGCAGGAAGTAGTGTTGGGAGATTTGATTTTTGACAGGGTAAATGAACTCCAAATTGAAAAATTTCACTTGTGTCGGAAATTAAACTCCAAGATATTTCCAACGAGCTATCACACGCCCACTTTGGACACCGGGAAGGCCCCAAAAGCCTCCTGAAAAATGCGTTATTTATGGCATGGCGCATTGAGCTGAAACACAAAATTTTTTTGCCATTTCTCTCCAACATCAAATTTGCTTGGTTTTTCCATGTTTGAACATCAGCAAAGGCCAAGACACATCAAGGAAGTGAAAAAAAATGAGTTTTTAAGCCAAATCGTGTGTTGGATCAGCGCGCGGCGCGTTGGGCTGACGCGCTACGCATAGAGCCCAGAGGTCAGAAAACTTCATTCCATCACCCAAATTTGTGCCAAATCACTTCATTTGCCTGCAAGAGGATACTGAAACGTCGTGAAACACATGATCCACTCTGAATATTGGCGAACTCTTCCTTGGCCCAACATTGCATATGACAGAGGACACTCAGTCCAAATTTCAAGGAATTTGGAGAAGTTTTTGTCATTTTGGAAAATTTTGGTCTCAAAACAGGTTTTTCAGCCCAACGCGTAGCGCGTCGACGCGCTCGCTTATGATTGGGACACTTGCTGGAGGAAAACTTTATATTTTTGGGTTTTTCATGGTAAGTTATGCATGCTCTAGTAGGACCAAAGCATTTCACCAAGTTCTGGATGATCAAAGGGGCCAAAACACCATGAAAATCATCGTTCTGCCACCTTTTGCACCAGCAGGAAGTACTTGTGGGAGAATAAAGTTTTGGAGGGGAAAATGAGCTCCAAATTGGGAAATTCCACTTGGGTTGGATAGCCAACATCCAGGGCTTTCCAACAAGCTATCATGAGCTTGATTTTGATGCCGTTAAGTGCCCCAAAAGCAGGATGAAAGGCGCGCTACGCATAGAGATTTTTGGCGGATTTTTCATCTTCCAGCTCAGGATTTCGGCCAGTTGGACCAGTTTTGATTGTGGATGCAATTTTTGAGTTATCTTGATGTAATTTTATGGTTGGCATGTAACTTGGACTCACTTTTACCTATTCTAGATGATTCACTCCTAAAAAAGTAAAAATCAAATGTAAGAATCAGTTTCCTTCCTTTTAGAGGCAAGTTGTTTGGTTGCCTATATTCTAGCTCCTTGTTTAGAATTAGTTGGAACTGCTCCTAGAAGGAGGAATTCGACCCCTAGAGGTGTGGGAAGGGGTTAGGATGGTCTATATGATGTATTTTCTCAATCATTTTCAGAGGGGGGACAGGTTGGACTCTTGGGAAAACTTTGGCACACTATTGTACATATTTTTCATATTTTGGCTAAGGAAAGATCAGAGGTTTTGCAGCACCTGTTGGGATTCTTGTGGCTTTCAGTTCTTGATGGTGTTTTCTCTCAGTTTATTGTAATTTATTTCATGTTTGATGTATGCCATTCCCTTCTTATGCTTCTGAAACTAAATGAATGAGTAAATGAGGTAGAATCCATTGATTTCAGTGCTCTGCCTTTAAATTTGTTTAGTTTTACATGTTTTCGCCTGTTTGGAGAGGATTCTTGTTCTCCCTTGCCCTCTTTAGCTCCTTGTCATTCTGATCCATCCATACACATAATCAAAAGCATCAAGACTATTGCCTACCTCGCCCCAACTCGAATTCTGCAAAGATCTGGCCTTATCCCCGGACCCAAAATTGTTTTTCCCATTTTTTCAACAAAAACCCAAAAAATCAAAATCAAACTTTCCTATCTCTTTACTAGCCTAAAATCAGTATTCATTATAATTCATCTCAGCCCCTTTGAAGACCTTTTGCCGAGATAGACCCGGAGAGAGCCCTCTCCTATCCTCGTAGGGCTAGCTACGAGGCTGAGCGTGGTTTGATGTGGCCTTGAGTTTTACCTTATTTTAGCCTAAGGTAGATTCGAGCGCTAACATAGTGGCGACCATACTGGGGAGAACATGGTTTGCTTGTGGGTGTTATTTGTTCTATAAGCTACAGACGGAGTCTGAAGTCACGCCAGGTAGCCTTCGAACTGCTCTTGCTCTGCGAGTGCATAGTAGATAAACGCTGCTTCAGTCGATCTCCGGTCTAGCTTGTAATCGTAACACTTAACTTATAAATTGCCCCAGTACATGTATCGAGTTCAGATTTGATGGTTGATGGTGGACAACGATCAGACATAAGAAGGCTGAAATCTTTTACCTGGTGACTCCACTGGAGGACTGACTCTTTCTCTGAGAAAATGGAAGGATTTTCCACAAAGCTCAGGTATTCAAAGTGGAATGGTATTCAGGATGTAGTTTGCTTTCTTGTAAACTATTTCTTTGCTATCCTTGAAGCTATCCTGAAGGTTTTTCAGAATTTGTTGTATGAGAAAGGTGATCAAAATCTTCACTCGACCCATTCAAAAAGTGTAAATGCTGAGTTTCCCTTTGATCCTGGTCTCCTTACTTTTCCCACATCTTATGATGACTCTCTTCAGAGTGATGAGCCTAAAGAAAACAAAACTGATCCCGTAGCTCTTGTATATACTCCTACACCTTTCATAGTCCCAGATCGGTATAAACCTCTTTTTTTACCTTCTGTTCTTCATGCTTTCCCTAAAAATTATGACCTATATCTACCAAGATTTGACGGTGAATGTAACAATGTCAACGCTGAGCAACATGTGCAGAATGTTGAGACTTTTCTAGACCTTTTTGAAGTTGATGAAGAGGATGTTAGTATTAGGCTTTTTGCTCTTTCTTTGCAAGGCCAAGTGAAGAGTTGGTTCAAAGCCCTGCCTGATGTGAGCATCACATATTTCCAGCAGTTTGTCAAAGTTTTCCTTGATAGGTGGGTGATCGGACAGAACATTTTCTTGATTATAGAGGAGTATAACCAGCTGAAAAGATTGCCAGGGGAGACAGTACAACAGTTTTCTACCAGATTTAACCAAGTATATTTTTCGATGCCAGCTGATATAAGACCTTCTCCTAGATCTTCTCTCTTGCACTACCCGGGTGCCTTTGATCCGGAAATGGAGTTTCAGTTGAGAGAAAAGAATATTGCAGCGCTTCACGAAATGCAGAACAAGGCAGTAAATGTAGAGGCTCATTTGCTGATCTTGAGGGCAAGGTTGAAGGAAGAAGAAAAGAAGAATGTTTCATAACAGCTGACACCTTCAGAGGAAAAGCTTGATCTTTTTGTAAATGCAGTAGAAGAGATGGTGCGGAAAATGACTCCAAAAAATGAAAATGACTTTCAAGAACAAGTGGCTGATCCAAAAAATTTTGTTTCTTATCCCATTTTTCATACTGATTGTTTTATAGATCATCTTGAAGAAGAGAGAGCTATTGATATGACATGTATGCTTGATTATGTGTTGTATACTGATGATTTTCCTCAGTTTGATCAGTATGATGATGATTCTGTTCTCCAAACAGAAGCTAATCTTGCAGACGAATCAGCAGCTAGTTTGTGCGAGGAGGAAGTTCACTTTCAGCAGCTCGAGTACAGTGATCAACCGATGCATATCAGCTATGGCAATGATGAGGAAAGTGCAGCAAATTTTGCAGTAAGTGAAGGATCTTTGCCTTTTTGTTTTGATTCATTTCAGTTCATCAGAGACAACTACCATGCAATCAGAAATCAAATGTCAACAAGTCTTGATCTGGACCATCTTGAGCGCAATGAAAACCTTGTTCAAGATTTCTCATATTCAGATTTTCAGCCCTCGAAAGCCATTGATTGTCAAGTTGCAGATGAGGACATGGACGCTGGTACATGTGATCAAATGATACAAGGTGACTCCGTACCATTTTGCTTTGAATCATTTCAGTTTTTGAAGGGTAAATTGCATAGTAAATCTTCAAATGAGCAGCCTATAAGAAATCAACAATCTCTCAGTGTTAATGTTGAGAATGAGACGGATAACGAAATTCTTGAGCAGCCTGTAGCATCAGATTTGCAGCCACCAAATGAAATTGAAGGTCAGATTACAGATGAAGGTGTGGAAGATGAAATACATGATTTGATGATGCAGGAAAATTCTATACCCTTTTGTTTCGAAGCATTTCAGTTTATAAGGCAGAATCTTCGTAATATATCTCAAGAAAAAGATGAACAGCTAGAAGGAGGTCATACAGTTTCAATGGATACATTGCAGCAGTCTTCTCAAGTTTTTGATGATCCTATTGCTCGTGTGTTGGATGATGTTTGCAGTAAAAGTTTTCCTTCATTAGCTAACCATGTGCCAGAAAAGAATGTTGATGATAATCTTATTCAAAGGTCGCCTTCATTCTCTTGTTTAATAGATTTTTCATTACAAAGCCCTCATCAAGGTTTGCAGTCATATGAGGAGATTGATGAAGGAGACTTTTGTTCTGTTTGTAATCAGCAACAGTGTTTGGTAATTCACGAAATTCAGGATCCTTTTGATAGCTTGCTGCAATCACCAAAGAAAGACAGCATAGAGGTGAGAAAATTTTTAAGATTAAGCTATGGAGATTATCTGGATCAGAGCAGTGATGTGTTAATGGAAATGAATAGCTATGTTTATGAATATCCTTTCGCAGTATTCTTGCAGTCATCTAGTCAATTCATGCTTTGCAAGTTTATCAACAGTTCACTTGATTCCAAGTTTTCATGGGAGTTGCCTTTCAGTAGTTCTCTCTTGTTGTTCATAAACGAGCACTTGCGGAGAATCCAAACAGCAGATGCAATACTTACCTGGTTTCATTGGCTATTCCATTTCACTTGATCAGGTGATGAAAAGAACAATTAGAGTAGGTTGTATTGAATAAGCTCTACTTTGAGCATCTTTTCCAGTTTGTCAGTTGTGTTTAAGTATCGAGTCAGTTTTAGTTGAGTGAGAGTCAATTTGTGTCATCAAGTCATCAATTTTCAGTCATGCATTTCAGTTTTAGTTTTTGATTCCATTGCCCAATGGATAAGGCACTGGTCTGCTCTCCCAAAGATCTGCCGTTCTTGGCACCTCCAAGGAGCTACCATCCCCATTGGAGCCAATGTTAGAGTCAGCCTTTGCAGCCTTCCTTCAGTGATCAAACATGCTCTTACAAAGTGATTTTAAGGTGTCAAGGTCAAATTTTTGTCATTTCAATGAGTCTTCAAGCAAAATTTGCTCACTAGGCATTAGGTCTAGGGTTTGTTTTCACTCTTTTCAAATTTGTCCAAATTTCGGTCCATGTCACCATTCAGCTGAGTGTACCATCATTCAGAGGGTTTTCATCATCATGTCAAATTCCATTGGGTCATTTTACAGCTTGTTCATGCTTCAGTTGTGCCTAGGTAAGGTCCATTTCCCTCTCCTAGGGTTTTGGAGGTAATTTCTCTTGGATGGTCAAATCATTAGAAAAACTTGTATCCTGATGTTCATACACCTTCCCCTATAATTAATGTACCTTATTAAACACTTCCCATCACTGAGATCCCTCAAATTCCTCATTTTTGCACAAACCCTAGTTTCTTGCCACAACTTGGCAATTTTCTAGGCTAGGCCTGTGTTTTGCCCTTTTGGACCCCTTCCCCTCACTCAATCTCTAAGATTCCACTTTCCCCTGCTTTCTATCATCCCTCCCTACTTCCCAAAATTTCCCCAATAATTTAGAAGCTCCTTATCCCCTTCATTTTGCTTCATTTCGACAAATCCCTTGTTCCACACATCGGGATAGGTTTCACTCAAATGATGTTTCAGAGCAATAAAAGATGAATTTTGGAAAAATGAGAGAGGGTTTTGTACAAAACATGCCAAGGAAGAGAAACCTCCTTCACTTTTTACACAGGTATAATGGTTTTTGAGAAATGTTAAGAATATCGTTGCCTTAGGAGAATTGATGCACCAGCAGGAAGTAGTGTTGGGAGATTTGATTTTTGACAGGGTAAATGAACTCCAAATTGAACAATTTCACTTGGGTTGGAAATTAGACGACAAGATATTTCCAACGAGCTATCACACGCCCACTTTGGACACTGGGAAGGCCTCCAAAAGCCTCCTGAAACATGCGCTATTTATGGCGTGGCGCATTGAGCTGAAACACAAAATGTTTTTGCCATTTCTCTCCAACATCAAATTTGCTTGGTTTTTCCATGTTTGAACATCAGCAAAGGCCAAGACACATCAAGGAAGTGAAAAAAATGAGTTTTGAAGCCAAATCGTGTGTTGGATCAGCGCGCGGCGCGTTGGGCTGACGCGCTACGCGTAGAGCCCAGAGGTCAGAAAACTTCATTCCATCACCCAAATTTGTGCCAAATCACTTCATTTGCCTACAAGAGGATACTGAAACATCGTGAAACACATGATCCACTCTGAATCTTGGCAAACGCTTCCTTGGCCCAACATTGCATATGACAGAGGACACTCAGTCCAAATTTCAAGGAATTTGGAGAAGTTTTTGTCATTTTGGAAAATTTTGGTCTCAAAACAGGTTTTTCAGCCCAACGCGTAGTGCGTCGACGCGCTCGCTTATGATTGGGACACTTTCTGGAGGAAAAATTTATATTTTTGGGTTTTTCATGGTAAGTTATGCATGCTCCAGTAGGACCAAAGCATTTCACCAAGTTCTGGATGATCAAAGAGGCCAAAACACCATGAAAATCACCGTTCTGCCACCTTTTGCACCATCAGGAAGTACTTGTGGGAGAATAAAGTTTTGGAGGGGAAAATGAGCTCCAAATTGGGAAATTCCACTTGGGTTGGATAGCCAACATCCAGGGCTTTCCAACAATCTATCATGAGCTTGATTGTGATGCCAGTAAGTGCCCCAAAAGCAGGCTGAAAGGCGCGCTACACATAGAGATTTTTGGCTGATTTTTCATCTTCCAGCTCAGGATTTCGGCCAGTTGGACCAGTTTTGATTGTGGATGCAATTTTCGAGTTATCTTGATGTAATTTTATGGTTGGAATGTAACTTGGACTCACTTTTACCTATTCTAGATGATTCACTCCTAAAAAAGTAAAAATCAAATGTAAGAATCAGTTTCCTTCCTTTTAGAGGCAAGTTGTTTGGCTGCCTATATTCTAGCTCCTTGTTTAGAATTAGTTGAAACTGCTCCTAGAAGGAGGAATTCGACCCCTAGAGACATGGGAAGGGGTTAGGATAGTATATATGATGTAATTTCTGAGAAATTCTACAGGTTGGACTCTTGGGAAAAGTTTGGCACACTATTGTACATATATTTTCACATTTTGGCTAAGGAAAGATCAGAGGTTTTGCAGCACCTGTTGGGATTATTGTGGCTTTCTTTTCTTGATGGTGTTTTCTCTCATTTTATTGTAATTTATTTCATGTTTGATGTATGCCATTACCTTCTTATGCTTCTGAAACTAAATGAATGAGTAAATGAGGTAGAATCCATTGATTTCAGTGCTCTGCCTTTGAATTTGTTTAGTTTTACATGTTTTCGCCTGTTTGGAGAGGATTCCTGTTCTCCCTTTCCCTCTTCAGCTCCTTGTCGATCTGATCCATCCCTACACATAATCAAAAGCATCAATACTATTGCCTACCTCACCCCAACTCGAATTCTGCAAAGATCTGGCCTTATCCCTGGACCCAAAATTGTTTTTCCCATTTTTTCAACAAAAAACCCAAAAAATCAAAATAAAACTTTCCTATCTCTTTACTAGCCTAAAATCAGTATTCATTATAAGTCATCTCAGCCCCTTTGAAGATATTTTGCCGAGATAGACCCGGAGAGAGCCCTCTCCTGTCCTCGTAGGGCTAGCTACGAGGCTGAGCGTGGTTTGATGTAGCCTTGAGTTTTACCTTATTTCAGCCTAAGGTAGATTTGAGCGCTAACAGATGGCATATCCAGACATGTGACCACCACAGGCGCCACTGTGACAGTCATTTAAGACTCGTTCGGCCTCTTCCAAAGTCAGACACCGACGGAGCACCGAATCTACTCCAACCCGGTATAATGTATCTCCTACAATGCGGTAGGGTTGAGACTGATTCTGAATCCGACGTCGGGCATCTTTGGTCAACTCAAGATGACGTCTGAAGATACACTATAATATCGCCATACCATGGGTCACGGGTGCTGATAAGGAAGATGGTTTCGTCTGGTATATGTTCTTCAGAATGAGATGGTGGGGAGTCTGTTGGGAGAGAGAAAATAAGATCCGCGAAAACCAGTGATTTGGTTGACTTAGCAGTAGTGAACTCTAGGTCAAACTCCTGAAGGATAACAATCCATTTGGAGTATTTTCCCCCCAGTAATTGTCGAGAAAGAATATATGTCATGGGGTTGCAATCTGAAACCACGGTTACGGTACGCAGCAGGATGTAGTGGCGGAAACGTTGCACAGCTTGTACAACTGCTAAAGCTAGCTTCTCGACGTGAGCGTAACGCGTTTCCGTGTTGAGAAGATTTTGCGATAAATAGTAAACAAAGTGTTCATTGCCATCATCGTCATCCTGTACCAGAACCATAGCTATGGTGCTAAACGCGGCAGCGAAGTATAAAGTGAAATCACGGTGATAGATTGGAGGCCGAAGCAACGGAGCATTAACAAGTAACGTCTTCAACTTCTTAAATGATTTTTGAGCAATGTCGTCCCAATGAAAGGGAATGTTCTTCTTTAAAAGATGCGTGAATCCCCAGCAGAGTCGCCATTTTGTTGTGGAGGTAAATCCCCTCTATGGACAGAGGCGATCCCTACTAGCCCAGACCGGGTCTAGCAACAATCGTTCACGCTATAGTGCAGGTTCCTAATTGCAGATAAACCAACCAGTGATGAAGGCTTACCTGGAATCCAACGCTGACGTTTGTAGAGAAAATAGCGCTCCTGTTCCTTAGCTCTGGCAGATCACAATCCTCATGATCTTCGTGATCGGACACCTGCACACGCAAGAAACAAAACAAACGCAAGCGTAAAATCCAGTGCATACAACTATATGTCAGTCAGAGAAGACATAACTCAACATCATAATCAACAACAAGAGTGGAACCATAACCAATAGTCGCTTATCATTAATCAATCAAAGAAGAATACAACCATAGCTCTGACGCTGAATTCTCCTTCGGAGGGTTGCCGGCGGAACACGTCTCGAAGAATCCTGTCAGGGATGGGACAAACCTCTCTCTTCGGATGTCTAGACAATGATCTCCTTGCTTGGATTTTGCCTTAAGGGAATGGATCAAAGCTCTTGCAGCATTAGGCTCTTGGGAACTAGGAGACTAGCTTGCAAATGAGATGAGAAAGATTTTATAGATGGAGGAAGGGGAGTTGGGATCCCTATAATCATGGGATTGGCCCTATCCTCAAGGAAGCTTCCATGAGAGGTGGCAAAACCACTTCCTCTACATGGAGATCCGGAGCCAAACCTCCCAACTCAAATTAGATACCAGTTCCTGGATCAGTTAGGACGAAACTTCCGCCATTTATTTTTTAAAAACACTCCTTAAAATGGCTGGTGCGAGTGCGACTCTGGGACAGAGCGCCAATTGGCGCGCCCTCTTTGAAGGATTTCCCCCATGGGTGCGGGTAATGAACTGGCTACCCGCGCCAATGCAAAAAGGGGTGTTTTTAGGGTTTTTCACAAGGAGTTGTCTTCAGGGAAATGAGAGTACATGTTTAGAGGAATGCCATGAAAGTGTTTTCAAGTTATGTCACTGCTCACAGGTGACAGAATAAGCCCTCCAATTGTGCAGGATGGGGAATTGCAGGGACGGTGACAAATTGCTGTGTAACAATCCTTACTGCAAAAAATTATTTTACTAAATGGGTGGAAGATGTTACACTAAAGATAGCTAATTCTGAATCCATTATAGAGTTCATCGATCATTTTATTATTACTATCTTTGGCTTACCTAATGCACTAATGTTTGACAATGCATATTACTACTCGGGTAATAATATGACTGAATTTTCTCTTAAGAGAGGTTTTAAACTTAAATATTAAGCTAATTACTATCCCCAAGGGAATGGTTTGGCAGAATCAACCAATACAAACCTCATAAGATTCATAAAAAGAACATTTTATCAGAGCCAAAATAGTTGGCATAAAACTTTAATGTTTTCTCTATGGGCAGATCGAATAACTCAGAAGTCCTCTATAAGAACTTCTCCATTCAATCTAGTATATGGGAAAGAAGTTGTATTTCCATAAAATTTAGCCCTTCCTTCATTAAACCTAGTCCAACTCATTGATGAAGTACCTTCCTCTTCTTTACAGCTAAGAATGTCCCAAATCCTTAAACTAGAAGAAGAAAGGGAAAAGGCTAAACTAACGCATGCTCGACATCAACAAATTGTCAAAACTTCTTTTGATGCAGGTTTTGTTGCCAAAAAATATTTTCAAGTTGGAGAACCTATCCTTAAATGGGACAAGGTACATGAGGAAAAAGGTAAGCATACCAAATTCCATAAAATGTGGCTTGGTCCATACTAAATTCCAGAACAAGTAGGCCCATAAACCTTCATATTGCAAGATCTACAAGGGAAGAGAGGTTCTCTCCTTGTTAATGGGCTTACTTTTAAAAAAATATTTACTTAGAAGAATATTTATTCTAATGTAATATAATTGTATTTCCATTTCTAGGTAAAAAATAATAATAATGTTAGATAACATACTCTTTGCTATTTATCAATATTTCTGAAATCATTTTATGACTTTTCATCTTGAATAAAATAGGATTTTTAAAAGGAAGTGATCACAAAATTGAAAAGGTGGATAAATATTATATAACTCTAAAATTTTATTTCCATTCAAATTGTAAATTCTTTCAAAAAACCTTAAAATTTATAAAGTATTTTACCTCACTATCAGTCAGAAAAGTTTATCTTTACAAAGTAAGGACTATTTGTTGCTAAGCTTATTTAACTCTAAATTGTCATCCAAAACTCTTAATGAGTCAATGGTTCTCCCCATCCATTAATTATATGTTTTTTAAAGTGTAATTCAAAAATATAAAACTTAAGAGAAAAAAGGTCTCATCATGAGTCTGCTTACCATGATCATAGAAAAATAATAGGTTGACATTATCAACACTGCATATCAAAACAAAGAAATGACTTATGATTATTTATAACCATAAGACAAGGGGTCTCATCACGAGGCAGATTGTTCAATCCAATTACAACCAATGAATGGCATTGTCACCACCTGGCCACCAAACCAGGACAATGGATTTTAAGAGTAAAAAATAAATAAAAATAATAAACGAAGTACATATATATATTATGTTGAATTTACCTTTAAAGATTGCAATACTAAATGGATGGGATACTGAATCATTGATGGTTAAAAGGTAACCTTGTTGAGGCTATGAACGCATGTTGGCAGCAGTGGCCCTAGCTATGAAAAAATGAGTATATCAAAAGGCTAAGTTGCAAACAACCCCTGCTTTATCTTTTAACTCCAAATGACTGGTATAGGAAAATAAAGATTTTCATCTATAAAATGTTTTTACTAGGATCACAATAAGATGAGTTTTATTATTATTATTATTATTATTGAGAGTAATTCTACTTATCCAAGTATTTTGAAAATAGTTTTCATTTCCTTAAAATATTATTACTTAATTAAAGTATAAGAGATTTCATTTTTATTTAAATCAGAGATAACTGGTTCTTCCAAAGAATCGCCAATTGTTATGCTATTCAAAAACCCCCATTATTTTAGAATGGATACCTTATAGAAAATAATGGGGACCCTTTTAAATTTTTAGAATAAGAAAATAATTTTTTTTTTACTTATCTGCAGAAATTGGAATCAAAGTCAGAAAGCTAATTTCCTTATATGCTTAATTGGAATACCTAAGAAAGGCCTAAATGGAAAATCACAATTGCAAATCACAAATCACAAATCGCAATAGCAAATTGCAAATTGCAGAAGTATCAAACGAAATGCTAAGCCGTTCCACATGAAATTTGCGATGCGGGATTTCCCAAGACCTCGAAACATGCGAAAAGGCCTTCTAGGGAAGAGGGGCAATAAAAGCGAAAAAGAAATAATAAAGTAAAAATGACCTCCGACGAAGAATCTATAGATCATAAAAAATATTAACGGGACCTGCCTTTGCCACATCACCAATCGCAATTGCAATATCAAAATTTCTCCCACTATCATAATTTCCACCTCACCTTCATTTCTTCGATGTGATATATCGCATTGCATCTTCATTGTCTATCATCCTTTCACCTTCTAATTTCGTCGATACTGCAATTGCGATGCGATATCGCATCGAAACATCATTTAACCTTCTCTTTCCTCACCAATGTTTCAAAAACTTTAAAAATAATTTCAAATACTAAAGCATGGCTTGAAAAGGGAAAAGGTCCAATTGCAATCAACAAAACAAAGAATGCTTGGTGTTTTGAGAGATTGACACAAAAATTAAACTGTGATGCGGGATGTTTTATTTTAAAATGCTTAAGTGTCCCTTCAGGCATGTGAATCCACGTTTTCCATAAATGCATGATCATGACGGTATGATATCCATGAGCCTCCAAATGAGAATTTATTGACGGTTAATCAATTTTTTAGATTTCTTCACACGTGACACCAAAATTTCATCATTTCAGTTTAATTTTTACATCGCTCTCGCATATTGTTTTTTCACTTCTTGTTCTTCCTATTTATAGGAAAGTCCATAAAAACAATATTTCTCCGAGATGTTTAAGGCTGCTAAAAAATTAAAGAAACTTGTGGCTTCAACTAATCCCACAGCTTTCGCTACCGAGGTAACTGAGATGTAGCCCCTATTTTCAGACACTGCATGTGATTCAAAAAGTGGTTCTTCTTCATGGGAATCTATGTACAGGATTTTCGAAGATGAAAAACCTCTCATAATCAAAATGACAGCTACAACAAATGCTCCTAACTCCTCATAATCTACCATTTCTGATGTGGCTAGATTTTACCATATTTAGATATGGTGAAATGGATTATTGACAATATTAAAATTGTCAACATAACCTTTCTCACCATGAGAGGCACAATGATAGGGTCATTTCGAGCAGAGGATTTGAAGAGAATGTACCATATACTAGACCCCAGAAGGTCATAGGACAAGGTTTTTGCAAATTTCTGACTGGAGCATCCAACATACCAGATAATGAGGATTCAGGTAATCCTATACAAATATCTTAGGTAAGCCTAGTAGACTCTGAATCACAATATGTCGATCTTATATTTTATTTAAAAAATGGTTTTTCTCCCACATAAATCAATCATAAAAGAAAAGTAGCTTTAATTTTAAAAGCTAATAAATATAAGATCATTAATGATGTGTTGTTTAGAAAAAAATATGACTATGTATTATTAAGATGCCTTGAAAATTATGAAGCAAAGAACATTTTGTAGGAACTTCACGATGGACCTGAAGGTGGACATTTCGGAGGAGAAACCACCACACACAAAATCCTTAATGCAGGGTACTATTGGCCAACCTTATTCAAATGTACTCATGCATATGTAACAAAATGCAAGACATGTCAAACTGCTACTTGGAGACAAAGAAAACCAACCTTACCTCTGCAACCAGTCAACATTGAGCATTCCTTTGAACAATGGGGACTTGACATCATAGGTGAGATTGTTCCTAACTCTTCCAAACAACACAAATACATCCTTACTGCAAAAAATTATTTTACTAAATGGGTGGAAGATGTTACACTAAAGATAGCTAATTCTGAAGCCATTATAGAGTTCATCAATCATTTATTATTACTATCTTTGGCTTACCTAATGCACTAATGTTTGACCATGCATATTACTTATCGGGTAATAGTATGATTGGATTTTCTCTTAAGAGAGGTTTTAAACTTAAATATTAAGCTAATTACTATCCCCAAGGGAATGGTTTGGCAGAATCAACCAATACAAACCTCATAAGAGTCATAAAAAGAATTGTTTATCAGATCCAAAATAATTGGCATAAAACTTTAATGTTTTCTCTATGGGTAGATCGAATAACTCAGAAGTCCTCTATAAGAACTTCTCCATTCAATCTAGTATATGGGAAAGAAGTTGTATTTCCATCAAATTTAGCCCTTCCTTCATTAACCCTAGTCCAATTCATTGATGAAGTACCTTCCTCTTCTTTACAGCTAAGAATGTCCCAAATCCTTAAATTAGAAGAAGAAAGGGAAAAGGCTAAACTAATGCATGCTCGACATCAACAAATTGTCAAAAATTCTTCTGATGCAAGTTTTGTTGCCAAAAAATATTTTCAAGTTGGAGAACCTATCCTTAAATGGGACAAGGCACATGAGGAAAAAGGTAAGCATACCAAATTCCATAAAATGTGGCTTGGTCCATATTAAATTACATAACAAGTAGGCCCATAATCCTTCATATTGCAAGATCTACAAGGGAGGAGAGATTCTCTCCTTGTTAATGGGCTTACTTTTAAAAAAATATTTACTTAGAAGAATATTTCTTCTAATGTAATATAATTGTATTTCCATTTCTAGGTAAAAAAAAATAATAATGTTAGATAACATACTCTTTGCTATTTATCAATATTTCTGAAATCATTTTATGAATTTTCATCTTGAAGAAAATAGGATTTTTAAAAGGAAATGATCACAAAATTGAAAAGGTGGATAAATATTATATAACTCTGAAATTTTATTTCCATTTAAATTGTAAATTATTTAAAAAAACCTTAATATTTATAAAGTATTTTACCTCACTATTAGTCAGAAAATTTTATCTTTACAAAGTAAGGACTATTTGTTGCTAAGCATATTTAACTCTAAATTGTCATCCAAAACTCTTAATGAGTCAATGGTTCTCCCCATCCATTAATTATACTTTTTTTAAAGTGTAATTCAAAAATATAAAACTTAAGAGATAAGAGGTCTCATCATGAGTCTGCTTACCATAATCATAGGAAAATAATAGGCTGACATTACCACTACGGCATATCAAAACAAAGAAATGACTTATGATTATTTATAACCATAAGACAAGGGGTCTCATCACGAGGCAGATTATTCAATCCAATTACAACCAATGAATGGCATTGTCACCACCTGGCCACCAAACTAGGACAATGGCTTTTAAGAGTAAAAAATAAATAAAAATAATAAACAAAGTACACATATATATTATGTTGAATTTACCTTTAAAGATTGCAATACTAAATGGATGGGATACTGAATCATTGATGGTTAAAAGGTAACCTTGTTGAGGCTATGAACACATGTTGGCAGTAGTGGCCCTACCTATGAAAAAATGAGTATATCAAAAGGCTAAGTTGCGAACAACCCCTGCTTTATCTTTTAACTCCAAATGACTGGTATAGGGAAATAAATATTTTCATCTATAAAATGTTTTTAATAGGATCAAAATAAGATGAGTTTTATTATTATTATTATTGAGAGTAATTCTACTTATCCAAGTATTTCGAAAATAGTTTTCATTTCCTTAAAATATTATTACTTAATTAAAGTATAAGAGATTTCATTTTTATTTAAATCAGAGATAACTGGTTCTTCCAAAGAATCGCCAATTGTTGTGGTATTCAACAACCCCCATTATTTTAGAATAGATACCTTAGAGAAAATAATGGGGACCCTTCTAAATTTTTAGAATAAGAAAATAAATTTTTTTTGACTTATCTGCAGAAATTAGAATCAAAGTCAGAAAGATAATTTCCTTATATGCTTAATTGGAATACCTAAGAAAGGCCTAAATGGCAAATCACAATTGCAAATCACAAATCACAAATCGCAATAGAAAATCGCAAATTGCAGAAGTATCAAACGAAATGCTAAGCCGTTCCACATGAAATTTGCGATGCAGGATTTCCCAAGACCTCGAAACATGCGAAAAAGCTTTCTAGGGAAGAGGGGCAATAAAAGCGAAAAAGAAATAATAAAGTAAAAATGACCTCCGACGAAGAATCTATAAATCATAAAAAAATATTAATGGGACCTGCCTTTGCCACATCACCAATCGAAATTGCAATATCAAAATTTCTCCCACTATCATATTTTCCACCTCGCCTTCATTTCTTTGATGTGATATATTGCATTGCATCTTCCCTGTCTATCATCCTTTCACCTTCTAATTTCGTCGATACTGCGATTGTGATGCGATATCGCATCGAAACATCATTTAACCTTCTCTTTCCTCACCAATGTTTCAAAAACTTTAAAAATAATTTCAAATACTAAATCATGGCTTGAAAAGGGAAAAGGTCCAATCGCAATCGACAAAACAAAGAATGCTTGGTGTTTTGAGATATTGACACAAAAATTAAACTGTGATGCGAGATGTTTTATTTTAAAATGCTTAAGTGTCGCTTCAGGCATGTGAATCCACGTTTTCCATAAATGCATAATCATAGATGTTTTATTTTAAAATGCTTAAGTGTCACTTCAGGCATGTGAATCCACGTTTTCCATAAACGCATAATCATAACGGTATGATATCCATGAGCCTCCAAATGAGAATTTATTGACGGTTAATCAATTTTTTAGATTTCTTCACATGTGACACCAAATTTTCATCATTTCAATTTAATTTTTACATCGCTCTCTCATATTGTTTTTTCACTACTTGTTCTTACTATTTATAGGCAAGTCCATAAAAACAATATTTCTCCGAGATGTTTAAGGCTGCTAAAAAATTAAAGAAACTTGTGGCTTCAGCTAATCCCACAGCTTCTGCTGTCGAGGTAACTGAGATGTAGCCCCTATTTTTAGACACTGCATGTGATTCAAAAAGTGGTTCTGCTTCATGGGCATATAAGTACAGGATTTTCAAAGATGAAAAACCTCTCATAGTCAAAATGACAGCTACAACAAATGCTCCTAGCTCCTCAGAATCTACCACTTCTGATGCGGCCAGATTTTACCATATTTAGATATGGTGAAATGGATTATTGACAATATTAACATTGTCAACATAACCTTTCTCACCACGAGAGGCACAATGATAGGGTCATTTCGAGCAGAGGATTTGAAGAGAATGTACCATATACTAGACCCCAGAAGGCGTATGTAAAATATTTCCTCGAGCAATTTTCTAAAGGAAACAAGCTGCAATCAAACCCTATAAAGCAGTGGAGGAACAACCCCAACAAACACAAGCATGATGACAAGGGTATGTATTCCATCGATTCTCTGGTTGGTCCCTACTGTTATGTTTCTGCTATGATGTGTAGGTTGTCTAGTTCAGCCAATACCACTAAATTTTCAATTGAATGGGTCCCTCTTATGGAGGTCATCACAAACTCCTACATTGTGGATTGGGGTACCATTTTTTCAAAAATTATTTCTTCCCATATCCTTGAATACAGAAAGAATCATTCTTTTACTTCCGAGAAATTCCCCCCATTTTTATGAGTGCATACATCATGGACATTGTTTGTTTTACCTCTAATTTTCCAACCATGGGTTGGAAATGGACCATCCAAGATCCCAACACTATTCATGTTTACCATGATATTCTATGGGAATCTAAATATGAATCCAATTTTTACAAAAGTTGTGATGGATTTATTCTACCAATATTCCAAGTTGTCTTTAGTGAAAAAGCCCTAATATTATCTAAAGAAGCTCAAAATGATTTCACAAGCATAAGGAAATGGTTTGGAGAGGAGTTATTTACTTACGTCAGAGTATATGGAAGCATTTATGAACCCCATGTACTCCCATTATATGTTCTAGACAAATTCCTAGCCAGATAAATTTCTTACCAAACAGTGGGTCATGGATTGACCAAAGCCATGAAAGAGGCAAAGAAAGCTTCCTGGCCTACCTTTCCCATTCATTTTGGTGTTTATGCATTGGAAATTTTCAAATATGCTCAATTAGAAATTTCTCAAATCTAGTGTTTGAAAATATTTACAATTCCTAATAGACAGTTTGACCCAAATAAATTTTCTCTAAATGTTACTACTTGGGTTAATATTAGACAATTCCTCCATGAGGATGATGATTATGATGATTTATTTGAGTCTCCAAATACTTATCTAAATCTTGAAAATTTGTTAGCCATGCACCTTAACCCTGAGCAAATGGAACTGTTCAAAGAATACCTAAAAAATAGGTTGGAAGGCATCCCTCTAGACATTTTAGAGGTATCCCAACCTATTACTGAGAAAGGTAAACAAGTAGACCATGAAAAAGATCACCCACTAAGGATACTGAAGTCCTTAGTAGATCAAAATAATTTAACCCAACAGAGTTACAGACTGATAGTCCATTGTTTTCCAATGACATACAAGAAGTCTGGAAAAACTTCAATCGACAACTTAAGGGAGACCAAGAAGTGGTGATCATTAATCATCAATAAATAGTTGGAACACCTCATGAGAAAATTCAGAACCCATTTACTGCTGGGTCTTCTAACAAATCTGTTAGAAAATAAGACATTGAATTTATCCCGGCCTACCCAACATCTTAAATAGTATTGAAGATAGAGGAAATCCCTCCTTTGGATATATTTTATATCCCAAAGCATAAGGTTTTCATGAGCAGACGGAGGAAGAGGAGAAGAATAGAATAGTCACATGCTCTAGTTCCTGTTGATGTTCCCATGGAGATATTTTGGAAAGACCCTCAATGAGATCAATCCCAGGATATATCATGGTTAACTCAGTTCACATGTGCTTATGCATCTGGCTCAATTGATAAAGATACAGATGTACAAAAAATAGTTAAGGATAAGGATTAAAAAATCATTCAGCTAGAGAAAGAGCTACTCGTAGAAAAGCAGAGTATTCACCTACAGCTTCAATCATAGGTCACACAACTTCAAAAAATCATGGATCAACTAAAATTGCAACATCAATCTGTTATTGGTGCTAAGGATGCCCAAATCCATCAATTGCAATTTACTATGGAAAATTTAAAGGATAATCCAAAATTGGATGATTTTAGAAAGGAAGCACTAGAACCAAACACTTTGTTGGCTTAACAAGAAGTTTTTTTTTTCTGTAAAAAATGGTCTAGCATAACTGAGTTGTGTGAAAAAAGTGATTCGCTAATGAATCAAGTAGCTGACCAGAGGATCAAATTTGATGAAATTGAAGAAAAGTCTCCCAATATGTCACCTAGAAAGATAATGTTGAAGGATGAAAGGCAAATATTCCCAGGATTGAAGATTTTAAAAAGGAAATCTTATTCACCGATTGGGATATACAATTAAAGCAAGCAGAAGGGGAAATTTTCAAGGATAGAGATGTTTCCAGCAACATTGTTGAAACAGTCAACCAAAACCTCATTATTGCTAATATGATTAATAAATGGCCACCTAGTTTTCTACCTATTGTGAAATATTTGATAAGATAGTGGCGAGAAATGTATAAGAGGAAGGAAGAAATCATCATAAAATTGGAGAAGCTTGATTGGGACAAGTACTGGAAGCACTTAGTCAAGCCACATAGCCAATGGATAATGCTGCGCTATCTAACTGAAACTTCCTCTTACATGATGCCTCCACTATCAGATGTGGTCTATATAGGACAACTACTCGTTAGGCCATGCCAACCTCCTGAAGTTCACCTTATGATAGACATCCTTCAACTCAAGGAACGAATGACAATAGGGACAGCACCACACTCATGAAGCGAGTCATCCCAACAAAATATATTTTTGTTTTTATTTTACTTGTTTTAATGAAATTTGTTTAAGCCTCCTTAGAACTTTATGTATTTTCTATTTTTATACTTTTTATTTTACTATATAGACCCTTTCATTTATTTGAAGAAAGGGTCCCGAAATTTTGAAAATAAGACTTTACAGAAGTTGCACTTTTTTACTCTTAAATTTTCTCTTAATAGAAAGGCTGGACCAAGGAACTTTTTTTTTCAAATGAGAAGAACTAAGATATATATGGTATTTCTATCTTTATGCTGATGTTTTGTTTCATATGATGAATAGTTTAATTTCCTTATGATTCTTATGTTATGTGTATCCTTTTAAACACGTTCCAACATTAATTCACTTCTGAACATGCTTAGATTTCCATTTTTAATACATGAACAAATACATATAATTATTAAATGTGATATGTGCTTAAAAAATTAATTTGATTAACTATTTAATCAAATCAATTATCTTAATTTTTTTTACATTTCTATAAGTGCCTCATAAATCTTCATTTACATACACTTGGAGATCATCTTTTAAATCGCATATATAAAAGAAAGATAATTAATCCTTGGATAGAGATACTTTTATATAATTTTTATGCTTGTTGTTTACTCTCATTCATCAAGTCACAGTTATAAAATACCACCGATCCACTCAATTATATTTCATTGGGAAACTGGTCCCATAATCCCCAGTTGGAGCCACTATCTCAAACGGATAAGGGACGTTTTTTAAGTTCCTGACTGGGTGGTTTTCCCTGATGTTGTTGAAGCAATTTTCAAGGCATCAACACCTTCATAATAACCACTTTTTTGAATTTTGGTGTATTTTCATAATCACCTAGAGAAGAAATACCAAAGAGTTGTTTTCCGAGTTGTTTCTTTAGGACTTTTGTAATTGATTTCTTTATTCTCCTATCTTGCCTTAGGTTTTTGAGTATTTTTTATTTTATACTTCCAAGGTGGTCAAGGGATTGAACCACTAATCAATAATTCTTCATGGAATTTCTCCTAAGAGTGTACAAACTTTTCCTAAGAGGTGTAGGCTAGGTAATATTTCTTCACTAGAACCAGTTAGGCTCGATACAACAGAATTGAACCCTCCCTTTGAGGGATCATTGTTTAAAGAGAAACTTTAAGCCTAAGGGTTTCTTCATGATCTTCATGGTCATGTTCCTATCTAAACTCTATTCTCTCAAGGTTCGCAAGAAAACTTAGATAGTGTTGAGGTAGAGGATATTCCAAATGCTTTTGATCTCAATGTTAATCCTTTACCTAGAGACCATCCATGGGCGGTGTATATTGTTGGAACTTATGTTCAAGATTCCCCTTCTTTCTCTCCTTCTTTCATGATGTTTAATGTAAGTAGAACTAGCACTTCTACTAGAACTGGAGGTATCTGCATCCCATATTTTTTCGATGGAGGGGGATTTTCACCTCCCCTATCCATTGTATCATTTTTTTTTTATGTATTTGTTGCGCCCTCTTCCACTCCTAACACAAGTGGGAGAACCCAACCTTTTGATCCTTATTCTAGTGCATTCAACTTTGGGATTTCATTGGTCAGGATATCTACAACTTTATCCCCTTTTCCCACTATCTTCCCTCAGCCATGTCTAACACGACTGATACCTTAACTCATTTATAATGATTCTTGTTTAGTGGAAGACACATTCCTCCTTTGGTTCCGTCATTGAGAAGTGGGAATTTCATTTTTTTTCATTTCTCTATGAAAAGGATTTGTGATAAATATGGGTTTAATGTTTCCACTATACCATATTTTATTTTTGGTTAACATGGGAGTAATGTCTTCCCTCATTTTTGGATGTTGGTAGGGTGGTCCCCTATGACTAGTTTTTGGATCCCTCTCTAATGATTTCCTCCATATTATGGAATTTTGACAAGGATGAAACCCCTCTTAGTTATTTGGGAATTGCATTAGTGGAGGTTTCCCTTCCTTTGATCTCGAGAATCAACCTTTTAATTTGGACCCAGGGGCTTCTACAAAAAACCCTTGGCAACCTATGGCTAGTCAAAACCCAAGCTATTATTTTCCTAGTTTCAAACCATCAAGAGGTCCTCCAATTGGGGCTTGGATCCCAATGGCTCAGCTACACCTACCTTTTATGGAAACTTTTAATTTTCCACACCTTTCAATTTTTTTTAACATCCTAGTGTGGTAAAATTTAAATTGGCCACTAATGCCCACCAAACTTCCATCTAACATTCCTAAATTGCAACTTTGAATTTTCCATACCTTTCAAAATTAATAAAAAACCCAATGCAATATGATCTAAATTGGTCGTTGGTGCTCACCAAACTTCCATCAGACATTACTAAATTTGAAGGTAAGTCTGGTGAGGATCTAGAAGATCACATTACTACATTTCACCTTTAGTGATCTTCAAAATCACTGATCAACTATAAAATTATATTGAAGGTCTTTCAAGTTAGCCTAACTGGGAATGCGGCTAAGTTGTACATTGAACTAAAGGGGAGGTAATTTTTAAACTTTAATTATTTGGCTAAATATTTCTAAACGATTTCCAACTTCTTGTGAGATATGATGCTATGACTAAGCTCCTAGCTAACTTCAAATAATATAAAGCCACTCACAATATCTCTGATCATATTCATGAATTGAAAAGGAGGAAGAAAATTCAAAAGGAAATAATTCCTTATCTGTTTCTTATGGATTGGTTTTTAAAATCCTTACAACCACCAATTTCGAAGGATGTGTCATTGTCTAGAGTGTACATGGATGAGTAGGCTATCTTCAAATCCCAACAATTATATATGATTAATGTGCAATCAAGGGTTCTTTATGATATCTTTCCTAACAGACCAAGACTGAAAAATAATTTTTTCAAACCAAATCCAATACCCCACGTTGATGGCATGATAGGTTCACTCCATTAAACTATGTTAGCTTGGTTGTAAGTCAATTATGATAGATGTATTTCCATCAGTCATTTTATAGGAATTATCAACCAAAAATCTTGTCTACTTTGCAGTATTTTTTAGTTAGTGTAGTCCAATATTCTACTCCAAAGGGAACCAAAAACTTGGGGGGAAGAGAAAGAATAAGGGTGGAAAGAAAATGTGGAGGGTAAGGATAATGCACCTAAGGCCAATGATAATAATGTTTTTGGAAAGAAGGAATAGAAAAATAAAGTTAAGTTCCCTTGGAAGCTCTACAAGGGAGGTCATCTATAACCTTTCCCTATGATGAAGGATGCATAATTCTTGTTAACACAACAAACCTCCTCTAGTTAGTAGGTTGTGTTAAATGTTTACTTTCCATTGTTATATGTTGATACAATCACTTTATCTTAATATTATCTTCAATTAGCAATCAAATTTAATCTTCTCGTAACAAATAGTAATTGTACTAGATTTTTATGCGGAATTATGAATTACGGATAAAACATTATTCCCTAAATTTGGTGCTATGCATTTAGAAAAATAGGTTAAATACTTTGCAGATACTTTTCCTAACAGTAAAAAGACACATAGAATAGATCAAGAAACCTACTCGGGGTCCAATCACTTCATATTCTCCTTCTATTGCTCTTGTTGTAGCTTCAAATCCAAGCTAGATTGCCAAAATATTTCCTGCAAGAATGAACACTAAACAACAAAGAGATTGAAATATACAAATGCCTATTCAATTTATTCAGTTAAATCAATAAAACATGAACCATATACATCAGATAAGAATTCATAATATTAAACACATAAGCTTATACAGATACATATGTGGGAAAGTAAGCAACAATCTTTATTAATGGATAGAAGGGGAGGTTACAACCAGCGATTGATTTGACATCACCATCTCCAACATCATCCTAGCCTCATCACAATGAACATATCTCCAACAGCATATCACTCAAATCAAATCCTCAATTGAAATTCCACCAACATTTCTTTACTCAATTTCTTCCTTTTCAAGCACTAGGATTTGTGCTCAATTTATAGATGAGCTGAAGGTAGTTTCACAATAAATGACTTTCTAATAATAGGAAAGAGATGTTCCCAATATCAGAGGTATCAAATGGACACATGGATTTGAAGTTTGACACATATGCACTCTTCTAGAAGGCATTGGCCAAGTGGAGATTCCAAAACAATGAGAATTTTGCTCCCAATTGACCAATGCACCCTTGAGTGTCGGGAAGTGCTTTGCAAAGAGCCCTTGAATGGAGGTGCCTGCATATGAAACACACTTATTCCCTTGAGAGACTGCGTTGGTGAGCTCATAGGTGATATAACATGTACTTAAAATCTTGGAAACCTTGCAATGAAAGTCATGGATGATTTGTTCTTGTTCTTTGTCTTAGGGCATGTAGCAACTGAAATGATAGGGGATGATAGACCCTATTCATTGGTTCTGGGGATGATGTCCAGTTTAACAAGGTCATTGGGAATGGTGCCCAAATTGACCTATAATAGATTTCCCCCTAAAGCATGAAGTCATAATAATAATAACAATATTTTTTGAATGAGATTATTTACATTGCGATGGGCTGGAGCTGAAGCGGAGTGGCGACCTGCATAAATCTTACAATACATTACATCATGATATATCCTCTTGATCACGAATTGTTGAGGGAAGGAATTCCCATGCTCAGCACATAAACTATCTAATAACATGTACATAGTGTAGAAAGTCATCTATATTTGAATGTTTCCCAATACAGACATGCCTACAAATATAGGCCCATGTTCGGATGACGATCTGTATGTAAGGTCACCGTATAGATGATGTGTACAACAATTATGAAATCGCAGCCTAGATGGCTGAAAATATATTCAGGGTCTTCTTATCTTGTTCACTCGATTGTTCAGGTACAAGTCTAGCCATGAGAATATATGTTTTGTAGTAAAAAATGGTAAGACATTGTTTGATTACCAGCCAATGATGTGAGTTATTAACAAATGCGAGAGAACCACCATTGATGTCAATGGCCCTCAAGGTACTGCATACCTTTCATAAGGCATGAATAGATGATTTGATGTCGAACACCAAAGAAAATTTTTCGGTCAAAAGTTTGGAAGCAAGGATCTTGTCGATGCTGTAACAAGTCTCATGGTACTGGAATATGATGTTTCTAAGTGAACTTCCTGGATGATGATTTGATGTCGACAGGAAGCCAATTTATTGCGAAACAGGAGTTACTGATTTCAGAGACAATGTGTGACTTGATATAGTAATTTTTAGGGATGAATTTCATGAGAATGAAGGTTTATGAGTATTGCAGAAGGATGAGTATTCACTGGATGACTTCTCTTGAACATATCGGCAACACTGATATGAGTTGCCAGCATTGACCCAAAACTGAAGTGGAGGTATGATGAACCATAGGTATGAATGAACCGTCAAGAATATTACCCAACCCAGACAGTCATGGTGATGGAGTGATGTGTCATGTTCAAGAGTGACCTGCTACCGTAAAAAGTTCTATTCACTTTCCCAAATTTTCCCCGGTCATTTGTCAACTAGTACCTCTTTATTTTTTAACAATCTTGAGGAGGTGTTACACAGTAATTTGTCACCGTCCCTGCAATCCCCCGTCCCGCACATTGGAGGGCCTTTTTCGTGACCTGTGAGCAGTGACATAACTTGAAACCACTTTCATGGCATCCCCCTTGACAAGGACAATCATTCCTCTAAGGAAAGTTTCCTTTGAAAAACCCTAAAAACTTATCTTTTAGCCTTGGCGCGACTAGCCAGTTTAGCCCTCGTGCCAATGGGGAAAATCCACCATAGAGGGCGTGCCAATAGGCGCTCTGTCCCAGTGTCTCGCTCGCGACAAGCTTAATATGGATTGTTTTTTAAAAATAAATGGCGGAAGTTTGATTCCTACAAACTCCTAAACGAGTCTCGAAAATGAGTTGGTAGGTTTGGCTCCGAATCTCCATGTATGGGAGGTGGTTTTCCACCTATCATGGAAGCTTCCTTAAGGATAGGGCCAATCCCACAATTGTAGGGATCCCAACTCCCCTTCCACCATCTATACAAGCTTGCCTTTTTCCTTTAGCAAGCTAGTAGCACTAGAGAACATAAGAGCTGAAATTATAGCAAGGAGACTATCGCCAAACAGCCTTTGAGAGCCAAGCCGAAGAGAGAGAGCTTTGTCCCGTTTCCGACAAGCTTCGTTGAGACATGCTCTGCTGTCAGCTCCGCCGAAGGAATATCCAGCGTTAGAGCTTTGCGTTGTATCTTTCCTTTGTTATTTTAATGATAAGCGATTTTGATTATGGTTTCATTCATGTGTCTTTTTCTTTGATGCAATGAATTACATCCTCTCTGACTGATGTATGGTTACAAGATTTAGACTCTATGCTGTGTATCATTGTGTTTCTTCGCATGTGTGCAGGTGTTCGGACGTGTTAAGCGGAAGGATTGTGATCTGCTAAAGCAAAGGATGGGAAGCGTCATCCTTTCTCCAACGACTATTACATATGACCTGAGGTAGGAAAATTTGTTATGTTTTGTTTTTTTTGTAACTAGAGACCTGTGTCACTGCATGACTGATTGTTGCTAGACCTGATCTAGGCTAGTAGGGATCGCCTCTGTTCGCAAAGGGGATTTATCTCTCCAACAAACTGGCGACTCCGTTGGGGAAGTGTTGGGCAGTAATTCCACAGCCAACTTCAGCGAAGGGATCTCACATTCAACCGGAAGAGTTGCTTCCAGACCATACACCAACTGAAAAGGTGTGAATCTGGTTACGCTCTTTACTGACGTTTGGTAGGCCCAGAGAGCTGAGAACAATTGGAGATGCCAGTTGGATTTGTGAATACCAATTGCTCGTTGAAGCATCGTGACAAGTAATTTTTTCATGGCCTCAACCTGACCATTCGCCTGAGGGTAGTATGGCGTTGAGTTGTCATGACGCAAGCCCAACTTTGATGTCAGTTCTACTACCATGTAGTCCCGAAAATGACTGTCGTGATTGGTGAAAATGGCTTGAGGAACTCTGAAATGTGTAATTACATGGTTGAAAATGAATTGAGCAGCTGTCTTACCGTTGGCAGCTAATGTAGGCATCACCTCAGTCCACTTGGTGAAGTAGTCCATGGCAACGATTATATAAGCATGCCCCCTGGCCGAGTGAGGGTTACATGACATAAAATCAATGCCCCATTTGGAAAAAGGGCCTACGGTAATGATAGGATGCAAATGTAGGGGTGGCGCACGCATCTTGTGTTGAAAGATCTGGCACGCGTGACATTTTCGAACTGCAACAATATAGTCTTTGAATATAGACGACCAGAAGTAACCCGCACGCAGAATATTCTGGGCGGTAGCATAACCGGACATATGACCACCACAAGCGCCACTGTGACATTCATTTAGGACTTTCTCAGCCTCTTCCAAGTTCAAACATCAGCAGAGCACAAAATCAACTCCGACACGATATAAGGTATCTCCGACAATGCGATATGGTTGAGATTGATGCCGAACGCGACGTTGAGCATCCTTCGTCAACTCGGACCGAAAAGTGGATGTTTGAAGGTACACGATGATGTCACCATACCATGGATCATGAGTGCTAATAAGAAAGAGCGTTTCATCTGGGATATGATCCTCGGATTGGGATGGAACAGAGTCTTTCGGGAGAGAGCAGATAAGATCAGCAAAAACCAATGATTTCGTCGATTTGGTAGTGGTGAATGCCAAATCGAACTCCTGAAGGATGAAAATCCATTTGAAGTACTTTCCCCCCAGCAATTGTCAAGACAAGATATAAGTCATGGGGTTGCAGTCGAAAATCATGGTTACCATATGCAACAGGATGTAATGGCAGAATCGTTGAACGGCCTAGACTGCGGCAAGCGTCAACTTCTCGACGTGGGCATAGCGCGTTTCAGTGTTGAGAAGATTCCAAGACAGATAGTAAACCACATGTTCATTTCCGTCGTCGTCATCCTGTACTAAAACCATGGAAATTGTGCTAAACGCAGCGGCCAAATAAAGGGTAAAATCGTGATGATAGTCGAGAGGACGTATTAACGGAGCGTTGACGAGCAATGTTTTAAGTTTAATGAAGGATTGCTGGGAAATCTTGTCCCAATGGAAGGGAACATCTTGTTTCAGAAGTCGCGTAAACCTGTTGGCCACTTCTGCATAGTTCGGGATAAAGCGACGTAAGAAATTCGCTTTCCCCAGAAGACTCTGAATTTGATGCAACGAGGATGGGGATGGGAGATTAATGATGGCCTTGAACTTGAGGGGGTCAAGGCGAATTCCGTCTTTGGAGAAAATGAATCCCAAAAGACGTCCAGAATCCACGCAAAAGACACACTTGTGAGGATTAAGCCTGATATTGTAACGTCTGCAGCGGAGGAAAATCTAGTGGAGGTGTTCAAGATGGTCTTCGCACCGAGCTGAATGAGATGGCAAATCATCCAGATACGGCTGGACAATGTGACATATGTCATGAAAAGCATAGGACATAGCACGCTGGAAGGTGGCTCCAAAATTTTTAAGCTGAACGAGAGCTTCTTGTAAGTGAAAGTGCCCCATGGACAGATAAAGGCGGTCTTATGTTGATCATCGGGTAAAATATTAATTTTATTGTAACCTGAGAAGCATTCCATGAGGGAATAGATCTCACTCCCCGCACAGTCATCGATGATCTAATCTATAAAGGGAGTGGGATAGTTGTCCTTAGGACAAGCCCAATTGATGTCTCGGTAGTCAACACAGACCCATATAGTGCCCTGCTTCTTATCTATAGGGACAATATTAAAAACCCATTATGTGAGGGGAATTGGATATATGAAGCCCGCGTTAAGAAGTTTCTCAACTTCTACTTTTATAGCTACGAATTTTCGGAGATGTACTGGGTGCAGACGCTGACGCACGGGCTTCGCACCTGGATAGGTGGAAATTTCATGCAAGACTATACTAGGATCAATCCCAGGAATCTCTTCATAGGACCATGCTAAAACATCTCAGAATTCACGAAAAAGGCTCGTGAATACTTGAATCTCTTCGAGAGAACAAGTAACTCCCACATGAATGTTCTCGATGACCCTCGGTTTAACGGAGATGTCGATAGGCATTGTTTATGTGATGTTACTCAGATTTCCTTATGAAAGAACCTCGTGAGTCAAAATGGGCATTTGAAGAGGTGGAGTGGGAACTTGAGATGCGAAGCGCTCTAGACAATTAGACATTGCCCCCAGGCCGGGCATGAACGAGGAACAATGATGTCCATTTCTCCATGGTAGATCTTCAAGAGACATCATTTCATTGATAGCTTCATCAGAGGGGAAGACTTCTCTTAAAGGATCAGGCGAATCTGCGTCATCAAGCCAAGGGGATTAAGAATAAACATCTAGAGCCATGCTCAAAGGAGCATGTTCAGAAGGAGGAGGATCTGATGCAGCGACGATCTCGCAATAATTTATTTCAAGTGGAGTCAAAGGCATCGATTCTCCAAAAGAGGTCACCTGTTCAGGAGAAGGGATGATCCACGGGTCATCTGACCTGGAGATCGTATTGAATTGAACGATGTTTGGTGGTGGCGCCGGAAAAATACCCATGAGAACAGGGTCCTTGAAAAAACCGGGTCCTACACTGTCAGGGGGATTGGGAATTTGGTCCACGTATGGTACGTTGTTCTCGGAGGATGAGGTGAATAAAGACAACTGATCGATAGTGATAATCTTGCCCTCATGAGGAAACTTTAGAAGCCGAAAGAGGGTGGATGGAATGCATAACATGGCGTGGGTCCAGCTATGACCAAGAAGAAGATTGTAGTTGAGTTTGGCATCAACCACTTCTACTTCCACGTTGACTGTCTTACCTTGTAATGTGATCAGTAAAATCTCGAGAACACCCAAGGGTTTTTATTCCCTACCATCAAATGCCTCTAGGGCATTGGGAGATGAAGTAAGAGTTGAAGAGTCAATGGCTTTCGAGCAGGCAGATGACATAACACAGGTGGATGCACCTTCGTCCAAAATGGATTTGTGGATATTGAGGCCATTGATACCGACTTGTATAACAAGAGCGATTTGATGTGGAATTTGGGGGACAAAATTTTCCAGATCGAAGGTGAGAAGACTAGAATCGGCAGGATCAATTCCACCAATTGCGGACAACAGAGCTTTCTGTTGTGATGGGAAACTTTGAAGCACTTCCAACGCAGAGATTGCGGAAGGTGCCTGTGCTAAATACTCAAAAATACTGTAATGCCGAGCAGCACGACCGTTAGGATTATAGGAATATGTTTAGGTTCAGTGCTGGGCTTCTCAATTTCTAAAGGACCAAAGACAGGTGGGGGAGGCGGGCCATCAATTACTTCCTTCTCAACTGCCTGACGTGATCTGGCATAATCCTTCAAATGAGTGGCAATCGAGATAGGTGCAGCACCATTCATCATAAAAACTTGGGACCCAAATGGTGCATATGGTGAAGGTTGCTCTACCATCTGGGTTTGTTGAGATGGGAATGGTTCTTTGAGAACTGCCGGAGTCCCCTTATAGCCTTTCAGAAGTTGACTAACCTCAGATCGTTGGGGACAATCTTTGGTGTAGTGGTCTTCGTCACAGATCAGGCAGGGGTACTTCGGTTTCCATTGGGAACCATCATTAGCACGAGGTTTAGAGGATTCTGGTTTCGGGGCATCGAATTTGGATTTTCCTTTGCCCTTCTTCTTCCCTTTGGAGGTCTTCTCTGCAGGATTGTCCTGAACGACATTGACCTCCGCGGTCTTAACAGAATCTGGAGGGGCAGGAAGAGCATAATTATTGGAAGAATTCGACTTCTGCTTCCCATTAGAGGACTTCCGGGAAGTCTGAGAAATGAAACCAATAACACCGTCCACCGATGGGGTAGCTGGTGCTTTAGAGGTCCCTGGCCACGGGGCATCAGTCAAGATATCATATAACGTGCCAGACTAAGAGTACACCAAATCGAGGTACCGGGCACGAGCGATGGCTTGTTCTTCGGTTACACATGCCCCCATAGCAATATCCTGAGTGATTTTGTTAATAAAGGAGGTAGTGAACCAGTGAGTTAGAAGCTAATCAAGAATATCAAACTTGATCAGTCGACGACGATGTCGCCACTCATGAATATGATCGAATATGTGAGTGGCTTTATCCTGCTTCAAAGATGTCAGGAGATGCATCCCGGCTTCGTATTGAACCGGTAGCTGGAAATGTGTCAGAAAATCCATAGCTAAAGTATTAAAGTCTTGAAAGATACCGCGGGGTAGTTATATGTAACACTTAGGCGCAGCGCCGGTAAGCGTGCGCTAAAAAAGACGTAGACGAACCGAATCATCCACCCAAGAGTTTGAGGAACACCATAGATGGTAGGTCATGACATGTGCTTCGTGGTCTTCTCCATCTTTACCCTCAAATTTAGGACAATCACCAGGCACCTTGGTCGGAACCGGAGGCCAATACGGATTGTGGAGAATCAGATAATTGGTCAATTTAGATACATCCGGCAATTCCAACGTGACAAGGAAAGGTAATTGAGGATTGAAAGGCATACCAGGCCCTCGGTAAGGACCTGTACCTATACTCTACCTTGGTTGAGCATAACTTTTCCCCCATTGGTTCTGTCCCAGAGGATTCTGACCATAGGAAGTATACATCGTATAATTGGGTTGATACGGTTGCTGATAACCAGTGTAAGGGGGTTGATAACCAGGGTACTGACCCTGATTATATGTAGGCCCCATTTGAGCAGTATATGGATTTGACTGCTGAGTATAGGTATAGCCTGGTTGTTGAAGGTAATAACCAGAACCTTGGGGCAGGTTTTAAAATGATCGAGACTGACCTTGTAGGTAATAACCGCCTTGGGGTCGAGCAGGTTGTTGGTAAGTGGGACCCTGCTGAGCCTGATAAGTTGGGCGCACAGGCGGATTCGGCTGCGGCGTGGAATAAATCGGCTGTTGAGCATGGTTAACTGGATGTGCAGGCTATCTTGGTTGAACAGGTTGACCTAGCTGTGCAGGCTGCCCTGGTTAAACAAGGTGGCCTGGCTGAATAGGTTGTCCCGGCTGAATAGGTTGTCCCAATTGAACAGGTTGACCTGGCGGTGGGAGAGGGCCAGGTTGTGCCTGATAACCAGGTTGACCTGTAATAGGACCATAAGATGGCCCTAGCTGTGAAACATTCGGATCGATGGGAAACTGAGGTTGTTGAGGTTGCACCATAGGTTGAGAAGGATGGATTTTCCCCCCAAGACCGTACAAATTTCCAGGATGATACCCCGGTTGGCCTGTGGGTCCTTGAGGTTGCCCTGGTTGGACCACAGGGTGAGGCTGTAGAGGTTGATCTTGAGGGTTGTAGGACTGCCCTTGCAGACGGTACAACAACCCCTGTTGGCCCAAAGGTTGCCCCTATAAGGGTTGTCCTTGTGGGTCATACAGATAACCAGGCTGGCCTGAAGGTTGGCCCTGGAAGGGTTGTCCTTACGGGTTGGAAGGTTGACCAGCCTGGGCAGATAGAAAATCGTGAACATACTGATAAGCCTCTGGAGCAGGAAAACGAAGAGGGTTACCCTGCTCATCGTACTGATATAAAAATACATAGATAGGGGTACCATCCGGTCCATAATGGGAAAAGTAAGGACACTTGGGATCTTGGGAGGACTGACCAACCTTGGATTTCGACGGTTGTAAAGACAACCGATACTCCTCAGGAGAGATATTCTTCGGAATAGAAGAAGCTATGTAAATGTCTTCAGGAAGCGACGAGGTCCTGATGGACTGAGTAGTGATAGCGGGTGTAGATGCAGCTACGTAGACAGTAGGCCTAACAGGTACTGATGTGATATGAGGAGATGACGTGAGAGATGTCGATGGCGACATCCCTAACAAAGTAATAACCAGCCTCATGGATGGAGTCGATATTCCCATAGAGGCCACAGCGGCCATGACCTAACTTAAGAACCTATATCCCGCTGGAAGCGAAGGACCAGGTGAAGACATGACAAAAGACTCGGAGTTGTTTTCTGGAACAAGCTGGTAATCTTCACCAGATGTAGGAATTTCCTCACTAGGAGAAGGACTGGGTGAGTCCATATCTGACCCTGCCACTAGATCTTCTAAAAGACGGCGAGGACTAGGAGCTATAATGGCAGCCAAGAAAAGCGATCCCGATGTAAGAGGAGGGAAATATTCCCCTACTCCAAATCCAAACCAAGCGTTGGATAAGGGCCAATTGAATTCAACTGGTCCACCAAAGGGAAGCTCAGATATGACCGGTCCCCTGTCAAGAAACTCGGATACAATAGGCTGCTGAGGTTCAGCAGAGGACTGAGAGACCTCTGATGAATCGTTTGTGTAAGGACTACCAGTAGACGAAACTAAGGGTTCCGCCACTATGACAGTAACGAAAAGAGGAAGAGATAAAAACAAAGACACATGGGAAAAAACCAAGGCAAACAATCAAACGGCCGAAAAATAATCTCTAAAAGGGCGTGTGATCGTAGGTGATTAATTTTACCACATTGAAACTTGGAAATTTCATTGTTTCATGTTTTAAGAGTCTAGAAACGAGTAAAAGATGACTCTATCTCTTTCAATTTGGAAACAAGTGTGAAAGGACAAGCGCTTGATGATCTTTTCAAATTTAATGAGTCAGAAAATATCGAAATGACTGGGATAGATTATTTACGCCCAATTGGCATGAGTCCGTGCCCCATACCCGCGCCAATTGGGCGGGCCCTAAATTTTCAAATATCCCCTCAGGGATCCTAAATCACAATGGAATACTATAAAAAATGGATTAAAACATAGCTAAGGGAAGCGCCTCTTACCTGGAAAAAACAAGATCTGAAATTATGCACTGGATCGTACATAATCATCGCCGCAAGTTCACACAAGAAAAAACTCACTGTTGCTCTCCACAAGAGGTAAAAAGTAAAATTAAATATGTTTTTACTATTTTTGTCATATTTATAACTTTTCAAGATAGAAATAGGTTTTGAAGTTTTTTTTCCAATATTTCATTATATTTTGTCAAAAATGGGTTTTACACTTGCTTTCTTGTGTAGCAACAGGTTTTCATGCGACTAGGACGACAATACAAGTTGTATTTTATACTTTTTCGGACTCGGTAAAAACACGAAAAAGTCACTACTGGAGTCATCTTTCAGCTCTTTTCTGACTCTCTAAACATGAAAATATTTTCGAGTTGCTTGTCATTTTGATATCGTTAAATGGGATGCGAAACGACATCTACCTAGTATACGTTTACCCCTTTTTCGGGTTGGGATAGATTATTTACGAAAAAGGAATACCCTAGCCTATTGCGACTAGGAGGTTTTCTCAGACATAGTTTTCTACCTTTTTGGATCTAAGGAACTATCTACGAAAAGGGACTGTTGGAGTTTACTTTTCCGTTGTCTTTTCAAACTCTCTAAACATGAAAAGACACCAAGTTCTTCCTTTGTTAGACTCCTTAAAACCTGATGACATCAGATTCCATCATAATGATGATACTCGAGTTCCTCCTTCCTAGGGCTCGTTAAATGTACTAGGTTGGGTTTTTCTAAAGGAAAAACTTATATCACAAGCATATTTTATCCCCTTCAAGCTTGTTTTCAAAAATAATTGGGGTACTCGCCAGAAATGGTGGGGAAAAATGAAACTAGTATCATCGTCATGTCAGCAGTATGTCACTCTTGAACATGGCACTTGTCTGCATTCGTGTCAGGTTGGGGACATCTCATCTCGTTTCTTGCTCGCCTCCATGGGTTTGGGTGATCCTTTTTGACCTCTCATCTGATCTTTGCCTCATCATCACGACCTTAGAACCTTTGATGTCAAATACTGCCAAATTCACTGTCGTGCCACCGATATGTTCAAGAGAAGTTGACCTCTGCAATTTTCAACCCTCCTCTGATTCTCATATGATCCTGATTCACAGACATTATGTTCCTCTGTCTCGCATCGATGATGTGGGAAACACTATGGCCCACCTTTGATCAAGGTCACTTCCTGTCGACTTCAGCTTATTATCCAGGAAGCTGATCTAGAGACTCCCTTCAAGTACCTTGGAGCTTGCATGCCTCAATGGCAGGTTCTTCACATTCGACACAAGGTTTTCATCATTGGCCTTTGATCGAATGATTCTGCGGGTGTTCGACGCCAGCTCACTGTTCACATTCCATGGATTGTACCTCTAGTACCTTGAGGGCCATCGTCATTATTGGTGGTTCCTCTCACATCTGTTAACGAATTTCATCATTGGCTGGTAATCAGACGATGTTCTTGCATGTTCGACTTCAGCTCACTTATTCACATGCTAAAACTTGTACTCTGTTCGAATCGAGATGGAGTGCAAGACCCTGGGTTTTGTCTGATGGAATCTAGGCTACAAGTTTTGTGGATTATCATGATTGGTTACATGACTCATTGATTGGATGGCTGCGACCATACCTGAGTCTATTTACTGATCCTTTCTGGATGGCTGCGTCCATACCTTGGATCCTAATTTATGTATACTCTATTATGGATGGTTGCGCCCATACCACATATCATGTATTTGAGATATCAGTTGTATTTGTCTACGCAGGTTTTCTGATGGCAGTGTTTTCAGTTGGGCACGTTCGCATAAAGCATTTCACCCCTCTCTCTCTTTCTCTGGCCTCATGCTTTAGGGGGCATCTGTTACACAGTAATTTGTCACCATCCCTGCAATCCCCCGTCCTGCACATTGGAGGGCCTTTTTCATGACCTGTGAGTAGTGACATAACCTAAAACCACTTTCATGGCATCCCCCTTGACAAGGACAATCATTCCTTTGAAGAAAGTTTCCTTTGAAAAACCCTAAAAACTGATCTTTTAGCCTTGGCGCAACTAGCCAGTTTAGCATTCTTCCCAATGGGGAAATCCACCATAGAGGGCGCACCAATCGGCACTCTATCCCAGTGCCTCAGTCGCGCAAAGCTTAATAAGGATTGTTTTTAAAAAATAAATGGCGGAAGTTTGATTCCAACAAACTCCTGTACGAGTCTCTAAAGTGAGTTGGGAGGTTTGGCTCTGGATCTCCATGTATGGGAGGTGGTTTTCCACCTATCATGGAAGCTTCCTTAAGGATAGGGCCAATCCCACAATTTTAGGGATCCCAACTCCCCTTCCACCATCTATATAAGCTTGCCTTTTTCCTTTAGCAAGCTAGTATCACTAGAGAACAGAAGAGTTGAACTTATAGCAAGGAGACTATCGCCAGACAGCCTTTGAGAGCCAAGCCGAAGAGAGAGAGCTTTGTCTCGTTTCCGAAAAGCTTCATTGAGACGTGCTTCGCTGTCAGCCCCGCTGAAGGAAGATCCAGCGTTATAGCTTTGGGTTGTATCTTTCCTTTGTTATTTTAATGATAAGCGACTTTGATTATTGTTTCATTCATGTGTCTTTTTCTTTGATGCAATGAATCACATCCTCTCTGACTGATTTATGGTTACAAGATTTAGACTCTATGCTGTGTATCATTTTGTTTCTTAACATGTGTTCAGGTGTTCAGATGTGTTAAGCAGAAGGATCGTGATCTGCCAAAGCGAAGGACGGGAAGCGTCATCCTTTCTCCAACGACTATTGTGTAGGACCTGAGGTAGGAAATTCGTTATGTTTTATCGTTTTGTAACTAGAGACCTGCGTCACTACGTGACTGATTGTTGCTAGACCCGATCTGGGCTAGTAGGGATTGCCTCTGTTCGCAGAGGGGATTTACCTCTCCAATAGGAGGATAACATATGCTTGATCTATAATTCAACCCTTCGGGCGAACAATGTATCACTATTTAATAATTTAACAAGTCTATTGATGAATGAAACTCGATTCTTTCCATGATCGATAAGGCCGTTGCTATTTTATGTTTTAACGAGCCTAACGATAGTGAAAACCTAGTCCTTTTTCATATTTAGAGAGTTTGAAAAAGAGGATGAAAGAAAAATCCATAAGTACTTTTTCGTAAAGTTGTCACTCAGTTCCGAAAAAGTGTAAAATAATATCTAAGAGAACCTCCTTAATCATGTTTGACTAAGGTATTCCTTTTTCGTAAATAATATATCTTAGTCTGGAAAAGGGTTAAACTTATACTGAGTAGATATCAATTCATTTACTTTTACAAGCTCGAAAAGACAAGTGCTCGACAATATTTTCACATTATCGGAGTCTGAAAAGAGCTAAAAGAAGACTCCAGGGGTTCCTTTTTCGTTGTTATAGAAGCTCTAAAAAGAGATAAAAGTGCACTTCAAGTCCTTTTTCGTTTTTAACAAAGCTCAAAAAATAAGGATAAAATTATTCTTTGTGGTCAAATCATCTCGAAATAAATCTACATGACTAATATTTTTATCAGTTGTAAAACTTGTTCAGAACAACATCAAATGGATTAAAAATACCTATTTCATGATAAAAACATAATAAAACCATAGTTAGAGCAATAAATATTCATTGCAAAATAATAAAATGACTAATAAAAAGAGTTTTACTATTCATTTTTACCATTTGCATTTTGGAGCTCTGAACCTGTTTTTGCCCCCGAACTTCAGCTGCTGATTGTGATCGATTATGTGGATGGTTTTCATCACCGTTTGATCCAGGTTAGTGCCATGAACCCTCTCTTTCTTTCAATAATCAATTCATTTCCTTCATTGCAAATTTTTAGGGTTTTGACCCCTTAGGGTAAATTTTGCTTCCAAGTAGGGTAATGTACCCTTGAGCATCAAAAAGTGCGTCGTGGAGCACCTAAATTGAAGTCTATCTGCATATGCAATGCAATGTCCCTTGTTCAAGATTGCGTTGGGTGAAATCTCCATTTTTGTTTCTTTCACTATGCCCAAAAATTGTCTAATTTTTTGCATTGAAAGGAGTCTAATGAGTCTTATGGTTATGTTTCAGGATTTCATCGGACTATAATGACGATTACATGGAGAGAAAGAGAGCATGAAGAACATAATATGGTTTCCCTAAATGATCCAGGTACAGTAAGAGCCCTTAGAGATTGTGGGTTGTTAAAGTACTTCCGCTTGTTAAGGATGAGGCAACAAGTAGAACTCTTAGAGTTCCTAGTTCGAGCATGGGATCCAGCTATTGAGGCATTTAATATTAGGAAGAAAGTGGTTCCTATTACAGTGGAGGATGTATACTTTCTTACAGGCTTGTTGAGGAAAGGCTTGCCCATTTCCCTTTCAGGGTCTGCTCTTGGAGGAGAGATAGTGAGAGACTATGTTTTGCATTATTGTTATCCAGGAGCAGAGCCAAGAAAATATGGGAAGATAAACATCCGTGACGTTCGAGATTTTCCTTTGAGAACCATTCTTTTCACGCTCGCAAAAATTTCCGGCACCGTTACATACATGTAGCGAATTGATCATATATGCAGTATGCGCTAGAGTGCATGGAGCCAACAGTATTCAATTGGTCTGAAGCTCTACTTTCCCAAATAAAGGAACAACTAAATAAAGAACAGGGAGGAATGAAGAAGAAATTTAGTTATGGTTTGATCCTAATTTCATTTTCCTTAGAGCGGATTCCACTGATGCAGCCTCAACATGTGACACTGGGTGTGTCTAACCTTAGAGATTCGAGGATGCAGAGATGGGTAGAACTAATGGATAGGCATGCAGGCCAATCGACCATTGTGTTCTTGACTGCGTTCTTCACCTGGCTCAGGTGACAGGTTTTCACCATTTATGATTATGTATACGTAGATGTAAATTTCTGAGGAGATCCAAACTTAGCCTTACCAGAGGACACTCAGTGGGGTGTAATAGGTAAGAATTTTTTGACCATGTTTTTTATTTTCCTAAGGTTTATAAAATGATTTTCTATTTTTTGATGTTTTCCCAAGACTAAACTTTTTTTTGGTTGTGACGTAGATGTTGTTCGAGTTCAACCGGTGGAGGAACTAGAGCACAGAGCAGATGATCCAGCAGAGAGGATTGTCGGGAGAGCCATCCTTCAGGATCTAGACATGGTTGAGACTCTGTCTGAGCTTCGACAGCACATAGAGGGGTTGACCTTTGGGATTTCGGATTTCCATATCAAAGAGTTACCCATGCGACTATAGCGCCACATTATAGGCATTCCTAACCGCTAGATGTGGTTACTGCGTAGGATAGCTAGATATATAGCATGTTACCATGAGCATCACTAGTTTTACTTTCGACATGTTACATACATTGTTAGGTCCCTATATTACTATTATAGTCCCTTATTGTTGTAAGTGTAACCCCATTATTGTTATTATTGTACCCTTGTAACCCCCATATTGTTATTATTGTGCCCTTAAATTATTATTGTTAGGTCGGCTAGGATTACATTGTGGCCTCATGGACTCCTATATATAGAAAGGAGGTTTTGCAATTTTAATCATCCAAGAATTGTTCATTCATGTAATGTATTGGAGGTTTCCCCCTCGAAGTGGCTTATTTCTAAGGCATTGATATCTATTTTCTTCTCTTTTTGGAGCTGGTTTCAGAACATTTGGTATCAGAGCTTTGAGATTCTAGGGTTTCACTGCTCCAAACAGGTCATCGTGGAATTTTCGCTATAAGTTTTTGTCTACAAAGGTTCAGAATCTAAAATTTTTAGAGTGCGAAGCCAAAATCCTGAGGAACATCATCGCTAAATTTCAGAGCTTGGTTCGCAACATTTTCGGAGATATGATCTGTGAAATTTAGGTCATTTTACAGGCTCTTGAATTTAACCTAAATAGGTCATTATGGTATTTTCGTAATAAATTTCTTTCTACAAAGGTTCAGAAGTTAAAAAATTTCGAGTAAGAAGCCACAATCCTAAGGAACATCGTTGCAAAATTTCAGTTATTGGTTCACAATATTTTCGGAGATCTGATCTGTGGAAGTTAGGGCTTTTTGAGGCTTCTGAATTTCATCTCAAAGAGGTGATCGTGGGAAAATATTCATAGCTCTCTCTCTGAGCATCAGATTGGAATGATGTAAAAAGTGGCTGCAAGTGCACGGACTCTATTTTTTAGTCTATCAATTTCAGAGCCAAAGGAGGAAACAGTGATACGTGGCAAGTCGTACAAGTTCACTCTACAGAACCAGTCCAAAATTGGGTCATTGTGGGATATTGGACATAAATTTTCCTTGAAGAATCAAAATCAGATCAGACCCGTGGAATTTGAAAGAAGCTTCAGAGGGCTACTATAGGGCAGAATTTTAGATATTGAGGATTCACAATTATAGATATAATTCAATTTCAATATCGAGCTCCTCAAAAAAAGTAAAAGGTGTGTATTTTTTTTTTAAATTTATTTATTTATTTATTTATTTATTTTTTATTTTTTTTTTTTATTTTTTATTTTTTATTTTTTTTTTTTTTTTTTTTTTTTTTTTTTTTTTTTTTTTTTTTTTTTTTTTTTTTTCCAAATTGCATAAGTCTTGTTTGAAGAATCAAGTTGAATTGATTCCAAGGGCATATTGTAAAATAGATATCAATATTGAATTCTAAAATGGCCCCTAAAAAGAATTCAACACCCATAAAGCCTTCAGAAGGCTCTACCATGACTCATGAAGATGAAGAATTGCAACATGATCTATCAAAATTACAAGAACAAGTGCAACAAATTTCACTCTCGCAAAGAGCAGCAAAAAATGAAATGGAAGTTTTGAAGAAAGGTGTGGAAGTGAAGATGGATGGCTTGAAGAAAGGCATGGAAGCTAAGATGGATGGTTTGAAGAATGGCATGGAATCTAAGATAGATGGCATGGAAGCTGGTATGGAATCTAAGATGGATGACATGGAAGCTAAGATGGAAAACATGAAGAATGATCTAAAAGCAGACATGGAAGGTTTGACAAATTTGATACAATAAATGTTTCCTAATGGTGAAAATATAGTAGAGGAAACTCATGATGAGAACAAAATAAATGTTAATTGTGATTTCATAAAATCCAATTTTGGCGGGAAGAACCACCATATTCCAAAAATGGATATGAGGAAGTTTGATGGAAAGGATCCTGTAACATGGATACTACATATGGAGCAATATTTTGATCTCCATAATGTGAAAAACACGCAAAAGGTACGCATTGCAACTTTACATTTAGAACAAAATACATTTGTATGGTATCGATGGCTTTGCTCCCATAAAAAAATTGTCACTTAGTAAATTTTCACGGAGGAAATGATAGCACATTATGAGGATACAAAGAGCAACACCTTCTTTAGCCAATTGATAAATCTCAAACAAAAGGGTTTAATGGGGGAGCACATTGAGGAATTCCAAAAATTCAATATAAGGGTAACTGATATTCCAGAGGAACACATGATTGATCTCTTCATAGGTTCTTTAAAGGATAACATCCAACATGAAGTTCGCGTTTTGGAACCTGATTCATTGGAGAAGGCATTTAGGTTGGAAAAAAAAATTGAATGTAAAATTATGGCGACAAGGAAGCCTACCACTCACTTCTATAAAGAGGGAAGTGTTGCTACTCCTAGATTTCCACAACCTACAAGGTTTACACCACAAAAATTGGAAGAAAAAAGAGCAAAAGGGCTTTGCTACAGTTGTGATAGCAAATACACTAAAGGTCATAAGTTTCTTGAGAAGAAATTATTTTACATAGATTGTGAAGAGGAAGAATAAAATGAACAAGAAGAGGATATACACCAGGAACCAACCCAAGAAGAGGAAAAAATTAGTTCGCCCATATCATGTAATGCATTGGCAGGAATTACCACTCCTCAAAATCTCAATATAGAAGGACATATCAAGAAGAAAAAATTAATAGTGTTTATTGATTCAAGTAGTACCCATATTTTTATTCATTGTAAGGTAGCCAAGGAATTGAATTGTTTCCTATACCTAGCACCAGAATGTCAAGTGATGGTTGCAAATGGAGGAACTATAAATTGCTCTGGAAAATGCCATAAAATCAAGCTAACCATGGGGGAATATGTATTGAATAGTCCAATGCTTTCCATTCCTATGGGAGGTGCTGATGTTGTACTAGGAGTACAATGGTTACAATCTTTGGGGACGATAGCTTTTAATTTTCAAGAACTTTTCTTGAAATTTTTTTTCAGAAGGAAAGGAAGTCGAATTATGGGGCATTGCAGGGAAGTCGGGAAAGATAATAAGCTATAATGTCATGACAAAGCTTCTAAAGAAATAACACCGAGGCATAGTTGCACAATTATGCTCACTAGAAGTTCCAACATCAAAATCATCTGTTTCTGCAAATCTCCAAAAAGTCTTAGACAATCATTCCAAGGTTTTTGAAACTCCAAAAGGACTCCCACCTATTCATGATCATGATCATGCTATTCATTTGATTCCAGGAAGTGTTCCTCCAAAAATCAGGCCTTATAGATATCCTTATGTCCAAAAGAGCGAAATTGAACGTATGATTGCAGAAATGTTAGAGGCGGGTATAATTGAACCTAGTCAAAGTGATTTCTCTGCTCCTATAGTATTGGTACACAGGAAGGATGGATCATGGTGCATGTGTCCGGATTATAAGGAGCTCAATAATCTCACCATTAAAGATAAATTTCCCATTCCTGTGATTGATGAATTATTAGATGAATTACATGGAGAAATTTATTTTACCAAATTGGATCTTCGTTCAGGGTATCATCAAATTAGAATGAAGACTGAAGATATTCCGAAAACAACATTTTGAACTCATGAGGGTCATTATGAATTTTTGGTCATGCCTTTTGGCCTTACCAATGCACCTTCTAAATTTCAAGGGTTGATGAATTTAATTTTCAAACCCTTCCTTAGAAAATTTTTGCTAGTATTTTTTTATGATATACTAATCTACAGTAGGTCTTGGAAGGATCATGTTCAACATGTTGATAGGGTGCTCAAACTATTGCAGGAGAAAAAATTATATGCAAAAACATCCAAATTTTTTTTTGGAGTATAAGAGGTGGAATATCTAGGTCATATTGTATCTCAAGAGGGTGTTAAGGTAGACCCTAACAAAATTAAAGCCATTAAGGAATGGAAATTCCCCACAACCATATAGAAATTGCGAGGATTTCTCGGGTTAACAGGGTATTATCGAAAGTTTGTTAAGAATTATGGGAGAATAGCAGCACGTCTAACAACATTATTGAAGAAAGATGCATTTTCATGGACTCCTAAAGCAACTAAGGCCTTTTAACATCTTAAAGAGGCAATGTGCCTAGCACCGTCTTAGCTACGCCAAACTTCACAAAAACCTTTATTGTGGAATGTGATGCCTCGGGAAATGGAATTGGTGTTGTTTTAATGCAAGAAGGAAGACCCATTGCTTTTGAAAGTCGTCCAATCAAAGGAAAGTATTTACAGAAACCTATTTATGAGAAGGAAATGTTAGCATTACTGCATGCACTAAAGAAATGGAGAACTTACCTAATGGGAAGACACTTCAAGGTAAAAAATGATCATGATAGTCTTAAACACTTTTTGGAACAAACACTATCTTCAGAAGAGCAGAAAAAATGGGTCACAAAGATGTTAGGTTATGACTTTGAAATAGTATACAAAAAATTGAAGCTAAATGTTGTTGCAGATGCACTCTCAAGAAAGAATGAAGAGGTGGAAGCATTTCTTTGTGCCATTTCTATTATCCAACCAGATTGGATAACCGAAGCAAGAGATGAATGGAAGAAGGACGAAGAAGTGTGGACAGTCATTCAAAATTTAAAGCAAGATCCTAGTACATATGATATATTTAGTTGGAAAAATTATTCCTTATGGTACAAAGATCGCTTATATCTGTGTAGGAATTCCCAACTAAAACAAAATATTCTTTTGGAATTGCACACTTCTCCTTTAGGAGGACACTCAGGATTTTTAAAAACTTACCACAGGGTGAAGAAAGAAATTTTTTGGGATGGCCTTAAATCTGATATTCAAAAGTTTGTGGCGGAATGTTTGGTTTGCCAGCAGAATAAAGTGGAGACAATTAAGACCCCGGGACTTCTACAACCTTTATCCATTCCAAGTCAACGTTGGGAGGAGATTTCAATGGATTTTATCACAATTTTACCTAAGTCCGAAGGAAAGAATGTCATCATGGTGGTAGTTGATAGACTTACCAAGTATGCACACTTTTGTGCATTATCTCATCCATTTAAAGCAAGTACAGCTGCTACTACATTTATGGACAGAATTCAAAAGCTACATGGAAGCCCAAGGGTTATTGTGAGCGACAGAGATCCCATTTTTACTGGAAATTTTTGGAAAGAGTTATTTTCTTGTTTGGGTACTCAATTAGCTCATAGCTCATCTTATCATCCTCAATCTGATGGTCAAACTGAGATAGTAAATAAATGTTTGGAAAGATATCTTCGTTGTTTTGTATCTGATAAACAAACACAATGGGTCAAGTGGTTACCTCTAGTTGAATGGTGGTATAACACTTCCTTCCATAATGCAGCAAAATTATGGCACTTTATGGATATCATCGACCATCCATCACATCATCTTTAAGAGAAAATTTGAAGGTTCAAGCAGTGGAAGATCACATCGAGCATCAACAAGAAGTTCTCCAACTCTTAAAGGAAAACATGAATTTGGCACAAAATCGAATGAAACAACAGGCAGATCAACATTGCAGCGAGAGAAGTTTTGATGTAGGAGACTAGGTATTTTTATGGCTACAACCATACAAAAAAATTTCCCTCAAGCAAGCTAAGAAGGATAATAAATTATCGCCAAAGTACTATGGTCCTTACAAGGTGTTGCAAAATATTGGTACTATGGCATACAAATTGGAGCTTCCTGCTTCTTCACGAGTGCATCTAATTTTCCATGTTTCATGCTTAAAGAAGGTTATAGGTGAAAATCTTCCAGTTCAAACAATATTTCCAGAACTTGATGAGGAAGGAAAAATCATATTGGAACCTGAAGCGGTCACGGAAACAAGAACTCGACAACTACGGAATAGATCAATTTCAGAGTATCTCATCAAGTGGAAGAACTTACCCACTGAAGATTCTACATGGGAGGATGAGAATTTTATACAGAAGCACCCAGAGCTACTCAAGCATTGAGGGCAACACTTTTTTGAAGGAGAGGGGCATGTTAGGTCCCTATATTACTAGTATAGTCCCTTATTGTTGTTAGTGTAACCCCCTTATTGTTATTATTGTACCCTTGTAACCCCCATATTGTTATTATTGTGCCCTTAAATTATTATTGTTAGGTCGGCTAGGATTACATTGTGGCCCCACTAGGATTACATTGTGGCCTCATGGACTCCTATATATAAAAAGGATGTTTTGTAATTCGAATCATCCAAGAATTTTTCATTCATGGAATGTATTGGAGGTTTCCCCCTCGAAGTGGCTTATTTATAAGGCGTTGATATCTCTTTTCTTCTCTTTTTGGAGCTGGTTTCACAACATACATTTTGAGGTCAGATGACCAATGTGTCTTGGGAAATTTTTTTTGTAAAAAACTATAACTATCTATATATTTGATTTCAATGTTTTCCTATGTTTATTGCGTAATCCTATTCAATTATGTGAATATATCTTTACATGAGTTGAAAATGTCTGTCTAAAACATGATTAGCTAAAGAATATGTTAATGTGTTCAAATTTCTGGAAATGTGTTGATATTGAATAAAATCAAAATGTCTTTCCAAAATTCGAACTCTTAGGAACAAACGATGCAGTGTTGGATTTCTAACAGTATAAACACTAGTAAGTTGTAATATCACAAGTTGTGAATCTAACCTTATAATGATGCGGTTAATACCAAATGAAATGGCATCATACAGAAGTTTGATCAACACATTATACTCAACAATATTGTTTGTCAATCTACTAATACAAATCCCTCGAAAACTCACTAACACGTCGTTCGGAGTGAAAATGGCCCACGCTGCAGCGGATAGATTCTGCGTACTATGACTAGCACCATCAGCATATCCAAAAAATGGTTCCAAAGATTTAGACATCTGCGATTAAATGTAAAGCAGATTACTAATGTCAAGAAAACTCTAAAAACAAACTAAGACAGTGAATGCAAATCAACAACATATATATACAATATAATACAAAAAATTACTATGCTCATGATTAAGCATAGTAACGTTTCAGATACAACCCATTTTTGGACTGCGCCAACAAAATTCCATCATAATCCACCAACTCACAGGCACCCTTAGCAAGAAATCTTTTGAAAATATAGGGGCCATGCCATAATGGCTCAAATTTCCCTGTACCTGTTAAATCAACTTCTTGATCATAAAGAAGGACCAATTCGCCCTTTGAGAAAATGCGAGGCTGGACATTTTTGTCGTATTGCATCTTTATACGTCTCTTATGTGCTTCGTTAGCCAATTGGGCTTCATGACGCGTTTCATTAAGATGGATGAGGTTAAAAATATGCGCTTATTCTTTTGAGGTGTTAGCTAACAAGTCGATTGTGAGTTTTAATGATGGTATTTCACATTGGATTGGCAAGATAGCTTCCAGACCATATACCAATTGAAAAGGAGTAAATCCGGCTTCTCACCGAGGTTTGGTGCACCCACAAGGCGAAGTAGAGGATTAAATGCCAGTTTCTTTTACGAACTTCTATCATTCGTTGAAGCATTTGTTTAAGAATTTTTTTGATAGCTTTGACTTGTCCATTCGATTGTGGATAATAAGGAGTAGAATTATCATGTGACAATCCTAACTTGGCAGTCAATTCAGTCATCATGTGGTTGCGAAAATGCTTCCCATGATCTATAACTATAGCCTGTGGGACCCCAAACTGCGCAATAACATGATTAAAGAAAAACAATGCAGCTGTATGTCCTATGTTGTTAAATGTAGGCATCACTTTGGCCCATTTGGTAAAGTAGTCTATTGCGACAATAATATAACCATGCCCCTCGGACGAATGAGGGTTACAGGTCATGAAGTCAATACCCCATTTCGAAAATGGTCCCACAGAGACAAAAAGATGCATTGGCGCTGGCTGTTTGCGGATTTTACGATCAAATATCTGGCATGCATGACAAATTCTGACCACGAGAATCATTAGGGGAATTTTGAGGTCTAAAATGGGCCTCCTAAAAAAAATGTACAACCAAAATAAACTTTATAAGAACCAATAGGATTCAAGATGATGATTTCAACCATGGGGGATGATTCACCATTTTTTAAGTAAAGGGTAAAAATATTTAAAAATAATAAAATAATAAAACTACTTTTTCAACTCTTATTTTCAACCTATCTCCCAATTTTTTTACTCAAACTTTGAGCGGGAGTACTTGTTGGATGCAAAATTTAATTCCTCATCCAACGAGTACCCATGTTGCATACTTTTGATGGACCCTACTATGCAAAAAATGAGAAATACATGAAAAAACGTGATTGCAATCATGTTTTTCATGTATTTATCATTTTTCATGTAGCAGGGACCATCGAAAGTATGCAACATGGGTACTCCTTGGATGAGGAATTAAATTTTGCATCCAATGAGTACTCCCGCTCAAAATTTGAGTAAAAACTTTGGGAGATAAGTTGAAAATATGAATTGAAAAAGTAGTTTTTTCTTTTTTCCCTCTAAAATTTGATGATGTCATCAAATCTTACTTTATTATTTCCACTATTATTTTATAATTTCCTTAGGAGGCCCATTTTAGACCTCAAAGTTCCCCTAATGGCAGTCGCGAAATATGGTAGGCCAAAAGTAACTAGAGTGGACTATCTTCTACGCGGTAGCGTATCCAGATAAATGTCCACCACAAGCCCCAACATGATAATCATTTAAAACATTTTTGTCCTCCTCATGAGTGAGTCACCTTCTTAAAATAGTATCGACACCATGATGATAAAGTGTATCGTCAACGATCAGATAATATTTGGCTTGGTATTGAATACATCGTTGTTCAGAGCGAGAGGTATCAGGCCGAAAAGTTTGGGTTTGGAGATAAATGATAAAATCTCCATACCAAGGATTAGATGATACGATCAGAAACAGAGACTCGTTAGGAATTGATGGTTTCGACGTAGTAGCAGTACTATCAGAGGGAAGGTCATAGAGAAGCTCTGCCAAAACTAAAGACTTCTTTGACTTGGATTTGATGAATTCCAAATCAAATTCCTATAAAATGACAATCCATTTTGAATACTTTCCCCCCATCAATTGACTTGATAAGATATAAGTCATGGGGTTGCAATCTGAAACGATAATGGTCTTTCGAAATAGGATATGATGGCGAAATATGTGGACAACTTAAACAGATGCCAAGGAAAGATTTTCTACATACGAATACTTAAATTCCGTATCATTGAGATTACGACTCAAATAATAGATCAGATTTTCTATATGATTTTCTACTTGGACCAATACCATAGCAATGGTCATATCATCTGCGACGATATATAAGAAATAATCGTTCTGATAATTTGGGGGATACATTAATGACGCTTAGACAAGAGTATCCTTGACAGCATCAAAAGAAGCTTGTGCAACTTGGTCCCAATGGAAGGGAACCCCCTTTTTCAAGAGTCGAGTAAATCCTTTAGTCATTTCGGTGTAGTTGGTTATGAACCTCCTTAGGAAGTTAGCCTTTCCTTGATGTTTTTGTATCTGAAGTAAATTTGATGGTGCATGCAAATCAAGAATGGCTTGGGCCTTCAATGGGTCTATTCGAATTCCTTCTTTTGAGACTACGAATCAAAGCAAACGACCAGACCCAACATAAAAAACACATTTATGTGGATTGAGGCGTATTTTGTAGTGTCGGCATCATAGAAATATGGATCTCAAATGCATCAGGCGATTAGTCTGATTTCGTGAATGTGATGGTAAATAATCTAGATAGGGTTGAACAATGTGTTTGATGTCATTGAAAGCATAATCCATTGCTCTCTTAAAAGTAGCCCCAACGTTATTTAAACCACATGGTAGTTTCCTATAAGCGAATGTGCCCCAAGGATATATGAATTTGTCTTATGTTGATCCTATGGACAGATATTGATTTGATTGTATCCGAAAAATCCATCCATGAACGAAAAGATTTCACATACAGCACAATCGTCAATAATATGGTCAATAAAGGGAGTAGGATAGTTTTCTTTTGGACAAGCAAGATCAACATTCCAATAATCAACGCACACTCTGATGGTTCCTTGTTTTTTCATGATAGGACCGATGTTGGAAACCCACTCATTTAGTGGAATAGGGTATATGAAACCAGCATGCAAAAAAATTTCAACTTCTACTTTAATGGCAGCAGCCTTCTTTGGATGAATAGGACGAAGGCGTTGACGCACCGGCTTGAAATCAGGGTACATATTAATAGTTTGTTCAACGATACTAGTCTCAATGCCTGGCATTTCCTCATAAAACCAGGCAAAGATATCCCGAAATTCATGAAATAGAGAGCGATATGTTTCAAGTTCTGATGGAGAACAAGACATTCCAACATGAATATTTTCTACCACGCCAGGTTTGGTCGAGATATCAATAGAAATAGTTTCTTCAATATTTGACAAATTTCTCTCGAAATCAATTGCATTAATAGGCCAAGAATTCGAAAAGAAATTTTTGATCAATGGGTGATATAGTTCACTAAGGTAATTTTCTTCATAATCAGGAATATGGGAACAATGATGATAATCTTCCCATGGTTCTCCTGCTAACATCATGGTTTCCAAAATATTCTCATTTGTCAAGAAAGTTGAGGAAAAAGGATTAGATGGAGTACCAAAATCTAAAGAACGATCAACCCAAACAACCGACGATGATGCTTTTAGATTCGCCACCCAAGCCAAATATATTGATTGCTATGCCAGCTCAATAGGGTTGGGCGACAGAAACTCATCCAACATAACAATTTTAGAATCACTCGTACTCTTCCTTAAGCCAGATGGATTGAAAGAGATCATGTAGCAGGTCTCTATACTTGCAATTTATGCCGACGTTGCAGGCGGCGGTAATGAAAAGGTTCCCATGAGAGTGGAATCCTTTAAGAGTCCTACACTAATGTTTTGAAGTGCTAGTTGGGATGCGTGAATGAAAGGAACACTTCTAGTTACTTGCGAAGCGGAGGAAAAGAATGATAGTTGATTAATGACTATGATGGCACCTTTATATGGAAAGGCGATCATTCTAAAATATGTAGAAACAATTGCAGTCATAGCATATACCCATGGCTTTCCAAGTATAATATTATAGTCAAGGGGTCTGTCAAAAACCTCAACGTCAATATTCACTGTTTTTCCTCCTAGTTCAAAATGCATATTATTGATAATGCCACAAGGCTTATATGTACATCCATCGAAAGCCTTCAACGTCGTTAATGATTGAGATAAGAGCGACAAACCAAGTAGCTTCCAATGGTGTAGATACATAATGAATGTAGATGCTCCCTCATCAATAATAGTACGATGAACAAGGTGATTGAGAACATTTACTTGTATGGAGAATTTCAATTCTGCTGGTAGTTGTGGCACATAGCTCGTATGATTAAATACGACAAGATTAGAATCATTCGAATCAATTCCACCAATAGCCGACAATAAATACTGTTTATGGGAGTGAAAAATTTTGTAATACCTCAAGAGCTGACATAGCTGAAGTGGATTGGGCAAAATCCTCAACTTTATTATATTTTTGAGCGGCTCTTGCTCGAGGATTATATGTTGATTTATGAACGAATCCCTTTGGTGGCTTAATTGTGAATTCAGGAATAGTAGTAGGTAGTACTGATTCCGTAGACGGATTTGTAGTCGAGGTAGTAGGTTGATCAGTGGCCTGAATACCATAATATTTATTACGCGTTGACACCAAAATATCTGTTGAAGGTTTTGTGACAGATAACATAAGCACTTGGGAACTAGAAGCTGGATCCGTAGCAACCAAATTGGTGTTCGGATTCGGAAACGGATCTGTCAACACAGCTGATGCATGTGAAGTCTTAACCATTTTTTAGACTTCAGCGCGGTGAGGACAATCCCGAACAAAGTGTTCTGCATTACATAGTATGCATGGATAACGAGGTTTCCTATTTCCAGACGATTGATTATATGATATTTCCCGCGGGTTATAAGTTTGCTTTTTCTTTGATTTCTCTTTTTTCTTACTTCCGAGTTGCTTGTCACTTTTGCCTTTTTCAAATGACACGACATTCATTTCAGAAGAAGTTGTAGGATCAGATGCAGTATTATGATGTGTTCTTGCAGTACCAATCAAACCGTCTCTGGCATGAGAGTCCTTTAATTGAGGAGTAATAGTAAAATTAGACTGTGACACGTTTGTAATTTTTTCATAGAGAGTGTTAGACTGATTATAAATCAAGTCTAAATATTGAGCATGAGCAACGACCTGCTCTTTAGTGACATCCTTAGTTATAGATGGTAATAGGGACTTAATGAACCACTCAGCAAGAAGTTTATCAGGAACAAATGTCTTAACCATTCTACGGCGACGATGCCACTCATGAATATTGTCAAAAATGTGAGTAGCATTAGTCTGTTTAAAATTAGTCAAGAGTTCTATTCCAGTTTCATATTGTATGGGTAACTGGAAGTGAGTCAAAAAGACAGCAGCTAGGGTAGTGAGATTATCAAAATAAGCTCTAGGTAACTCAATGTACCATTTTTCAGCCAGACCTATGAGTGTACGTTGGAAAAGACGTAGTCGAACAGAGTCATCATCCAGGGAGCGTGATGAACACCACAAATTATAAGTCATAACATGAGTTGACGGGTCTTCCCCAAGGTTTCCATTGAACTTAGGAATATGCGAGGGTAATTTGTGAGGTATCACTGGCCACCAAGGAGCATATTTGATAGGATCATTGGTTAGCCGATTTAAATTTGGTAAATATAAAGTTGAAACAAAGGGAAACTGTCGATTAAGGTCAGGTTGAGCATAGTCAGGGTATGATGGAATTTCTTGGGAAATATGCCTTTGAGCACCATCATAATGAATCTGTTGTTGGTAACCTAGATAGGGGTTGTTTTGATAAGAAAATGATTGATGATTCTGTTGACCAAAACCTAGATATGATACTTGTTGAAATGAAGGTTGAGGCATTTGCACCTGAGGCTACCAAGGGGTCTATCCACGAATGCTATAATGTAATATCAAAAATCTAGAATTTTCTGCTGCATCGGGAATATCTTATGATATTCCAATTCCTTCTACAGTGAGACATCACAAGTCCATTTTAGAGATTGATTGTTGGGGAATTTACAAGATATGTCTCTTTCTAAATAAGGGAGAGATCTTGAGGCTAGATGGCCCTTCACAGACTCTGTCTATGGATATGCAATATTCCACCTCGGGAATTTTTGCTACAGGGTCCTTGAGGAAACTGTATAAGGAATTCACTGCATAAATAAGGCAAACCACTACTGGGATGCCCTAGAAAATATCTAATACAACTCCCCTGCAGAATATGAGCTCAAATAAATACATCTAGATGGGTTATTCAAATCTCCCCAAACTAGATCTCTAAAACAACGCTCAATGAGAGAGTTTACAGCAATATGCAAAACATCAATCTGAAAATCTCCAAATCTGAAAGTATCATGAGAGGGTAAATGCTACAGCCAACATTATATTAATATATCAGAAAGAATGTACAGAAATATCATGAGGAACAAGGCCCTCAAGCTCTTAGAACCAATCTCCAATGAATAAACAATGAAATACATGAGATGTTGCTACTGCACAAAATTTCGGAGGGCAGTGACTGTGCAGTCTCTATGAGAGGTGCAGCTGCTGAATACATGTAAAATATAATGTAGCTGAAACATACAATAAAATTTCCCAAGAGAGGAAAATGGGCTCAATATGGGATTTCTAGCCAATCTCAGGGAGATTTCTAGAAATGTCGGATAAAATACAATAGTGACAAACAAATTGTCACTGCAACTGAAACCAAATGAATATGAGGTTGTGGCTGATTTGAAATGTTGATGCCATCCTCTGATAATGCCCTCAAGGAAAAATGGGTTGATCCCCTTTACTCAAAAGCACTCCTCCTAATGAGCACAAGGATCTCCCTCAACACTGCCCTCATGGAATAACGCAGTTTCTCCAAGTGACTGCGCAGTGGGAGATGGTGAATGAGTGGCCTAATGCCACAGATATTAAATATGGCCCGAGAGCCATATCTACAGCTCCTCCAATGAAGAGATCACTCCTCCACTAAAAAATCAAGTAAGGAAAGACTCTAAGAGTTCCTCTGCTACTACCCCAACAACACAGCACCATCCTGCTACAGAAATAATGCTGCAACTGAAGGAGGGAGCTTGGCCAAATGCCAGAATGAGGAAATGTAGCTCAAATCTTCTTCTCCCATGAGTAAGAGGTGGGGGATCCCCACCCGGGAACACCCCCAGTGCTCAAGAGCACTGCAATCCTGCTAAACAGCCCGGATGTGCAAGTCCTTGGCCTCACTACGAAATTTATGAATCAAAACATGAACAAATGAGCTGCTATCTTCTCTCTTATAAAGAAAATGAGCTCTCTCTCACCATAGGTCCCACAATTATGGTTTCCATTCAATTTTTAATGCTTTCCCTCTAAAAACTGCGTTGTCTTCTCAAGCAAGCCACCCCTCTAAGGCAGCGTTGTTGACTTGGTCAAAGATGGTCAACTCAAGGTGATCCTCATCATGTTCACACCATTAGGTGTTTATTTCAACTACTTATTTATCCTCCTTTCTCATAAGGAGCGTTATTTCTCTATCACCAAGGAGTTAAGGGGTCTCCTTACCCATTTTATTAATCAAAATAAAAATATTCCACTATAATGTTCCATTTTAGCTTGAGGCTAAAATTGGGAACATTACAGTCCTCCCCTCCCACATGTTGCTTGTCCTCAAGCAACTGCATAGAGAAAACAAAATTTCTCCCCCTTCTTCTCTTGTGGCCTCCTCATCAACAATCTCCACCGTTGTCCAAGATATGCTACAATAAAATTGTCCTCCAATGCCTCCTCCCAAGTATGCAAACCGGAATGGTGCACCTTGTGGAAAGATAGAAGGTGTAGGTGGAAATCTCCCTACTGAACCATGGCCTCCTCGAGGTAGGAGTGATGACATGAATGGGAAAATATAATCCCATTGGTGATCCCCTCACCCATGCTATCATCCAAATGGAAATCTTTCCCCTGGTTCTGTGCAATGTAAAGGGGTTGAACGGAGAGTTTTTCTGCTTCATCCCAATAATCTCTTCTCTCCCTCTGTAGTACATATGGGGCTGTCTCTGTCCTTGGGCTGAAATGGTATGGCCTCCAAGAGTGGCCCAAGCTACCCCATCAAAATATTCATCCATGAAATGCCTTTTCAAATTCTCCAAGTGGTTTGCCCCACAAGAAGAGAAAAGTAATAGTATGACAATCATGGTTTGCCCATGGTATCTCCTGCAATATAGAACATGTTTAATGGGGAGAATAGTGCTCCCAATGGGTTGTCCCAAAATATAAGTCACTCTCCAAATAGTGCTCCCTGTGAATAAATAAGCATCAGCAATACAAGGTAGCATAATACAATGAAAACAAGCTGTCACAAGACAACTAGAGAGTGGGTCACTGCTCCTCTCATGGGAATAACACAGTGAGCCTCTTTCCTTCATCAAAATATACATAACAAGTGCTTTCCCAACCACTTTTTTTCTGCCACACACATCTCAAAAGATAGGACCATGAAAACATAAATTGGTGCCAATGATGCACACCAAGGAGCATGTGGCTCTCTCCACAAACCACCATAAGAATGGTCCATTCTGCTACAAAAGTCTACAAATACATCCTTGTACATTATGCAAGAAGTAAAAACTCCTCTTGACTCATCATGCTGCTCAAACAAGGAAGGAAATTACAACACAAAAAATGTGAGATTATACCTCCTCCAATTTGTACTTGAGCTCTTGAGCTGAAATGGCCCAACCGAGAATTTCCCTTCACCTCCAATGAGTAGGGAAGTGGCTGTGAGGTTCTCTCCAACATGATCAAGCAGGCTATGCATCTCTCCCTATGCTGATAGATGCCAGGATGAATGCCTTCCAAGTGAAATCCTCTAGCCAATCAAAGTATGCATCCAAGTGCATAGCTAGGAAGTCCTCATATGCTGCATGCAATAATTTCTTCTTAAGACTAGAAGCTATAACCAAGAAGAATCTGCCATAGTGTTAGATGACCATATCATAAAATCTGTATCAGTCATCTCCCTCCTGGTCATCAAGAATCATGCATGCATCAGGATCCTAGGGATTTCTCATCCCAAACTGAGCCCTCCCTCCTGGATCAGTCCTCCCCATAGAAAACGCTGGTATTCTGCAATATGGTGCTCCATCATGCTGCTTCCTGCTACCTTGACATCACCTCATGCCAAATTCATCCTCCAAGTTGCTACCATGCCATCATGCAGCTTCTCATGCTCAAATAGAAATAAGTACCTCTGAAAATGAGCCTCCCTATGAGAGAATATCACCTCCAAAGAATCTCCCGATCTTGGCCAATGTAAGCATGAATGGTCTCCATCTACTCCAATGCATGAAAGGGTCCTTCCTCAAAGGAAGAATCCTCTATTCATCCAAATCCCTGGAGTAGCCATCCTCCATCATGAAGATGTTATCCTCCAACCATGCAGCAAACTCTATCAGCACAGTAAGACTGATGAAGATGGGTGATACTGAAAATGAGAGAGTATATCTCTCCTCCTTGAGTTTACCCAAAACCTTCTGTGCTGTGTTGGATCCCTCTAGTGTCTCCACCCCTCCAGAATCCATGAGTGGTGAATAAAATGGCATGTTGCCTCTCATCAACTCTAAATCCAGTGGCCTCCTAGGTGGAATGCCCCCATAAGTGAGACATCATGCACTAAAATAGACTGCATGTATGAGTGGATTGATTCGTCCCTCTCTCCTCTGCACGGTGCAACCACTTTCCCTTATGTAGAAAATTTCTGAAATGGATATGGGTGAATGCCTGTCATCCCTCCATGCTGATCCTTCTCTTCCCCATCCATCTCACAATCCCCAGCAAATTATACATAGGGCTCCGGAACTGTGCCTTGATTCCCACATGTAAAAATATTTGGAACTCCCTGCAAAGATACAAGGCTCCTCTAGTGGAAGCAAAAGCTTCCTTCTCACCCCCATGTGGTGATGGATGTCCTCCCAATGTGATAGCGTTGTTGGTTCCTTCCAGTGCATGCAAAGTGTTTGTGTTTATGTCATCATGAGTTTCACCAAGTTCTTGCATCAAACCCTTAGTAAATGCTTCATGTGTTTTTGCATTTTCATGGCAATGTAAAATGGGACTTTCAAACCAAAAAAAATGAGCCATACCTTTGAGTTGCAGCACTGCTCCTCCAATGGCCTCATCTCCTTCCTCTATCCTTGCAAATGGATAAAGGACTACGCTGTGGATCTGCATGTGTGGCTGAATGCTCACACCCATCATGACAAAACTAGGGTTTGCTCCATCCACAACCCTTTTAAGAAAATCTTCCCACTGTTCCCTTTTATCAAGATTTTCAATGATGTCCTCAATGGTCTGGAAAAGAAGAAGGGAAACCTCCTCTTCCATCATTCCTCTTTCCTTTTCTCCTTTTAAATCTCATCTCCTTGGAGAGAAGCTCCTCTTTCTGATAGCATTGGATCTTGGGCACAGGCTGAGCCAAGATCATGCTCTGATACTACTGTAATATCCCAAATCTGGAATTTTCTACTGCATCGGGAATATCTTAAGATATTCCAATTCCTTCTTCAGTGAGACATCACAAGTCCATTTTAGAGATTGAATTTTGGGGCATTTACAGGATATGTCTCCTTCTAAAGAAGGGAGAGATCCTGAGGCTAGCTGGCCCTTCACAGACTCTGTCTATGGATATGCAATATTCCACCCTGTGAATTTCTGCTAGAGGGTCCTTGAGGACATTGTATAAGGAAGTAACTGCATAAATAAGAAAAAAAAACTACTGGGATGCCCTATAAAATCTCTAATACAACTCCCCTGCAGAATATGAGCTCAAAGAAATACATCTAGATGGGTTATTCAGATCTCCCCAAACTAGATCTCTAAAACAACGCTCAATGAGAGAGTTTACAGCAATATGCAAAACATCAATCTGAAACTCTGCAAATATGAATGTATCATGAGAGGGTAAATGTTACAGCCAACATTATATTAATATATCATCAATAATGTACAGAAATAATATGAGGAACAAGGCCCTCAAGCTCTTAGAACCAATCTCCAATGAATAAACAATGAAATACATGAGATGTTGCTGCTGCACAAAATGCCGGAGGGCAGTGACTGCGCAGTCTCTATGAGAGGTGCAGCTGCTGAATACATATAAAATGATAATGTAGCTGAAAGATACAAGAAAATGGCCCAAGAGAGGAAAATGGGCTCAATATGGGATTTCTAGCCAATCTCAGGGAGATTTCTAGAAATGTCGAATAAAATACAATAGTGACAAAAAAATTGTCACTGCAAATGAAACCAAATGAATATGAGGCTGTGGCTGATATGAAATGCTGATACCCTCCTCTGATAATGCCCTCAAGGAAAAAGGGGTTGATCCCCTTTTACTGAAAAGCACTCCTCCTGATGAGCACAAGGATCTCCCTCAACACTGCCATCATGAAATAACGCAGTTTCTCCAAGTGACTATGCAGTGGGAGATGGTGAATGAGTGGCCTGATGCCACATATCTTAAATATGGCCTAAGAGCCATCTCTACAACTCCTCCAATGAAGAGATCACTCCTCCACTAAAAAATCAAGTAAGGAAAGACTCTAAGAGTTCCTCTGCTGCTACCCAGCAACACAGCACCATCCTGCTATAGAAATAACACTGCAACTGAAGGAAGGAACTTGGCCAAATTCCGGAATGAGGAAATGCAGCTCAAATCCTCTCCTCCCATGAGGAAGAGGTGGGGAATCCCCACCCGAGAACACCCCATGTGCTCAAGAGCACTGCAATCTTGCTAAACAGCCTAGATGTGCAGGTCCTTGGCCTCACTACGAAATTTCTAAATCAAAACATGAAAAAATGAGCTTCTTTATTCTCTTTTATAAAGAAAATGAACTCTCTCTCGCCATAGGTCCCACAATTAGGGTTTCCATTAAATTTTGAATGCTTTCCCTCCAAAAACTGCGTTGTCTTCTCAAGCAAGCCACCCCTCTAAGGCAACATTGTTGACTTGGTCAAATATGGCCAACTCAAGGTGATCCTCATCATGTTCACACCATTAGGTGTTTATTTCAGCTGCTTATTTATCCTCCTTTCTCATAAGGAGTGTTATTTCTCTATCACCAAGGGGTTAAGGGGTCTCCTTACCCATTTTATTAATCAAAATAAAAATATGCCACTATAATGTTCCATTTTAGCTTGAGGCTAAAATTGGGAACATTACATATAACCTAAATTAGGATAACTTGGATTCAGTTGAGGATAGGTATAACCTGTTTGTGGCTGTGATATCCCAAAATATGGTAGTCCAGCTCGTGAATAAATGATTCTAGGTACAGGTTGCTGTTGTATATTGGCTGAAGGATTTAGAGTTTGAGGGCCCAATACTTGAGGGTATTGAGTTGAAGGAGCCACCTAAAATGGTTATTGTACAACAGTTTGATTTTGTAACAGGGTAAAATATGTATTCCCAAGTGGAATTGATGTGGGTGTAATAGGTTGAACCAGTTGATACAAGTGTACAACTGTTTGGATAGGCAGAGTGGGTTTCCATTGAAAAACATTCATTTAGAAATTAGGTTGACCAAAAAATGACGGAGTACTGTCAAAGTGGGTGACCAAGGGTTTCCCCCCATCATGAGGAGGATAATAATACGGAAAATATTGTTCTCCAAATGTAGGGAGTCCAATTGAGATGGTACTGGATGGAATAGATCCAGATGGACTAGCTTGATATTGCCCTAATGATGTATATAAAGGATGAAGTCGTTCAGTACTCACTACAGGTTTACCAGTTAGAATACTAGACGATGACATTGGTGAAGTCCATGGGTTTGAAGATGCACCAGAGAAGATTCCAGATAAATATTTATAACCTGATGGGACCAAAGGGCCTCCATGTAAACATGACTCTGGTGAAGTTGTAAACATCGACGGGGTAGCGATGACAGGTGCTGACGTAATTATAATAGATGGCCCAACCGAAGATGTTGGTTCAGGCATGGTTACTTGACCAAATGTGTACCCTTTTGAAACGAAGAGAATTTTAATAGGCATAGGATCAACAAAATAATAGGGTGGTGATTGAGGAAAAGACTCATATAAGAAAATATCCTCCCCAAAATGGGTTGGAGTTAAAGGTGTTTCATCTTGTGGGATTTATTCAATCGAAATCAAACCAAGTGGAAGTATTTCACCATCATGCCCAAAGTATATTTCAGGAGGTTGACTGTGTGATATGGGAGACTCAATGGCTACAGAAAATTATGGGATGACCAATGGAGGAACAACTTCCTGTCATTCAACTTCAGGATTTAGATTTTCTGGCAAAGAAGAGACAAGATCTGGATCAAATTCTAGTTGAACAACGTCAGGTTCGGGAGGTATGGTATCACTGATTGGATGGATCGTGACCATAGGTAGCTGTGAGGAATCTATATCGAAAACAGTAGACAAATGAGGATTTGTAGAAACAACTTGTGCCGTCTCTGGTATATAGGAAGATGATGCTTCACCAGAGGTACTGATAGTACTAGTTTCAATAGAGTGATGTCGCCTTCACCGACCAGGAGTAACTTCCGGTGGTAAAGGTGGTTTCAATGCTAATCTACGCGAATGATAGGGAAAAGGATTTTTTTCTTCCACGATGACTAATTTATTTTAACCAAAAAATAAATAAACAAAATAAAAGGGTAATGCTAGGCAAAAGTTTTACCAAGAAACTGTGAACTGCAGAATACCTCTTGGCGAACCAAGAAGTATGGGCAGGTAATCTCCCCGAATTTTGTGTTCGCTGTATCACAATTTACAAGGTGGCCGACTCAATTCACTATGGATGGATAACAACCTAAATTTGTCCTCCAAAATATAACCGAGGGTATGTGGAGGCCCAAGTCTGTATTAGCACTGTCTGATGTGAAACCGCACAGTGAGATCACCCCTTTATACTTTTCGTAATGTAACACCGCCCAATATACCCAAAAGTACATGGACGAGCTATGATATACTTACATACGTGGAGTGAGGTATCACACTCGGAATGTATCGCAGGCAATTAACGACAGCTGTTATGTTTTACGATGCCGGAACACGTCTCTAGCCTAGACCTTATAAATGTTATCGTTATGGTTCCAATGCTTTGTTAGGTAAATTGATGTAAATTTTAAGTTGATCTTGTTTATTAATTTTCCTTTCAAGTTTTACTGCGATGATGTGATGGAAAATCCTAAAATGCAAACTAAATTGATAAGAAAACTTTCAATTTTAGTTTCTTTAATGAAAATCCTAGCTACTAGAGGGAAAGAGCAATCAATTTGAGAGCAAACAACAAAGAGCACAAACCAATATGAAACTTTCCTAATTTGTTCCTATGCAAAACACACAATCCACTACATGCAAATGCAGGTTTTTATTTTCAGTCCCTTTAATGTGAATGCAGAAAAGGAAATTAAGTGCATCAAATCAATAAAAACAAATGCCTTTTACTATGAGAAATGAGGAATTGAACAACAATTTCTCTTTTTACGAAAAATGAAGAATTTAACTATAGTTTATCCTATAGGAAACGAATAATTTAATGACAATTTCCTTTTTAAAAGAAAATGGATATAATGCAGTAATGAAAATACTTCGAAATTAATTTGTCAATGATAAAGAAAAATACTTTAAATAAACATTGAACAAAATTTTCTTTCAAAGGAGGAAGATTCAGGTAAAGTCACTGGTCTCTATGAGGCATCAGGCTGTTGAAAATACAGCTAACAAAAAGCTGAAAGAAAATTCAATGAAAAATTCAATGGGAATTTGGTTGGCTCTAGGGAGAAACGAAATCTTTAAGGGGAGACAGTGCATTGCAAAGCACCCTTGAATGGGAGACAGTTCTTTGTAAAGCATTATGTCCTATTCAACAGTGTGTTGGGCGTAGCAGAGAACAAAAACTGAAGTTGTTTAACACACTTCTAATGCAAATTTTGATTTCAAAAATCCTAATCTTTGAGAGTAAATGCTACTGGGTGGATAAACAGAGGCAGACACACCAAGGATGAAGGGTAAACTCTCCAGTGGAGTTTCCAATTTTCTATTTGGAATTATGAATTATGGATAAAACATTCTTCCCTAAATCTGGTGCTATGCATTTATAACAATAGGTTAAAGACTTTGCAGATACTTTTCCTAAAAGTAAATAGACACACCAAATAGATCAAGAAACCTACTTGGGGTCAAAGCACTTCCTATTCTCCTTCTGTCCCTCTTGCTGTAGGTTCAAATCCAAGCTAGATTGCCAAAATATTTCCTGCAAGAATGAACACTAAACAATAAAGAGATTGCAATATACAAATGCATATTCAAGTTATTCAGTTAAATCAACAAAACATGAACCGTATACATCAGATAAGAATTCATAATATGAAATACAAAAGCTTATAAAGATACATATGTGGGAAAGTAAGCATCAATCTTTATTAATGGATAGAAGGGGAGGTTACAACCAGTGATTGATTTGATGTCACCATCTCCGGCATCATCCCAGCCTCATCACAATGAACATCTCTCCAGTAGCATATCACTCAAATCAAATCCTCAATTTAAATTCCACCAACATTTCTTTACTCAATTTCTTCCTTTTCAATCACTAGGATCTGTGATCAATTTATAGATGAGCTGAAGGTAGTTTCACAATAAATGACTTTCTAATAATAGGCAAGACATGTCCCAAGCTCAGAGGTGTCAAATGGACACATGGGTTCGAATTTTGACACATATGCATTCTTCTAGAAGGCATTGGCTAAGTGGATATTTCGGAACAATGAGAATTTCGCTCCCAATTGATCAATGCACCCTTGAGTGTCGAGAAGTCCAGTTGATGTCCAATTTAACCAGGTCATTAGGAATGGTGCCCAAATTGACCTATATCATAGATAGAATATTAAATGTAATGACAATAGAATACAATCAAGAGTAATAACAACATACACTAAGTTTGGTCAAATACAAGGGAAAAACCCCATAAGGGGGAAACCCTTTCAAATTATTATTCTTATTAAATTTTTGTAAAATGTTCAACAAAGAGAGAACAATGATCCAATTAATCAATCAAGATTCAAATTGAATCCTTTAACTATCCAACAATGTCAACTGACCAATATCCAAATGATGAGCCAAAAATCAAATCTATCCCAAGTAACATCTGGTCAAAGTCAACATCGATCAAAAAAATAAAATGATGCCCTAGCCATTCATAATTCAATGGTCAAAGATCCCTCAAAATTCTATGTCAAAATTCCAATCAATGCAACCTTTCAAGTTGGTCAAATATCAGTCAAAACAACTCGAAACAACTCGGTCAAAGATGGCCAACAACGAGAGAAAGTGAACTATCAAATATGTGGTCAACTGCATTCAAAGTTCCTAGAAAATCTTGATCTCTATTCCAAATAATTCAGCCTCTAAAAATAGTCCAGGATGTTAATTCAAACCAAGTCAAGCTATGCCCAATCTCCAAAAATTCAACATTGGTGAAAGGCTTAAAGAAAGACATATTTTTGGTCCTATTAAGTTCTCTCTCTCCTGCTTTCACGTGTAAGAAGATGAACTATATATTTTTAGATTGTATGGAACTCCAAGAGGAAAAAGAAGAAGAAGAAGAAGAAGTGTGATATGTGTGTCCAAATGAGGTGCAATTGAGTTGTATTTATATGCATTGAAGGAGACCCAATTTGTCTTTAAAGCCAACCTAAAATTTTGTGCACTTTTGAGATTTCACATTAAATTATATTTCCTTTTGACCAAATTAAATTATTCTAAGAGAAAATAGGGTCTCTCTGAATGAGGAAGGTTTTCCAAGGGAGGGAATTAGTCCCTAAGCTGCCAAATTAACACTAAACAACCCTTTTCCCCAGGGTCAACAACTTGTTGTTGGCACTATTTCTAACTCTAGTCCCCAACAAGGGGGAAACCAAAATTAATTGACTTTGGAGGATATTTTTTTTTTAATTATATATTAAGTGCTCATGTGTATCTTTTAACTCACCCCCACGATTATGGAAAACGTAATTCTTTGAAAGGAAAAACGATTCCACCCCACAGGAACCTTTTCACATAGAGAGACCTACGGTTGATTCTATGCCTCATGTGCCAAAAGGCTCACTTAAATTCTCAACGCATAATCCTAAAACTAGGGCCTTGCATTTTAATATATTGTAGAAGATATGTCCTAGGAATCGTGTGTTATGTCAATGTTGGAGGTGCTCCAATATTGTCCCACACAAAGGAGCGTGTTACTCAACAATATCGAAGTTGTGGATCCAAATAATTCTCAAATGATCATGTTTGACATTAACAATTTCAAAAAACGTCTTCCTCATCATGTCGCCTTCCAAATTCAGGTGACTTACTGTGTGAAAACTATCTTTAGAATGATTGTTGATGAAGGGGCTTCCACGTGTATCATTTCGATGTCTTGTTGGAAGGGTATACGTCCTCCTAATTTGGATCCATCACCAACATTGTTAATTGTGTTTGATGGCCATTCTCATAGGCATCATCATATTATTAACTCCTTTTTTCGGTTAAGTTGGGGTGAAACAGTCAATGTGGAAATGGAAGTAGTCAATACAAAACTTGACTACAATTTGTTGTTGGGGCAAAACTAGGTCTATAAAATGAAAATAGTTCTATCCACACTCTTTCAAGTGTTGCCCTTTCATTTTGAAGGGAAGATTGTTACAATTTAAAAAATGACTTATTTTCATCCAAACCCTAATGTAGTGTAAGACTCCAATATCCCATTAGTGGACCAATATCATAAACCTATTGAGAATTTAGGGGTTGGAATGTACCCATTTTTAATGGGAACTTTTAATTTATCTTCCCTTGTTGCATACGATAACATCATCTTTGCTTCATCCACACTAGTTCCTTGAAATTTGTCTTTCCATACCAACTATTTTGAGGACCCTTGGACACTTCATTTTCCTTTTTCCACATTTGAAGAAGGTTATTGCATAGGGATGGTTGTTTATTTGTTTACAATCAGTATCACTTACCAAGCTATAGTGGATAGCACTACAGATTTGATCTAACCCCATGCTATTTAGAGGATTTAAACCTTGGTGGTGTTTGTTCGAGCCATAAATTCAACCATATATGTGGATTTCCTTGATATTTTTTCTTTTGCATCATATGAGGCATTCGTAGAAGCAATGACTAGACAAATAGACTATGGGATGATTTGAATCATCTGTCGTATTTTCTCCTAGAGTTTCATAGGATTTAATATGGTGTTTTTGTTTTGACCATGTTAGGATATGAGAGTCATCCTATGAACCCTTTAGCATCTCCATCCATTTACATCGAATGGAACATGGATGTTATTTCTGAGACTATGCCAATAAACATTTGCAAGAACCCCACCATCGTAGAGAATGTGTTTATAGGGGAAGATTGTTTTGTAAAAAAGGTCCATGTTTATACTGATATCATTAAAGAGTTATGCGATGTCTTGGAATGGTCATATGAAAAAATTTTGGGGATTTATCCTAGCATCATTCAACATGAGATTAGGACTTACAAAAACATATATCATGAAATATAGAAGTTAGAATATTTCAATCCTAGAAAGGTAGGGACAATCAAATCTAAGCTAGAGAAGTTGCTCAAGGCAGGCTTTAGCTACCTAGTCTCGTTGAATGTGGGTTTCAAATCTTGTTTTGGTATATAAAAATCAAGGGAACATACAAGTATGTATGGATTTTAAATACTTGAATAAGGTTTGTCCTAAGAAAAATTTCCCTACACATTGTATCGATCAAGTCATTTATGTGTATGTGGGAAGTGAATTTTCCTCCTTTATGGACGAATTCTATAGATATAATTAGATAGAGATTCACCCAGAGGACCAACATATGAAAACATTCATATTCCCTTAGGGAACCTTTGTGTATCAAAAAATTTAGTTTGGCTTTAAAAATGACAGAGTCACCTTCCAGTGGGCCATGTCTTATGCCTTTCACAACATCAAGCACATAGTGGAGGTGTAACTTGATTATTTAGCTTCTTTCCCATGAAAGAGAGTTGATCAACCTAGTCACCTATGCAAAATTTTTGAATGATGTAGGTATTATGAAATACTATTAAATCTACATAATTATTTTTTTGTGACATCTAATCACTTATTAGGGTTTATAATTTCCAATAGTGGGGTCATGTTTGAGGCAATAATTTAGTTTCCTCCTTCATTGAATAATTTTCAACTTTAAAATCTTTAGGGTAAAGCCAACATTCTAAGGTGCTTTACCATGAATTATGTTGACATCACAAAAGGATTTATGTTTTTATTAAATAAAAGGGTCCCATTTATATGGGGCCAGTATGTCCAACAATCATTTGATGCCTTAAAAAATGTGTTAACATTTGCTCCTCTACTCGGTCCAATTGATTATAGAAAATATTTCCTCTAGTACTTAGTTGCAGAAAAATATATGATCCAGATCTTTATGGGAGGCCCCCAAGATCTGAAAAAATTAAATGGATCTAGGGGGAGGCCCCCAAGATCTGAAAATTGAAATGCTAGAAAAAAAAAGGAGAATACACAGTAAATAAAACCACAAAGAAACTTTTTTATTAAACAGATATTAACTGTAAAAGATATATTGTGGTGGAAAATCCCCCCTTTTACAAAATGTGACTTGTTACTTATAGTATTTTTTAGTTACAATACCACAGGTAAATTCCATGGATGGATGAAAATTACAATACCATGGGTAGATGCCACTTACAACACCATGGGTAAATATCATGCGTGGATGCCACATTCCATTCGGATCATTCCTACCTCCTTAAGAAGTAATGGTCCCTATTGCGTAAAGTTCCCTCCTGATAAGCCTATGTCGAATATGAAGAGCCACAGAAGAGAAGGTTTTTGTGTGGATAACTCATAACTATGATGAACAGAGATATGAGGATAGAGATACCTTGTAATGCTTGTGACCAACTGTGATACTGACAATGTGCGGCCTAGAAAATGGACTTCAATGAAGTGTGGGTTTATGGATGACTCATAACCATGAAAAAAAATTATCTAAGGATACATATACCTTGTAATACTTGTGACCACCTATGATACTAATTGTGTGAATCCTAGAAAATGGCCTTCAATGACACTAATTTTGTGTGGTTGACCCATAACTGTGATGCAAGTTGTTGATGAAGTACCAGGTGCCTACATAGCCTGGGGTGGAAGGGTAAGTCTCCAAAGAACCCAAGATGAATGCTTCTATGCTGAAACTAATGAATGTGAAGTAGGTTCCTACTAAAGTGGGGTGGCAAGGCACGTATCCAAAGGGAATCCGCTCCAAATGTTGCTCCAAATATAAAAACTAATTTAAAATGTGCATAACTCAATCAATATAAGTCATAATATTTATTATAACCTACTTTTGGAAACATAATGACCATTCTGCACTGATCTTTCCATGTGATTGAAATCCCTATCTGGAAAATCTGGACACTCAGACTTGCGTTGCAACTGTCCCGTCGTCACAAAAATTCTCAAAAAATAGCTAATTTTAAATCAACGACATCTCCCTCATACGAACTCTAATTCGACCATTTTTTTTTTGAAATTGGGTTATTTTTCAAGAGGAGCTCTAAATGTGACTTTTTACTTATAGTATTTTTTCAGTTACAATACCACAAGTAAATTCCATGGATGGGTAAATACCATGGGTAGATGCCACTTACAATACCATGGGTGGATGCAACTTACAATACCATGGGTAAAATCCATGGGTAGATGAATACCATGGGTGAATGAATACCATGGGTAGATGCCACTTACAACACCATGGGTAAATACCATGGGTGGATGCCACATTCCATTCATATCAATCTACCATTTGGATTTTTCTATTTCAAGAAGATGATTAACCCAAAGTGTACTTCATATATTTCTGCAATCGTGGCTTGATGAGCCCTAAAATTAAGTATTCACATGTATAAAAGATGGCATTAGTTGTGGTTGACGTTGTCCAATGATTCCATTATTATATTCTTCTTAAGAAAACCATAGTGGTTCCTAACATGAATCATTTTCAATATATCCTACCTATGTGATTGGTTGGAGGAAAATTTAACAAATGGATTGTCATTTTGCAAGAATTCGATATTGACTTTATGTTAGATAAATCTAAAAAATACCTGGTTTTCACAGAAATTATATCAGAGTTACCTCACGAGGATGAAACTAATTATGATGAGGATTCTTTCCATGAACATCTATTTATTATGTCCTCAGAATATCCATGGTATGGATATATCCTTATATATCTATACTATAAAGTTTTGTGCATCTTTCTCAAGGGATGATCAACATCGTGTTAGACATCTTGCTAAAAGCTACTTGATTATTAGTGATACAATTTATCATCAAGGTGTGGATTTTATATTGTGATGTTATTTAACCCTTGAGAAAGTTGAGAAAGTATTGAATGATTTCCATGGAGGGGCATGTGGTGGTCATCTCCTTGGGTTGTAAATAGATCAAAATATTTTGCATGTTGGCTACTTCTAGCCTTCAATTTTAAAGGATTATATTGAGACTGTCAACTGGTTCCACCCATGTAGATTTTATATGTGGAAAATGTGTTCGCATCCTGGTCCATTTTTTCTAGTTATCATTATCGGTCTGTTCACCAAGTGGGGGTGCACTTTACTACTTTTTTCTTAGCCCCAACTAGGGGGCTCAAGTATATTATTGTAAATATCAACTACTTCACTAAGTGGGATGAAGCCATTCCAAACTATTCAAATGATGGTGAAAATGCATCATTATTTATCTTCTACCAATTCATTACGTGATTCAATATGCCAAGGGAGATTGTCATTAATCATGGCAACCACTTTCATAATAAGACGATGGTTGAGTTGGCTTTGAAGTTAGGATTTAATTAAGAGCATTAATCTCCTTATTATCCTTAGGAAAATGGTTTAAGTTAAGGCAGTCAATGAGTCCTTAAAAACCATTTTGCAGCAAACAATCAATAAAAGTAATACCAACTTGCTCAACATGTCATATTGGCCCTTTGGGAATATTGAATGTTCGTTAAAACTATTACTAGTTATGGTCCTTCCCAATTGGTTCATGGTGTGGAATTGATTTTTCCTATAGAACGTTAAATTCAATATTTAAAAATAGCAGTTAGGCTTCTTCCTAACATGTCGAGTTTGGAAGAGCATCCATCCATTTAGAGCATCTTGATGAGCGATTTCGAGATGTTTCTAGTGAAAATGAGGCTCACAAGAAACATGTTAATTCTTATTTTGGTAAGTCTGTCAATCAAAGATTATTCTTGGAAGGTGGTCTTGTATTTGTTTATGACCAAGAAAAGGATGTCCTGGAGGCAACAAAATTTAGGTCTATGTGGTATGGGCCCTACATTTTAAGACATGTACTCAAGAAAGGGATCTATGAATTGATTGATTATGATGGAAATGTTATGTTAGAGCCCAAAAATGGGCTCTATCTCAAGAAGTATCATGCATGGGCTACTGCTCATGCATTTATTTTATTTTGTAATTATTTCATATAGCTTGTTTTGCTTACATTAGTTTTTTTCTATGCCTTTCATCATGTTTTCCACATACTTTTACAATTGTCATTGGATGATCCAATTTTTCTAGGGTTTGTAGATGGAGCAAGTCATGACACCAATAACTTGGCTTCCACATCTAGTTGATTTAATTGCCTTTTGGTCGATTGGTTGTATTGGACAGTGCATGTCTTGTTGCTACAACTAATAATATTGTTGAATATTATGCCATTATTGATTTGCTTCGAGAATTCGTTTAAAATGTTATTCAATATATAGTAATTCATTTATATTCACAACTGGTAGTGTCTCAACTTAATAATATTTTTCCTATGTAGGATCCTTTTTTATTCCAAATATTTCTTCATGTGAGGTTAATTGAGCATTCATTTAATTATACAACTTACATTCATATATCAAAATCAAGAAATAAAGTTGTTGATTCAATTAGTAATTTTGTATTGGTTTGGCACTGCACATCACACATATTTTCTTGGTACTTTTGTTCGACTCAAAAAATAGTTAATTTTCTTGAGTTAAATTATATCCAAAAATCCTAAAAATCAAATAACTTCAAAAACCAAAAATCAATTACCTATTGTTAGTCATAAATATTTTTCACTATTGGTAGATGACTATGGATTGGTTCTAGATTTCTAAGAACAACATTCTTTGAACTTTGTGAGTTTTAGTAATCTCACTGCATTCATTATCCTTATAGAAAATTTTTCACTATTCTGTCAACCTTGCCATTTCATGGTCACCCTGCCACTCCTAAAGACTCCTTATGGGCTTGTGCCACTCATCTCCATCCTTTTTCCTACCTATGACCTCATTACTCTATTTTTCCCTTGCCCATAACTCCACTTTCCATCTAGGGTTACCTATAGCATAACTCATTCCCATGAGCCCCAAGTTCCTCAAGCATTGATGGTCTCAAAACTATCTTTGTAGGCTCTTTAGATAAATCAAGTACATTGGATTTTGGATCTTCAATACAACACTTTGACAAATACTTTGTATCTACACTTGAAGCCTCTAAGCCTATTTTCAATCAAGATCATGGTCAAAGAATCCTCCCACTAGGTCAGTTAGCGTTTCAAATGTCTAAGGTCATCTATGGTGTTTCAAACAATGTTTTTCTTTTGCTAAGAAGTTGGCTTAGATGTAATAGAATGTTGTGACATGGTTATTCAAGAAAAACCTAAAGAGTTTCCCAAGAAGATTATCCATTCAGTTTCAGAGTCTGAACATGAGGATTTGAACTTGATGGTCAAAATAGAGCGCCAAAAAAAGATCAATGCATAAATGACCATGGAGGAGGTACACCAAAAACCAAACATGAAGAGAAGTTTATCAGAGATTATTGATGAGATAGGGAAAAAGGTGAGGTGAACTGGACAGAAATGAATGAACTTGAAAGGGATATATAGAACATAGAATACAACACTGATGATTGTCTTAAAAGCACTCCAAACATCCAAGGTTTTGGAAGAATGGCCAGAGAAGATGAAATGATGAGTTGAACTCCATGATGACAGCAAAGGAAGGATTGTGAAGGTGCTGCTATGTGAAATCATCCCAAAGTTTGCCAAAGTGAATGTATCATGCTCCAAGGAGTAAGAGAAGCTAGGTCAATGTTTTCAGGCACCTGCAAATCGGAAGTGGCCAAAGAAGGTAAAAATCATGGTTTGGATTCCATGGTGCATGGCCAAGGATAGTTTTGAAGATGTTACTTTGTATTTGAATCCCAAAGGGCCAAAATGAACATATCAACTCTCAAGGAGAAAAAGGAGGTTAAAATTCATCATCTCAGTCACCTGCATGCAAACAGTGTAAGAAAGTTAGTAAGAAAAGGTGAAAAAAAAAAGTTAAATATAGTAATGAAAAACTCATAAAGCTTTGAAGATGCTATTGTGTGCAGTCCTCCCAAAGTTTCCAAGGTTAATGTATCATGCCTCAAGAAGCAAAGGGAAGGTTAACTTCAAATTTTTTCAGTCACCTGCAAAGTAAAGGTGTTAAAGACCATCAATAAGACAAGAAGAGTAACTTTATGACTTCAATCACCTACAGAGAAAAAATTTCAAAGGAGTTAGTGAGAAAGGAACAAAGAAAGTAACTTTGAAAACATTAGAAAGTGGGTTTGTAAAGATAAATCAAAATTCCTAATTCCATAAAAACCCCCATTCTACACTTCAAACAACTCATTCTTGCCTTGAAAAATCATTGGAGCATTTAGGAGTGAAGAATTCGGAAATTTTCAAGTCAAATTGGGAAATTTTTTTTGTGGCGATTTGCGCTCAATTTGGCGTTGTACGCCTGGAATCGGGCGCTGCGCCCCTAGCCTTTTTCTCCTGTGCAAAATACATAGGCAGTGCGTGCTTGGCAGTGCGTTGTGCTCTTGCCCGAAAACCACCGATGAAGAAACTCTGGCGCTACACGCCTGGGTCTGAGCACTACACGTTTAGAACTTAGTGTTGCACCCTCATACATAATGTTGCGCCCTCAGACTGAGCATTGCGCCCTCAGACTGAGCACTGCGTGCTTGGCCAGGAGGGCTTTCCAAGCCATTTCAACACTCAAACTTCCTCAAAGCTTCTTCAAGATGCCTCCAAGGTTCTCCAAGCACTAGTAGGGGTATCTACAGGTCCTCAACTCCTGTTTCAAGCATTTTGATGATTTCATTGAAATAAATTAAAACCCTAAGGATAAAACCCTAAAAAATCATGCTTGAAGTCACTATTTAAACCTCTTTCCATCTTCATATAAATATTATCAGTCAAGATAGAGGTGTAATAGGGTGCTTTGAATATTTTCATTCATCTAGGTTGGTCATAACACTCATTCAATCACTCCCTCACTTGCAAGAAAAGTTGGCATTCCATTACCCTCATTCACCTCAATTAAACATTAACCTCTAGTATCTCAAAACATAGTTTGACATATCAATAGAGGGCTATCATTAAGTGGTTAGCTTATCCCTCATTCTCACATATTTACACCCTCACTCATTCATCTCATTCACAAGAAGATTGCCATTCCATTACCCTTCTTCATATAAGTTTCACATCAAGTGCTACGGTTTCAAAGGAAGAGTGGTCAAATGTCAGAAAGAGAGGATAGTGGTAGTGGAGGAGAGGGCCAAATGCCAAGGAGGCAGGGGCACAAAGGTGGAAAGATCAATAGGTTTGAACCACTCAACACAATAGAGCTAATGGAATCTCCCTTAATTGTTTCCTGCTTCCAACATGTAGGCTACTTTGATTTTTGTGAGAAGGTACAGCAAGTGCAAAACCACCCTGAGCTAACTAGGCTCTTCATACTTAACTTGCATGAGAAACAAGTTAACCTTGCAGGGGTAAACTTTGAGCTGTCTTTAGATGCTATTACCAATGCCACAGGCATACCTAGTGTAGGGGAGAAATGGTTCAAGCAGACCAATCTTGACATGAGTTTCTATGAGCCATATTTAAAACCTAGGTATAAAGACCATAATAAATCTATCTTTCCTTTCTCTCACTTGCTTGATAGATATGCACCTTTGATGAGGATCATTATGAAGTATTTTACATGTGAGGGAAGGTTCTCCTGGCTTTTCTCCTATCACATTAGGCTTCTTATGCACTTTAATAGGGTGAGGATGTTGCACCTACCCTATTACCTCTACAGAAGCATTGACAAATTTTCCTATATTGTACAAAAGAGAGACTACCCTTAGCAGATACAAAGCCTCTTTCACCACTCCCTTATTAAAATGGTTTTTATGCATCAATTGCAGCAGAAGGTTATTCCTTGGGAAACTTTCATTTCCCATGAGATTTTCACCAATACAAAAGGCCAACAGCAACAAGATGTACCTTCATCTTCTCAACCTCCCATTCCTCCTTCACCATCACACCCCACTACACATCCATCACCATATACTCACATTCCTTAACCTAAGTATAATGACCCTCCTTCACCACCATTTCACAATCCCTCGCCATCATCTTAAGGCACTAGTGCATCAAAAAGTGAAGAAAACAGTGAGGCAAGTGGCAGTGAGGGAAATATAAATGAAGAAGAAAGAAAAGAAGGGGATATCAATGAAGAAGATGCCAATGAGGGAGATAAAAATGAAGAATCAAATAATGAGGGAAGTGAGGCTAATGTCAGTGAAGAAGAAAGCAGTAAAGAAAAGAGCAATGATGACAGTAAGGAGGATGTTAGTGATAAAACAGAGAGCAATGAGGCAGAAATCAACAGTGATGATGTTGGCAGTGATAAAGCAGAGAGCAGCAATGATGATGGCAATAGGTCAGAAAGCCAAGATATCAGTGAGGCAAATGTAAATGAAGAAGATTCTAATGAGTCTGAAAACAATGAGGCACATAGCAGTGGTGGTAAGAGTAGTGAAGAAGGCAGTGAAGAAGGAAACAATGAAGCAAGAACAAATGAAGAATAATGCAATGAAGAAGTCAATGAGGATGTTGGCAGTGCATGAAAGAGCCTTGATGGCACTGATGACAGAAGATCACATGACAGTGAGACTAAAGACACTAAAATGGTGAAAATCAAATATTTTCCTTTGACCTACCAAAGGGGAAATAGGCATGTGTTTGCTGCCTCTAAGAGGCAAGGGGCCATGCCTTCTACATCAACCAAGCAGCTTGATAAAGGTAAGGAAAGGGTCATGGATGAAGAAGAAGAAGACCAGCATGAGACTGAACAAGAATTTCAACTCATTCATGTTGACAGTGATAATGAAAATGAGGCAAGGATCTCAAACATGTTGCTCAAAAGCAAAGATGCTCAGATCAAGGATCTACAAGCAAACATAGGCAGGGCTAAGAATGTGATTCACTATTATGAGGTTGAAAACAAGTAGCTGGAGGCATATAAGGAAATATATGAGATAAGAGATATCAGAGCTTGGAAAGAGGCTACAAAAGACAAGGCTAATCTAGATGAGGCATTGGATAGATATGGGAACACTGATGAAGAGGAAGAACAACTTCCTAGGAGGAGGCCAAGGAAAATTGGCTTAAAGAAGGCCTTAGCCAAGGAGAGAGAGCAAGAGGTAGCCTTGGCAGAGCAGCTCACTCCAAGTGAGCTGCTTGCCACGGAGATTGACTATGATCGGGAACCTTGGATTGAGATGGAAAACATACACTTAGAGGGTCTGTCGGAGAAGACCAAGAGGGACCTGGACCTCCAAAAGAATATGGCAAGGCATTATGCCTTAAGGAACAAGATTGCAAGGGCCAAGCTCAAAAGAGACCTTAAAAAAATTCAAGCCCTAAAAAGAGGCAAAAGGAAAATAAAATCTTGACATCCTTTCTGATGCTTCCCTACAAACATCCCAAAGCTAATCAGCAAGGTAAATCCAAATTTTGGCACAATTTTCAAGTTTTTGGGTTTTGGACTGTTTTGAAGGGCCAGAGGCACTGTGCTCTTTTTTGGGGCACCCATTGGAGGAAAAATTGACATTTTTGGGATCCTTAGGCCAAGGACATCACGCTCACAAAATTTTAGATCATTTGGAGTAGAACTAGTACTCCAAAAGTGCCAAAAACATGCAAAAAATCAACTTTCTGCCTTATTTTCAGAGCTGGCGCTACGCCCTAAGAAGTCTTGTGAGATTGATTTTTTGAGTAGGTAAATGAAGTCCAATCAGAAAAATAAAGGCAATTTTGGAAATTAGACAGGACAAGCTTTTCAATGAGCTATCATGGAGCTCCTTTGGACACCGGGAAGGCCTCCAAAACTCAGCTACAAAGTGACCTATTTTCCCAGTGTTGGCGCTGCGCCCTTGCCAGAAAGTCAACAAAAGACACTTGGAGTTAACGAAAAAGATATTTTGAGGTTTTTTGAGGCAAATCACTCCATAGTTGGTTGAGGAGTTATGTTAGTATTTATTTTTTCATTTATTAAGTTAGATATTTTTTGCCTTAGGCCTTGCATGGTCTCTTTGGTCAAAAATGATATTTATGAGTAGTTAATGATATTTTCAAACCCTAGTTAGGGTTTTGGTCCTCCTTGATAGTTAAATACTGAATTGAGGCCTCATTGTACATGTTGGTTGATTATTGAGAAGAATATCATAGACTTGAAGATTGAGGAGAAATTGGCTTTGGATTTTATGGATGTCTTGATTAGCATGACAATGGAGCAAGCTCACTTGTAGGATTCATGAACATAGTGCTATAGGGTAAAATGTTGTGGTAGCTTGTTATCGAATATCCCTCTCAGGGCTTTCCGGTGCTCGAGGCAGACAATAAGATTAGTTGTATAGTTTACAAAGATGGCACATACATATTCATATTAACTTAAAACAACTTGATGGAATGAGATGGAAGATTACCTCTTTAATGATCTTGAAGTCTTTTGGAGAGCGCTGAACAATGAAGCAGGGATCCTTCTTCACCAAATCCTAATCTCGACCCTGCAATCAGTCAAATCACAAATGTAATCTCCACCATAACATGCATTTCCTATCAATTAAGTCAATATATAATAAACATTTAAACTATGCACATCTAAGCCATTCATCTCATGCTATATAAGTGATTGAATAACAATGACAATATCAACGCATAGAATGGAAAAAACAAATACAGTTCTATTGATTTATAAAAAGGAGGATTACAATCGTCGGTTGTACCAAGCCCCCCTCAGCCTTCCAATCTCTCTATCTCTCAAAGTGGTGATGTCTTGATCAACAAGTTCTCAATGAACCTCTTTGACCTTTGACCTTCACACTACAACAATAATCTCTACTTCACAAGTATTCAAAAAATTTGACAATGCTTTGACCTTGAACCAAGAGCCTGCATCTCCATTTTATAGGAGATGGAGAGAGCAATCATTGCCTCTCTCCTTCCACCAGTTCTAAATAGAAAAAACTAATATGTTTCCTCAACTTCCATGCTTTTTCCTTCCTTGAGAGTTCAGTTGTTTTTGGCAAGGCCCAATAAGAGATTAGTGCTTTGCAGTTTCCTTTTTGTACTAACTCTCTTGTGAGAAAAAGCTGGAAATTCAAATCATTCTTCGCGGGTTTTTCCCGTTCCAAACTCAAAACATGGGTAACACTTCCCTCTAGTGTAAATGGAGCATTTCCCTAGCCACTAACGCGGCCTATTCATTGATCAGGTGCGTTATAACGCTCTTGTGCTGTTATAGTGGGGCGTTACCTTGGCAGAAGTAGGTTTAGTTTAGGTCTTTGTATTCCTTCCATATTTATCTTCTCCTCTGAGCTGATGAGGAGGTTTTTTGACCTGTAACAGATGCCCCCTAAAGTGTGAGGTCAGAGACAAAGACAATGGCCGAAATACTTTATAATGTGTGTAGTAGAGATAAAGAGATTGAAAGACTAAAGAAAACCTGAAACAACAACATATGTCAGAAAATAGAGTATCTGCCTTGAGTCCGACATTCCCATGCTCAGTAGCTTAAACAATATGATTTCTCTAGAATAGAGATATGAAGAATCTGTCCACCGATGAGCACAATGTGGAAGTTTCTGTCATAACAGGATCAGGCTGAAGAAGCTGTCTCCATAAACAATATCGCAACTTAGGGAAGGGAACATAGCTTTAATGATGTAACCTTTGCCCCTAGGTCTTGACCGCCGCTTCACTTAAACTGCATATTTCTCAACATGTGAATGAAGGAGTTGTCATCAAACATGTGAGAAATCATCTGATTACTAGTCGATAATGAGAACTGTTAACAGATGCGATGGTGGCCACCGATAATGATGATGGTCCCTAAGATGCACAGTACAATCTAGCAAGTGTGAATAAAAAGAGTTGAAGTCGAACACTCATAGAATTATTCGATCAGGATCCAATGATGAAGACTCCTAATCAAACACAAGACTACCTGCCACTGATGTCTGCAAGTATCCGGGTACTGATGGGTTTCTAGATTAACTTCCTAGATAAGATGTTGAAGTCGATAGGAAGAGATCTATTGAAAGGTAGGCACTGAGGCGTCCTACATCAGTCAACACGAAACAGAAACCAAATGATTTTGTTTGTGATGGAGATAATGAAGAGTAAATGGGGATGTCTGACGAAAAATAATTTATGGAATAATGAGCGGTTTGGTTGATAAGAGGAGCAGTAGATAGAAGGATCTGCTCTAACAATAGAAGGCATTGTAACAGGGTACTAGGCAGCTGAGGCTTAATTAACACCAAAGAGTGTGTTAGGATTTCACCGGTGTAGGGACACTGGGAGATGAAGGCTAATACTCATAGATGGTAGGGTTCGGCTAACTGCAAAAGAGTTTTATGGGAAGTGCCATGTTCAATGTTTTTGCTACCAAATCGACCTTTCTAAAATGTAATAGAGGTAGTATCCATTTTGTCCAAATTTTTCCCCGTCTGATTAAGTTTAACGAGTCCAGACGAATAAACTCAGTGAATTTTTCATATTTAGAGAGTCTGAAAAATGTCGTAAAAGACAACTTCGTGCCCCGTCTGATTAGGTTTAACGAGTCCAGACGAGTAAACTCAGTGAATTTTTCATGTTTAGAGAGTCTGAAAAATGTCGTAAAAGACAACTCCATTGGGATACCTTTGTCATGTTTTTGATAACCGGGCACGACAAAGGGAGAATAGTAAGCCCGAAATAGTTCATTTTTCGTGAGTTAGTCCATCGAAGCCGGAAAAGTGAGAAATCTATGTTCGATAGATGTCTACCTCATTTTGTTATGAGTATGAGGAGATGGAGTAAACTCAGTACTCTTTGTGAAATTTTAACGAGTCCAACAAAGAAAAACTCGGTGCTCTCCGTGAAATTTTAACGAGTCACGTGGAGAAAACTCGGTGTCCTCCGTGAAATTTTAACGAGTCACGCGGAGAAAACTCGGTTACTTTTTCTGTTTAAAGAGCTTTGAAAAAGAGGAAAAGAATGGCTCCTTACTCTCTATCGCGGTAGTTTAGCGAGCCCGACAAAGTCAACTCGGGGTTTTTTCAGTTTTATGAGCTAGAAAAAGGCCCCTAAAAGAAAGCTCAGTGCTTCTTCATATCAGTTTTAACGTGTCTGAAGAAGAGAACTCTAGGTTTTTGGGATTAACAAGCAAGAAAAAGACCATAAAAATAATGCTCGAAATCGACTTTGTATAAGTTTAACGAGTCCGAAGAAGGGAACTCGAGGTTTTTCGGATTAACGAGCAAGAAAAATACCGTAAAAAGAATGCTCGATAAAAAGGGTCAAAACATGTGTATGTCTGCATATGAATCTTGATCACTCATTAGAACATCAGTAACAAATCTCAATATTTTCGACACATATGCAACAAGAATTCACGACTTTTTGTAGACTAGCTAAGAGAGTCATGCCCCAAAAGTGGCTATAAGAAGGTCAGAAGACTTTTATTTTCACTGTTTTGAGTGTTGTGAAGGAGCTCTAGGGTGAAAAAGGTGAAAACTTCAGCTGACGATTGCGGTCAATCCAGGCAACGGTTTTCCTTCTCGCGAGATCCAGGTAAGAGCTAGAACCTCCTGTTATCATTTAATTGTATTTTTGTGAAGTTTTTCTAGTTCAAAATGGGAAATTTGGTAGGCCCTAAAAAATATTAGCGGCTAACACGGGCCAGAAGTGATGGAGCCGCGTTAAGCGCACTTCCCATGAGGGGAGGACGCGTTAGCGCGCTCTATTTTTCACTATAGCCAGCATTAGGCACAACGCATTTTTTAGGAACTCATTTATAAGCGTTTTGAAGTGGCCCAGACAATTTATAATCGGTTGAAAATGTTGTATTTGCAGGTATTCAACTGTTAATCATGAGTATCTGACGAGAGAGAGAACATGAACGGGAAGAAAGGGAAATGATTACTGATGTTTCAAGCTTTATGGCTCCCCACAGATACAGTTTGATAAAATATGAACGTTTAGAACTGATGAGGGGTCAAGAGGACCTCCTAAGGTGGCTGATTCAGCAATGGGATGAACGGTACCATGTCTTTCGGATTGGGGGCAATGAGCTCTTAATTGAGAAAGACGATGTATATTTCTTGACCGGTCTGTCATGTCGTAGACCAAGGCCCAATTTGACGGGGTCTAGATCAGATCTGCGTTCCACTGCTGATCTCATTCTTGCTCATTGCATACGCAACACAAAGGCTGTGAGCAACCGGGTACCTATTGCACAAGTAGCTTTGAGACCACTGAGGTCTATATTATGGATGATTGTTCGCTTGGTAGGTGCCAAGAGTCAGAATGTGGCCACCAAGGCCCAGATTCTACTAGCCTTGGATTGTATGCAGCCTTAGGTGTTTGATTGGTGTGATGGAGTTGTCCGTCGGGTTCAAGCAGAGCTGACAGCATGCAAGACCCGTACCCAGAGATAGTTTGGGTATGGTACTTTGATTGTTTATTTATTATTGGAGTGGGTACCATTGATGAGGCCCAGGATCATTACAGCGCCATTGGGCCCACGCGAGCTGAGGCAGGCTTGATGGGCAGCTTTGCTTCCGTGGACTGGAGAGGGTCCCGTCCACCACTCTTTTGATGATGGATTTTTTGATTGGCTGAACTCCCAGATTATTATGATCGAGGATTATCCCTATGCAGGAATGAACTTCACAGGCGATCCGGAGTTAGATTTGCCCCCTGGCACCCAGTGGCGACTTGATGGTAAGGAGGAAATGATCAGTGTACTCTAGGAAGTACTTTGTTTTTTGTGTTTTGAATGTTTATGCAATTTTTTTTTTGTTGAATTTAGGGTGAAAATTATGTTTTGACATGAAGCTTTGTTTGATTGACACAGATGTGGCACCTGTCCACCCAGTTGGGGCCCCTCGCTATGCACAGCGAGGACTACAGCTACCCAGGGCTGGCGCACTAGCTGAGGATGCGGAAGCCGCTGAGGATGATGATGCCCAGATTTTCATTAGGGGAATTTTGAGGTCTAAAAAGGGCCTCCTAAGGAAATTATAAAATAATAGTGGAAAAAATCAAATAAGATTTGATGACATCATCAAATTTTAGAGGGAAAAATGAAAAAACTATTTTTTCAACTCATATTTTCAACTTATCTCCCAAAGTGTTTACTCAAATTTCGAGTGGGAGTACTCGTTGGATGCGAAATTTAATTCCCCATCCAAGTAGTACCCATATTGCATACTTTTGATGGGTCCTACTACACGAAAAATGAGAAATACATAAAAAAACGTGATTACAATCACGTTTTTTATGTATTTCTCATTTTCGTGTAGTAGAGTTCATCAAAAGTATGCAACATGGGTACTCCTTGGATGAGGAATTAAATTTTGCATCCAACGAGTACTCCCACTCGAAATTTGAGTAAAAATTTGGGGAGATAAGTTGAAAATACGAGTTGAAAAAGTAGTTTTATTATTTTATTATTTTTTAATATTTTTACCCTTTTATTTAAAAAATGGTAAATCATCCCCCATGGTTGACATCATCATCTTTAATCCTATTGGTTGTTATAAACTTTATTTTTGTTGTACATTTTTCTTAGGAGGCCCATTTTAGACCTCAAAATTCCCCTAATGAGATGAACTCTCTAGAAACTTGGAGGGTTTGAGTATGGGTATACCACCCCTTCCTATGCGGGAGGTTCCAGTTCGTTTGCAGCGGCATACTGTAGGTGTGCCGGAGAGATACCTAGTGCCTCTGAGGAGGATAGCCAGAGCGGTTGTATGTTATCATGATCATCAGGCCTCGCTGGCGGAATGGATGTATAAGTGTCAGAGTGTGGCTTAGTATAGCCAAATTTTTGTAAAAAACCCAAGTTTTGGAAGATTTTTTGATGTAACTATTGTACTAGAAATGAAATATATATATATATATATATATATATATATATATATATATTTTGGTGATTTTGTGTTTTTTGATTTTTTATGTATTTTCAATGGGATAAAAATATATATACTCATGAGTAAATCTTTTATAGCAAATGTGACAAATGCTAATCTAACACATAGTTTGCCAAAGAATCGGCTAATGCATTAAATTCTCTAGGAATGTACTCAAATGTGATTGTTTGAAATTTACGTTCTCAAAACCACACTCTTAAAAAATAACGTAACAAGATTGGATGACGGACACGGTAATGATTGTTTAGCTGCATAATGACGAGTTGGGAATCTAACCTGACCACTAAATTGGAGATGTCACGAGACGTCGCCTCCATGAGGAGTTGGATCACTGACATGTACTCAACAACATTATTGGTGGCGCTACCTAGGAAGATTCCCCCCAGAACCAAGAAGGTCTGACTCAGGAGTGTAGAGAACCCAAGCAGCTGAAGCAATGCATCTAGTGTGACGACTTGCACCGTCCACATAACCGACGTATGATAAGGAGGATGACGGCATCTGTGTGAAAGAAAAATATTGTACATGAGAAAAAACACCTCAAAAACCAAAAAATATCCAGAGACATCAAAGCAATATGGAAGATTTATATACATAAAATTACAAAGCATACGCCTAGTGCAAAACTAGGTAAAATACTTCTTTAGATAGAGTCCGTTGCGGGGCTTCGTGAGTGGAATTCCATTATAGTCCTGAAGTTCGTAAGCCCCTTTTGAGAGGACTTTAGTGACAATGTAAGGACCAAGCCATAATGGTTGGAGCGTTCCTACCCCCAAGAGGTCATGTTTCTGATCATAGAGTAGAACAAGATCGCCCTCTTGGAAAGAACGAGGCTTGACAGATTTGTCGTATTGAGCTTTGACTCGGCGCTGGTGAGTTTCGAGTGCTAGTGTAGCATCTCGATGAGCTTCGTCCAAATGATCGAGTAAGAGAAAGCGCTCTTCTGTGGCGGTGGTGCCAGGCAGGAGTTCAACGACGAGTTTGAATGATGGAATTTCGCACTCGATTGGAAGTACTGCCTCCAGGCTGAATGCAAGTTGAAATGGCATGAAGCCTGTGGCAGTTTTTACTAATGTTCGGTATGCCCATAACACAGAATACAACTTTCGATGCCATGTGGTTTTATGATTTTCGACCAGTCGACGAATGATGGTTTTGAGGGTGCCATTTATGGCTTCGACTTGACCATTAGCTTGAGGATAATAAGATGAAGATTGATCTTGAAGAAAACCTAGCATGGATGTTAATTAAGTCATCATATGATTCTAAAAGTGGGATACATGATCTGTGACAATAGATAGGGGTACGCCAAACCGACAGATTACCTGATTGAACAGGAAGAGAGCAGCGGCTTTGCCATCGGCCTTAAAAGTGGGAATGGCTTCCGCCCATTTTGTAAAATAGTCGACCGCAACCACTATGTAGTTGTGTCCATTTTCTGAAGTGGGATTGAAGGTGACGAAGTCAATTCCCCATTTAGCGAAAGGACCAATGGAGATAACCGGATGAAGGGGGGCAGGATGAGCACGCATTTTCTTTGTGAAAATTTGACATATATGGCACTTCTGGACCGCTGCAATGCAATCTTTAAACAAAGTGGGCCAATAGTAACCTACGTGCAGGATTTTTTGAGCAGTAGCTATGCCTGAAAGATGACCACTACATGCCCCTGCGTGGCAGTCATTCAACACGCGTTCCGCTTCACTGAAAGTGAGACAACACCGGATAACAGTTTTCTGCTCAACTTAGTGTTCCTAAATTGAGGTCATAAATTTTCAACCAGGGTTAGTAAATTGTTGAAGTGAAGTGCACTATATGTGCCTAGGTATTTGTTTCTCACTACATTGTGTTTAGTGTTTTTCCAATGTTTTTGGTTTTGTGTTTTTATTCTAAGAGGGAAAATAACTAAATTTTGGAAAAGAGAAGTTGTTGGTCACACTAAAACATAGAAAAACCTATTCTAAATTATGTATGGCTCTTGAGAACAGAAAATTCAATACTTTTAACAAGAAGAATAACTCAGATCAAGAACTCAATAACTCACAACATGAACTCAATAACTCATAACATGAACTCAATCCCATTCATTCATTAGAAATATGTTGGAATAGCTTGAGAAAAGGATAAGTTAGTGCCATGAGGTTCTTCTAAGTAAACAACCACCTACAAGATCATAGAAAAAATCTTATCCATGGCTAGAAATTTGTTGGAACATATTTGGAAAAGATAGTCTGCAACACAATGAGGAATTCTACTCTAAATTAACCTATGACACTGAAATTAATCCATTCTGCAACTTAAATTGTCACTACTAAGCCTTATTTGGAAATTAGAAGTCTTTTGGAATAGTTTTGGGAAAAAGGCTATTTGCACAATTATAAGAGATTGCAGAACAGTCAAGGCCTTGAACTGATATCACTACTTCCTGTCCATATGATGATGTATTGGAAGAGATTAATAACAAGAGTAGTTTGTAAATAATGAAGGTCGTGAAGTCTAATTCAACTAGCTAATCAAACTTGAAATACAGTGACTATAACTGAACTAGAATGCAATTAAACTAACTTGAGACACAGTGAGCAGAAACTGAACTAGGGTGCTATTAACCTCCGGAGTATTACAACTAGACTAAAAATGCAACTAATCACTGAAATGTTTCAGCTCTGTCTCATTCGGGGTTAGTGGTATTTTGGAATAATTCATAGAATAGGACTGGTTGTAACATGTGATGTAAATGAGCATAAAAACATAAAGTTCAACAAAACGCAGTAAGCTCTGAAACACCACAGCTATGTCTCATCCAGTGTTAGTGATATTTTGGAAGAGATTAATAAGAACAAGACTAGTTGTAACAACTGATGTAATTGAGCACAAAAACATAAAGTTCAAAGAAATGCAACTAACTCCTAAAATACTGCAGTCATATCTCATTCAATATTAGTGATATTTTGGAATAATTCGTAACAAGGCTAAAGTTACTTATCTAAGTAATGTGCACAAAGCTTCTCGGGCAATAGGGGCCCTCTACCACCGGATCAGCATACAAATATCCTCAAGATTGCCTCAGATCTTGCAATAAAGCGGTGCTTCTTTCATTAAAGGAAAAGTATTTCAAAGACAGAGTATCACGGTTTTTTTTGAGATCTAGCAACAAAACATAAATCTAGCTAGTTGTTTCTCGGTCTCCCGAGTCATTCTTATCATAAAATTACATAACTGCCCTTGAGATAAAATAGGAATAATTGTCTTTCCCAACTAAAATCAAATTAGAACTCTGGTAGTGGTCTTGTACTATGATTAAAGACATTTGTACAGTCCTTGTCCTATTAGAAGTCTATCTCCTAGTTTTGGTTTCCCACGTGCATAACCACCTGTAGAATTCTGCTCAGACTTCGTAGGGAGCAAGGAATGATGTGGATGAAGTCTGGAATTCACCCATATGCGTTTTTCTTTGAGGTGACACCTGGAACCTGTGAAAACATGAAGACAGTTGCGGAATCGGCAACTAGCTACAGAATGGCTGCATTCTATAGCTAAATCTATTCAAAAATTACTACAACAACAAAACCATGAAAGTGTAGCAAGTCAGTCATTATATACATTCTTAAAGCAACTTTAATTAATCCTATTGATCATTTAAGCCTGTAATTGATGAGGAACAAAGGAAATGAAGTGAAATGTGGTGGAAGAAAAGGACATCTTTGGGGCTCAACAATAGTATCGATACCATGGCGATATAATGTATCATTTAGCATGAGGTAGTGTTTTTCCTGGTGGCGGATACAACGATGGTCGTCAGACGTGAGATTTGGGCAGAAGCATTGGGTTTGTAGGTAGAACAAAATGTCTCCATACCATGGGTTCGAAGAATCAACCAAGTATACAGATTCATTAGGAAATGGATCATGATCTACTTCTCCGGGGTCGATTCTGGGAAGGTTCGATAATAGTTCGGCGAAGATGAGGGATTTCTTTGCTTTGGTAGCTGTGAAGACCAAATCAAATTGTTGGAGGATTATGATCCATTTGGAATATTTTCCTCCAATAATTTTTTGAGACAAGATGTGTTGCATGGGGTTCTCCAAATCAATAACCGTAGTCTGTCGCAGCAATATATAGTGTCGGAGTCGGGTGACGGCAAAAACTACCGCTAGAGAAAGTTTCTCCATATGTGAATAACGTAGTTCAGGTCCGATTAGACCTTTGTACAAATAGTATATCACATGTTCAATGTCGTCACTGTGAACTTGAACTAGAACCATTCCAAGTGAGGATGGTGAGGCTGCCAGGTAGAGGAGAAAGTCGCGTGAGTAGTCAGGGGCACTAAGGAGTGGGGCTGAAACAAGTGCATGTTTTAAAGCATCAAATGACCATTGAGCTTGGTCATCCCACAAGTATAGTGTTCCTTTCTTCAATAATTGCATAAATCCTTTCATCATCTCGGCATAGTTAACGATGAATCGACATAAAAATTTTGCCTTCCCTTGCAAACGTTGGAGTTGAAGGATGGATTGTGGTGCCAGAAATTCAACAATTTCCTTAACCTTATCGGGATCAACCCTAATCCTGTGCTTGGAGACAATGAAACCTAACAGATGCCTGGACTCAACCATAAATATGCACTTATGAGGATTCAGACGTATATTGTAGAATCTACACCTAGAAAAAATTTCTTTCAGATGAGCGAGGTGATCAGGTCGTTTCTTGGAATGGGTCAGAAGGTCATCGAAGTAAGCCTATACAATATGTCGAATGTCGTGAAAAGCATTGTCCATAGCCCGCTAAAAATTTGCTCCAGCATTCTTCAGACCGAATGGGAGTTTACGATACGCAAATGTGCCCCAAGGATAGATGAAGGCAGTTTTATGCTGGTCTTCTTTTTTAATTGCAATATGGTTATAGCCCGAGAATCCATCCATGAAGGAAAAAGATTCACATCCGGCACAATCATCAAGAATATGATCTATGAACGGTGTAGGATAATTGTCTTTGGGACAAGCAGTGTTCAGATTGTGATAGTCAACACAAACTTGAATGGTTCCTTGTTTTTTATCGACGAAAATTGGATTGGAAACCCATTCCATCAAAGGAACGGGATAGATGAAACCAACGTTTAAAATTTTGTCTACCTCAATTTTGATGGCGGCTGCTTTGCGCGGCTGGATGGGTTTGAGTCACTGCCAAATTTGTTTGGCATTGTCATAAATCTTGATTTCGTGCTCGACTATAGATGGATCTATGCCAGTCATTTCGTCATAAGACCAAGCAAACACATCGCAGAATTCCTTGAAAAGGGATGTGAAGCATGCAATTTCCTCAGGATTGCAATCGGCTCCAATCTGAATATTTTCCACGATACCCGTTTTGACCGAGATATCAATGAGCATTGTCTTAGAAATATTACCCATGTTCCCTTCTGAATCGATAGTTTGAACATTCGTGTAAGCAGAGGGAACCATCTCAGGTGGGTCAAAGGATGGGATTTCAGTTTTTTATCACGTTCAAGTCGATCATCGAAGCGCGACGGTGAAACTCTCCCCAAGATCGTTCTTCTAGAGACATGATCTCTCGAATAGCTTCGTCTGTAGGGAAGACTTCATTGAGGAGATCCTTAGAAATAATTGTTATGGGTGGGAGGTTTGTACCTTTGGTCAAAACCATAGCAGTGGAGGGTTCAGATGTAATTTGGATGGCTTGGTAGGCCAACTCGGCTGGTGAGAGCGGCATCTGATCTCCGTAGGAATCAATGTCTGAAGGTGCCGGGAGGATCCATGGGTCGATAGAGCCATTGAAAGTGGTGGATATCATTGCAACCGTATTTGGGATCTCTGGTGGCGGGAGAGGAAAACAACCCAGTAGGGGAGATGCCTTCAGAAGACCAGTACCAATACTGACGTAAGAGTCAGGAAAGCCTCCTATTAGGGGTACAGTGCTACTTGGTAACGTGGAATAATCAGGGGTGAAAAAAGATTACTGATCCACTGTGACTATTTTCCCATCCAATGGAAATAAGACGAGTCGGAAGATCAAAGAAACAATGGCAGTCATCACATAAGACCAACTGCGACCGAGCAATAGATTATAATCGAGATGGCGATCTACGACTTCGACGTCCACGATTACTGTTTTCCCACTCAGAGTGATGGGAAAGCTAGCAAGGTATCCTTTTGGGAAGAACGTGTGGCCATCGAAAGCTTTGAGGGAATTCGACGGCAGTGTTAAGGTAGGAGAACCTAAAGCGAGCCAGCAAGCTTGTGACATAACACAGGTCGAAGCATCTTTGTCTATGACAGTGCGATGGATTGGTCTCCCTTTCAACACGACCTGCACTTGGAATGCAAGTTGGTGTGAGAGGAAATTCTGAGATTTTTCCATATCAAAGATAGCTAGCGTGAAATCCTGGGGGTCTATTCCACCAATAGCTGAAAGCAAGGCTTTCCTTTGTGCTAGACAAGTTTGCAATACTTCGAGAGCAGACATAGCTAACGATTCCTGCACCAAATATTCTACAATGGTGTAGTTTTGGGTTGCACGTGCAGAGGTGTTATGAGTCATGCGTCGAAGTATCCCTTTGGGGGGATGAATTATGGGGTTAGCAGAAGGTCGTTCGATATGTAAATCATTGGTCGACGGTGGATTTGAGCTAGTACCAGGTTCTTGAGCGTCTATGGTAGGATTTCCATAAAGCTTGGCTCGTGTTTGAAGTTCAACACTCTCAATGCCATAAATGGCGGATGGTCCTTCACCGGAAGGATGTGAACCACCATTGCCCCGTTGCTGGGGTTATGGAGGGTTGTCAACCATGTTTTGATGTTGCTGCTATTGATTATGGAAAGGATTATGAAGAACGGCAGGTGTTCACCCAGAATCCTTGTTTGTGATAAAATCGGTGCATTCCTGTAGCCGAGGACAATTGTATGTCAAGTGGTCCTCCGCACAGATCTTGCAAGGAAATTTCATGGGTTTATCCTTCCATTTATCATTTTTGGCAACGTTTTTCTGATTAGGATTATTCTGATTGTCCGACTTATCTTCCGAAGAAGATGTCTTTTTCTTGTTCTTCTTATTCTTTCCACTAGGTTTTTGTGAAGTTTGCACAGAATTTACCTCAGCGGTAGGAAGAGTAGTCATTTGGTTAGGGGCGGTGGAAACCGAGGATGGCTGGGAGGTTTTCCCCCGAGACTATTTTGTGGCTACACCAGAGATTGTACCAACGAGACCGTCGGCGTGAGCTCCGGTTTTCTGAGTAACTGGAGGATTTGGGTTACCAGGGGCATTGGGGAGTAAATCATAGAGTGTGCCAGATTGTGAATAGATTAAATCCAAATGTTGGACACGACGAATGCATTGATATTTTGTAACCGCACCGGAAAGGAAAATGTATTTAAAGATGTGGGGTAAGAGAGACTTACAAAACCAATTAGCTAAGAGATGATCAGGGATTGGTGCTTTGACTAGCCTCCTCCTACATCTGCATTCATGAATGTGATTGGAGATGTGGGTGGCGGTGTCTTGGTGCAGCGAGGTTAACAGTTCCATTCCGATTTCAAATCTGATTGGTAATTGGAAATTCTTTAGAAACTCCATCGCTAAAGCGCCAAAAGTGTTTATGGTGGCGCATCGAAATTCAATATACCACTTGGCGACATTGCTTGTAAGGGTGTGGGGAAACAGTCAAAGCTGGACACTATCATCCACCATGGAATTAGATATAGACCATAAATGAAAGGTGGTGATGTGTGCGGCTAGGTCTTCCCCTTGTTTCCCATCAAACTTTGGGATGTTAGAAGTAATCTTGTGCGATACTGGAGGCCAGAGTGGGTTGTGATTAATGGGGTCATTAGTCAGTTTATAGATGTTGGGAATGTCTAGAGCTGCCAAAAATGGCAATTGCAGGTTTGCCCCTGAATCTAACCAAGGAAGTATTGGTTGACTATGTGGACCATAGGGTCCGCCCCTTAATGTGTTACCAGTAGGATAAGTAGGACTTTGATAAAAAATTCCCATAGGTGGAGGGGTAGGAATATATGGTTGTTGTCCATAGGGCATATTGTATTGCGAGGCGAATAGTTGGTTGACCCCAGTGTAAAAGTTCCCTCCCATTCCAGATGGAGGTTGGGGTGGGTTAGTCCATATGGATGCAATAGACCTTCCTAGAGGCATGCTACTACTTGCATAGTTCAGCAACAGCATAGACCCTACACCAATATTTAAACCACTTAAGGGAACAATGTTAACAATAGGTTGTCCGGTTTGTCCTAACGATTGCAGGGGTAGTGAAATGTTACCTGTTATCTGCGTGCTGGTGACACTACCCCCTGGTATGGTGGCCAAGGGGTTTGAACTTAGCAAAGGGTTCCAACTGAAAGGGTTGCTAAAAGGAACCGAAGTAGTGACACTCGTGGGAGGAGCAACCGTTTGTCCCAACGTGGTCACGGTAGGAGTAGATCCTGAAGGACTCGGTGAGTTACTTACAGTTGTGATGACCGTAGGGTTGGGATTAGGTATATTTTGACTACTGGGGTTACCAAGTAATGGCATAGAACTGACAATTGGCAAGGAGGATGGCGGGGAACCTGGGATGGTTTCCAATGGCATCGACCCTGTGGATGCCGATTGAGAAATGGATGTTTGTGCGGCCGAAGACATGCTAGTGTGTGGTGGAATCTGAACCATCACAGGCCCCAACGGATCAGTGAGTGGAGTATTATAATGAGGTACGACCCTTTCCGTGAAAGGGTCCTCCGGAAATTCCGTATGATATGAGGCTATGTGAAAATCAGGGTTTTTCAATGGAGACTGCTCTTCCACAGAAGGCACGGGTTCACCAAGGTTCAGTTCTTCCTCAAGAGTCAGAGGAGGTAGACCTTGCTATCGTTGAGACAGATGGCGTGGGTCAGATGATGCCACGGTGACCTTTTTAGTTTTAACAAATTGTAATACATTGTGATGTATTATAAAGTCTCAATGATAGTAACCACACACCTAAAAAAATAAAAAATAAAAAAGGACTCTCTAAAATCAATCAGCAAGTAGCCAGAATAGGGTGCCCTGTCTGAGTACTACCGTTTGCTGGTGATGAAATCCAGTATCACAATAGTATACAGAGAGGGTTGGTTGAAAGTACAGTTATGATCACTCTAAGGCTTCGCCCGAACCTCAGACGATAGGTGTAAGCACTCTCGTGAAGACAAGTACCCTCCTAAAGACCGAAGACAGAGTGGGTCCGTCTGTTTCAGGTACCAGGACAGCCCGTCCTAGTCACCTTGTGTAAGTCCCTAAAAAGTATGGCCACTAAAGATACCTCAAATCACAGACATCATCAGGGGGGTCCACGGTCAAGGATAGTATGCTATATGGGCAGAATACCTAGATACCAAATCTAGTTTCGACATCCCCGAAGGGAACCCCAATATATAACAAACCCACCGGATGCAGTCGAAGGTGGGTTACCTTCTTGTGCACCCAAGTGTTGTCTCGCACTAAGCTCCGGTAAAGGAACGGTCCCAATAATATGAGTGCAGTAGGATTTCACTCGTTAATGACTCTAGTATCAAGTTTTGAGATCTTGGGTGATTTTCTCACTTTTCCTAACCCAAGATCCTAGCCTGAACTACTGTTGGTGTGAGCTCAAAAAGAATAATGTGATTGATTTTATTATCGCTTGATTCTTAGTGTACTTGATTATTAGTCTTGTGGAGGGGGAGTGGACGTATGAAATGTAATGAGACTCTGACTCAAGAAACCATGCAAAAATATGCTCTAAATATTCAATTCGATGAAGAGTATTTCTACAAGGAGAGGTTTCTTTTCAACATCCATGTACTAACATTCAAATAGCACAATTCAACTTTAAAGATTCAAACTTCTATCTACCTCATCTTAACAGTCTATGAACTGAAATTTTCAGAATTAATTCAGCTAGATACAGAAAAACTAAAAAAAAAAAAAAATATTCTCTAAAAAGTAAATGATTTTGACACTAAATTTTCAAACAAGAGCAAACAAACAGAAATGCCAGCTTATTAAACAAGCACAGGGATTCAGTCAAGGAGAGATACTGATGGCCAAAAAACTTTGCAACCAAAACACAATCACAGGGGTGAACAACAAATTTTGGCTAAGTAACGCACTGTCTCTGAGTAAATACATCGTTAATCCAAAGACTAACGCACTGTATTTAAGCAGAGTCCGCGTTATAATGCACTAGAACACCAACAGAGGTAGCGTTAGCTAGGGTAAAGTTCTTTAGATGGTCAAATAGAAACATGATTGAACTCTGTGAGCTTTTGAAATGTCTATTGGGCATAAATACTGGTCAGAAGGGTCTGTGAATAGAGGAAAGAAGAAAGGGGGAAAGAGATAGTCTGGAAACTATGGGGGAACTCCCCAGCGGAGTCGCCAATTCTACTATAGGGTAAAATGCTTGGGTTGTTGGTTATCGAATATCCCTCTCAGGGCTTTCCGGTGCCCAAGGCAAACAGTAATATTAGCTGTATAGTTTACAAAGATGGCACATATATATTCATATTAACTTAAAAAAACTTGATGGAATGAGATGGAAGATTACCTCTTTAATGATCTTGAAGTCTTTTGGAGAGCGTTGAATAGCGAAGCAGGGATCCTTCTTCACCAGCTCCAAATCTCGACCCTGCAATCAGTCAAAGCACCCTTGTAATCTCCACCATAACATGCATTTCCTATCAATTAAGTCAATATATAATAAACATTTAAACTATGCACATCTAAGCCATTCATCTCATGCTATATAAGTGATTGAATAACAATGACAATATCAACGCATAGAATGGAAAAAACAGATACAGTTCTATTGATTTATAAAAAGAAGGATTACAACCGTCGGTTGTACCAAGCCCTCCTCAGCCTTCCAATCTCTCTATCTATCAAAGTGGTGATGTCTTGATCAACAAGTTCTCAATGAACCTCTTTGACCTTTGACCTTCACACTACAACAATGATCTCTACTTCACAAGTATTCAAAAAATTTGATAATCCTTCGACCTTGAACCAAGAGCCTTCATCTCCATTTTATAGGAGATGGAGAGAGAAATCATTGCCTCTCTCCTTCCACCAGTTCTAAATAGAAAAAACCAAGATGTTTCCTCAACTTCCATGCTTTTGTCTTCCTTGAGAGTTCAGTTGTTTTTGGCAAGGCCCACTTTGCAGTTTCCTTTTTTTACTGACTCTCTTGTGAGAAAAAGCTGGAAATTCAAATCATTCTCCGCGGGTTTTTCCCGTTCCAAACTCAAAACACGGGTAACACTGCCCTCTAGTGTAAACAGAGCGTTTCCCTAGCCACTAACACGGCCTATTCATTGATCAGGTGCGTTATAATGCTCTTGTGCTATTATAGTGGAGCGTTAACTTGGCATAAGTAGGTTTAGTTTAGGTCTTTGTATTCCTTCCATATTTATCTTCTCCTCTGAGCTGATGAGGAGGTTTTTTGACCTGTAACACATAGTTAATGGTGATGTCTTTCTTATTTATTGCTTGTTTTCTTATGTTATCATTTTGTTTTATCTTTCTCATGCAGTAGGACAGAAATTTTAGGCTAAGAAATTTTGTTTAGAGGCACCTTAGATCTGTCTACTTTCAATTGCTTGTATGTTTTCCTCTGCTAGGTCAGATTAGATAATTCTTCAAAGCTCTCTAGTTCCACTTATGCTTGTTTATCTTAAGAATGATTTAATGGAGCTAATGTCAAAGTATTTTATGGTTAGCCCTGCTCTTTGATGTAACTTAAACATTGTTTTTGAGATCTTTGCTTTGAATTATTTCTAATTAGGGTTTAGCTGAAGAGGTTTATGGTTTGCCCTGCTCTTAAATGGTTGCTTTGAAGGTATTTGTAGTTTGATTAAGGAAATTAGGAGTTCCCTACTCTTTGATTATTATTATATGTTTTCTTAGATGTTTTCTTTGCCTGAAGGTGAAATCACTAGAAGACTTATAAGTTTCTTGCCTTCTATGGTTCACTGGATTGTTGTCTTAATGTTTAATTGCTAGGGTTTGGTCAAAGAAGTTATTGGTGTGCCCTGTCTTTGGTTATTTCTTTATGCATATTGATCTTAAAGGCCATCTTGTTAAAGTATTTGTTAAAGGATTCTTAACTGCCCTTTGCACCTACTATGTTCACAAGTTAATGTTCACTTCACTCACATAAGCTTTTAGATCCATTTGGCTTTGTTAGACTTGCCCTGTGAAATACCCTTGACCTACTATTGTACTTATCAAGACCTTTTGCAGACTCCATAGCCCAATTGTTTAAACCTCTCTCACTCTATCTATTCTTCTTGACAACCTACCCAACCAACCAAACAAACAAACAAACCCTAATCCTTATAACTAGCCTAAAATAAAAACCATAAAATCAATCAAGTTACATCTAATACACATTTATAGAGAGAGCCCTCTCTGAGTCCAGGAAGGCTAGGTCCTAGGACTCCAAATACTGGTTTGATGTTACCCCTGTACATTTGGTCTTGCCAATATGACAAATTATGGGGACCTAACACCTATCTCTCCCCATGCGACATTGTGAGGAAGGACTAGCTCAAGGCCTCCTCAAAATTCAACCCCTGCATATGGTAGTCATCTATCAAATGATTTGTTTATCCCACCACCAAAAGAAATCATCATCAAAAGTAGCTTGTGTTACCCATCATATTCCTATTCTACCCATGAGTTTTTCCCACCTCACCATCCTTGGCTCTCTCGAATGTGTGACATGTGGGGCTATTATCAGTCTCATTGTTGGTATTATCTCGAAGAAGAACGAGCTAAAATACTTCCATAATCAAATTTCTTCATCTTCCCTTTCTTGCATGTGGTTAAATGGTCCTTCATTTTGGTCAGCAAGGTAGCATTCTAGTCATACATAGTTGGTCACAAACACTCCACTGATAAAAATATCTACAATCAATATTATCGGTGAAGTGAGACGAATCCAGAGATCTAATGATCCAGGTGGCTCAAGACACCGTCAAGGGACCAAGAGGGCTCAAAAATTGTCAAAATTCAAAGTGGTTGAATTGCTCTCGAAAAAGGTTCAGATTCAAGTGCTCGTTGCCCTGATTCCAATAGTGTGAATGGATCTCTAATCCCAGCCCATATGGAGAAGTTAGAGCAAGTCAAAGTTGCAGTCAAATTTGGGCAATGGGCCAGGTTTAAATGTGCCACAATTTCATCGTCAACCAGTAGGAAACCCATCACCCGAGAGCGGGTGAAATTGTGGACTCTTTAAATTTCCCAATAACCCTTATTTTGGAAAAGTTTGAAATTAACCAGTTTGTTTTAAATAACGAAAAAAATATAAAAATATGGGTGGTGGGCTGCCACCCCCGCATAGATCTGCATTTCTTTATTTTATACAAATTTCGTGGGGGGGCAGGTTGTCAACCCTACCACCCCCACTGGAACTCACCATATAACAAAACCAAAAAACGCATATGGGTTGGATTGAGGCCGTGAGTTGCAGACCCCGCCCACCCAACAAGTCATGGTATATATATAACAAGAGTGGAGCCGGCGGGAGTTGAATCACCCGGCCCACGTGGGTCGGCCCTTGACGGGCGGTCCCATAAACGGAGGCAACACGTGCGTCAACCAAAAATAATACGAACCATATATCACAACCAACACCAAAACTTATTAACAAAAAAATTCAATGCCAAACACGGAGGGTTGGTGGGGTTGGAACCCCCGACCTTCGGCTTAACAACTCTGCCCGCAACCAACGCGCCCAAGGTGCCTCTTGGGGACCTCCACCACCAAATCATATAAAACCCAAAAATTTCAATTGCAAGTGGAGTGCGGACCAGTGACCAAGCAGAAAGAAGGAGTGGGAGAAAATTGGCGCGGTTTTCAAGTTTAATATTATTTTATTTTCAGGGCGGAACCACGAGCTATGGAGACAGTGAAACCATGCCCCAGGGAATCTTGAGGGCATCAAAAAGATTCCTTGAGGCCCAGAACTTGCCGAAGTCAATTTTTGAAAAACTTTATGTTGATTTTACACCTCTCGACGATAAGAAATCAATGGCAATGTATGTTTTAGCAGTAGAGCTTCCCATTTTTTTGGCCATTTTCCAGATTGGAGTGACGGTGTCAGATTATCAAGTGTGGAAAATTCATTTTATGCCTCTCGATGCCATGAATTCAATGGTGTAGCCAGATTCAGCAGCTGATCATCCACTTCTTCAACCAACTTCAGGGGTTGAGGTATATGAAGTTTTTATCATGTGCCTCTTTTATCATTTGTTGTGAGATGTATTATGTTGTTTAGATCCTTGCTTGATGTATGTTGTGGGATATATCTTTCTAATTCATGTGAGATTTATTCGCAATGGATTGTTATGATCCTTATGTAAACTTGTTGAAGGGATCCTCATCATTACCTTGTGTGATATTATGTCATGTTGATAGGAGGCATATTGTGAGTGAGAGTTCCTGTAGCGGAACGTCTCATGGAGAGACAAGCCACACATGTTGAGGGCATATATACTTGTATGACAGAAAACATATTCCATGTACATCAACACCATTTCCAGCACTATATGAAGCGGCCTACCCCATTTTGACACCGATCCCAGAGACGTAGCCCACACTGGGTGAACTTCGTTATCAACGTCTCATGTTCTTGTGTTGTTGATTGTTGTCTTGTATCCTGCTGCTTAAAGCATGCATATGTGTTCCTTTAATTCTCTTTTGAGTTCATTTACAACCATATCATAGAAGTAAAATATCATGGGTAAATCTGGTAGCTGATGGACCCAGATCAAGTGGTATCAGAGTGGTCTTCTTGCTAATGCGAATTGCGAGCGTGAACAACAATTGAATGTGCAGCGATGGAAGATGACAAAGACATGTGTGAGGCCATGCTCAATATGTACAAATTTGTGGACATAATGTATGACGCTTATGAGAAGAGAATAGAGGAAGAGGAGAAAGAAATATCAGAGAAAAATGATTCATCCACATCTTCCAGTGCTTATGCATCTTCTTCGTCACCTTCATTGTATTCTGATCATTTGAATGAGGAGATAAACCAAAGTATTCAAGAAGAGAATGTTGAATTTAGGAGGCTACTAAAAGAATATAAAGAGGAGCAGCAAATATTGCAGCTTCAGTTTCGAGCCGTAGAAGAGGCCTTGGAGAAGTTTAAGCACAACAAAGGCTTAAAGAATCCTTCACCACTTTTCTTTGAATCGACGTCTAAGGTAAACAATGTTGATTGTTCTTCAATTTCATCTTCACATGCAATTATTTATGTTGGAAATGTGGAGATACCCATTATAGGAACTGGCATGAGACTCCTCACCAAGATGGGATACAAAGGAGGAGGACTTGGTGTGAATGGCCAAGGCATAAATCATCCATTGGAAGTTGTGAAAAGACCTCGATTCACAGGTTTTGGATATCCTAAAGGACAATTCTCAAAGGTGTCAGAAGCTTCCAATACATGGTTGAAACCATTGGGGAAAGAGAGTGATGGGAACACTTCATTATCATCCTATGAAAACGCACATTGTAGAGAATGAGCTTAGGCAAGATCTTTTCACCGTGATTGCACTAGAGACCAACAATAAATATATAAGAAGTCTTAGTATTCTAATGTTCATTTTGATTACAAGCATGTTGCTAATAATGAACATAAATCATGGCATTGAAAAAAATGTAGTTTTTGTGGATTGCATAACCATGTATTTGCTGAGTGCTAGAAAAGAATGGCAGCGCGAAAGAGGATGAGGCATGAAAGGCCTTCTCCACCGCAGGAAAAGAAGAAGGTAAAGCAGGTCTGGAGGAAGAAGACCCATTGCATTCATTGCAACAAAAGTGGCCATCAAAGAGCCACATGTTAGAGGCTCCATCGAGAGTAGCACCCAAAGGACAAAGCGTTAGTGCAGAAACCAGTTGAAACAATTGTTCGACAAGAGAATGTGCCACAGAGAGATGACCCATTCACTTTGATAAGTGAGAGATGGTTTTTCTAGGTGTGGTAGTGTGTCATGGCCTTACTTTGTGTGTTTTAATTTAAAATGTAAAAGTGATGATGTGTTCTCCATCGCTTGTGAAGCAATAATGATGTTTTGGCCTTGTATTGATAGCTGGGGTATTGATTCCATTTTATTGTAAACTTGACCATAGAGCATGAGTTCTAAACTCGTGGCAAGTATGAGATGCTTGGGTCATATTTGTTCATGTAATTAAGCATGTAATTTTTAATAATATTGTACTACAAGTTTGTAGGGGATGTAGGGGTTGGCTCATCGCTTATGGATCCGAAGGAAAAAGGTGAAGGAGAATTAAGGGTGACCTTTCAGGACACTTGTGGTGCAGACAAGGTACAAAGTAGTTGCAGATTATGTTCATGATTTTGGTGGACCAAAAGTTCTTAAGTGGTGAGGATTGATCCAGGTAGGTCCAAACACCCTCAGGAGACCAAGAGGGGTCAGAAATGGTCAAAATTAAAAGTGGTTGGATTTCTCTTGAACCAGGTTTAGATTTAAGTGCTCATTGTCCTGATTCCAATGGTGTGAATGGATCTCCAATCCGAGCATGTATGGAGAATTTAGAGCAAGTAAAAGCTGCGGTCAAACTTGGGCAATGGGCCAGGTTTAAATGTCCCATAATTTCACCGTCAACCGGTAGGAAACCCAAAACCCGAGAGTGGGTGAAATTGTGGTCTCTTTGAATTGCCCAATAACCCTGCCACCCTCGCATGGATTTTCATTTCTTTATTATATAAAAATTTTGTTGGGGGGCAGGTTTTCAACCCCGCCACCCCCGCCGAAACCCACCATATAACAAAAACAAACAACGCATATGGGTTGGATCGGGGCTGTGAGTTGTGGACCCCACCCACCCAAAAATTCACGGTATATATATAACAAGAGTGGAGTCGGAGAGAGTTGAACCCACTCGACCCATGTGGGCTAGCCCCATAAACAAAGGCAACAAGCGCGCTAACCAAAAATAATACGAACCATATATCACAACCAACATGAAAACTTATCAACAAAAAACTTCAATGCCAAACACAGAGGGTCGGTGGGATTGGAACCCCCAACCTCTGCCTTAACAACTCCGCCCACAACCAACGCACCCATTTTTCAATTTTAATATTATTTTATTTGCAGGGTGGAACCATGAGCCATGGAGATAGTGGAACCATGCCCAAGGGAATCTTGAGGGCATCAAGAAGATCCCTTGAGGCCTAGAACTTGTCGGAGTCCATTTTTTACAAAATTTATGTCGATTTTACACCTCTCGATGACAGGAACTCAATGGCGATGTCCATTTCAATAGAAAAGCTTCCCATTTTTTGTCCATTTTCTAGATTGGAGTGACAGTGTCAGATTCTCAAGTGTGGACTGTCGATTTTATGCCTCTCTACGCCACGAATTCGATGGTACATCTAGATTCAGCAGCTAAGCATCCACTTCTTGATCCAACTTCAGGGGTTTAGGTATATGCATTTTTAATCATGTGCCTCTTTTATCATTTGCTGTGAGATGTATTATGTTGTTTTGATCCTTGTTTGATGTATGTTGCGAGATCTATGTTTCTACTTCATGTGAGATGTATTCGCCATGGATTGTTATGAACCCTATGTAACCTTGTTGAAGGGATCCTCATCGTCACCTTGTGTGAGATTATGTCATGTTGATAGGAGGCCTATTGTGAGTGAGAGTTCCTATAGCGAAACGTCTCGTGGAGAGACAAGCCACTCATGTTGAGGGCATATATCCTTGTATGCCAGAAAACATAGTCCATGTACATCATCGCCATTTCTATCACTATATGAAGCGGCCTACCCCATTTTGACACTGGGCCTGGAGACATAGCCCACATGGGTGAACTTCGTTATAAACATCTCGTGTTCTTATGTTTCTGATTGTTGTCTTATTTCCTCTTGCTTAAAGCATGCATATTTTTTCCTTTAATTCCCTTTTCAATGAAATTATAACCACATCATAGAAGTAAAGATCATGGGTAGTTCTGGTAGCTGGCGGACCCAGATCATCTAAGCAATAGTAAAGAGAAGGACCTTGGGAGTCAAAATATCTATGTTGTTTATTGGAATCCAAGTACCCACCTTTTGGGTACCTACTAAAAAGTATATATCTATGTAGTCCTTAATGGTAAGAACTCCACCGATCTTACTTTTCAGGTTAACATTCTCTCCTCTTCGTGGGAGGCCCATGATGAAACATTTTTCCTCAACCTCTATGTGTAGAGGCATGCCATCTATCATGAAGAAATATTTTTTGGACTCTAGTAGTCTACTAATGTTTGAAACAAACATCTATGTTCCCATGTATTAGGCACGAGGAAGAAGTTGAGCAAACCATTTTTTTTTAATCCATTTTTTTGGTAATTTAATTGATGTTAAATTACTTCATAAATTATCGACCAAGGCTTGTAAACTGATGAAGTGAAAATGCATTGTTTGTGATAGGAATTCTTATTAGGTGAATAATTTTCAAATTAGATTAGGATGTTTGATGCATATGTTTTTATCTAAAACTTATTCAAATAAAAAAACCTATCACTCTTGCAAAAATAAATCACACTTGCAAAAATTAAATATTCACACAAACTGAAATTAAATCAAAATCTACTTCACAATTTGACAAGAAAGGAAACTAATTTTAAAAATCACACAAATCAAAATGAAAATATCATCCACATTAGCAAATTAAAATTAAATCCTTACTAATAGAAATGGAATTAAATCTTAAGTTTGAATTCGAAATGTCACACTTGGAAAAAACAAATCTCACATTGTCACATTGTTCTACTAATAAAGCCTTGAAAACATTCTATCTCTGATTGAAATTTGAAATCAAATTATTTCTACTCTAACATCCACATGTGCACAAGAATCATTTTCTTCATTCCCGCAAAAAATTGATCAAATATATGAAAGAAAATTCAAATAAACTTAACAACAAGCTCTATCTTTGTCATAAGCATCTATTGCAAATATAAACTAAACTGAAAGGTCAGCTCTAATGCTACCCAACTGAAACCAAAAAATTTATTTATTAGTTAAAAACAAAATTAAAATATTACAACTCTCAAGGGGCCCTACTATGAGTTTTAAGTGTGCATCAATCACATAGTATACACACACATTTGAACGCAGTGCATAGGGAAAATAATAGGTTCTAATTAATAGTGACCAAGAGTGATTTTAAAACAATAATCAAGTTTTTCTTCATCGTGCCAAGAGGTAGATTCATAACCTCTTTCAAATAATTGTTTAGAGATTTGCGAGCCTATCCTACTCGAAAGAGACTAAGAATAACATAAGATAATATGACATCATGATTTCCTCATGATTTGTTATCATAGAAGAAAATTATGAGGAAAAATATCTGCTCCATTAGTTTCCTCGCTCTCCTAGTTTTCCTTCGGCTCCTTCTTCACTAGTTGAATTTCGCATTGACTTGGATTGTGTGGCATCCTTATTGTTGATATGGATCATGGAGATACTAAAACATCGTTATGCCTGTTGTTAGCCACATATCCATACATTTCTTTCCCCAACTGGAGTTTTGGAACCCATATAACCTTCGATTAAGCTGTAGAATCAATCATTAGCTGCAAAATTGATGCAATTCAGTAGTTTATGAAAATATTAAGTTAAATAATAAAGAAAAATGAAAATATGAAATGAAATATGATTAAGTACCTACTTTTTCCAATAACCTTGTAAACTGATGCTCAATTAGAATTATTAAGGTAAAAAAGAAGGATAATGGAGTGTAAGAAGGTTGTCAAAAAGGGACAATTTTGGTCTTCAATATTCCCCCACATAGAAGATATTGCATGTACTCATGCTCAAAATTTCAAAATGTGTAACCCTTCCATGTCAATGAGTTACTCTGAGGCCTAAGAAATAGCATCTAAATTAGTTTTTTTTTTTTTTCTCTGGTATTGGCTACCATCCTTGATTTCTTCATTAGGATTCTATATGACAAACTTATGACCTTTTCTTAATATTTTTTTTGTAGATTTATATTTATTATTTTTCTTGTACCATAAACCAATATGTAACAAGTTGTTATCGTTTTGTGTTCTTTGGATTTCATTCTGTAACTTTAGTGCTTCATGTTCCTGCTTCAAATATTTATTCAATACTTCCAACTCATAGATTTCCTGCTTAAGAGTGTATTCAACTCTGAGTTCTTCTAGAGGTTTGAAATGGATTTCTTCATCTAAAATTTCTTCTTGGTTTGAGGATGACTCAATAGCTTTTACTGTAGCTTTTATTTCCATAGATTATATATAGTCATATATTTCTTGCTAGACAAAGTCAATTTATAGGGTTTTCCTCGTTGGGCTTCCAACTAGTGATGGAACTGTTGGTTCATATTATTCTTCTAGATCAATAAATCTTGGAGATTGTTCAGGCTATTCATTGGTTGGCTTCTTGAGTCTTTCACTAATTCTTACTTTCATTGGTGATTTTTCAATAGTGAGGGGATGTTTTTTCTTATTAACCTCTCCTTGCTCTGTTTCTCTCTTTGATGCACCTTCATCTTTACTGATGTCTTTCTTTCTTCTAACATTTTTTTGCTTAAGATTCTATAACACATTAGAAAAAGGGATTTCATCATCTGAATACTCATCTTGTTGTGTTTCATATGCAGGTGAGTTTTGCGTAGGGTTTGAGGGAAACTTTCTACTACTCTTCCTTGTTTTAGCACTAGGTTCATCTTATTCAACTTCCTTGAAATGATTTCTTATCAAAAAATATTCCTAGTTATCGCCTTTGATTTTCAAATGAGCTTCAATTAAAATTTTCACTAACCCATGATGACACAAAGCATTGTCAATGAACTGTAATTTTCTCTGAATGTTAGCAATCATTTTTCTTAAGCTACAAAGTAGGAAGTATGGAAAAATAATTTCATTACCATCAAGAAAATTCATCATTAATAAAGCATGGTAAAAGAACATATTTCTGAATCTACACACACAGGTTATGATTTTATCAATAATTAATAGAAAATTTATCCATTTAGTCTTTAAGGTTGTGATCGGAATTCCTTTCTTGAAGACAGAGATATCCATACCTAGGTTCTTAAGGAATACCTCCCACTCTTTTTCTTTAATCTTTATATTCCCTCGTTAAAAATCATAACACATTTTTCATGGCTTAAAGAGAGGTTTGTTTCTTTACATATAATGAGCACTTTTTACAAATTTTCAAAATATTCCTCGAAATAATTTCCATAGACTGTAAAATGATCCATATAAACTTCCACGAAATCATGAATTAAATCAGAAAAAATGCCTAGAAGTGCCCTCTGGAATGTTGCAGGTGGATTTCATAATCCCAAAGGAAGTACTCTATAAGCATAGGTTCCTCATGGACATGTGACATTTGTTTTTCCTCGATCTTTTGGAGCTACTTGGATTTGATTATATCCACTAAAACCTTCCAAGAATGAAAAATGCTTTTTCCCTGCCAATGTATCAAGGACTTGATCTATATAGGGAAGTGGAAAATGATCTTTCAAGGTGGCTTTATTCAATTCCCTATAATCGACGCATACTCTCCATTTTCCACTTTTCTTTGGAACAATCACTAATGGTGAGACCCATTAACTATCAAATATTGGATAAATAAAATTCACATTCAACAAATTTTACAACTCCTCTTTAACAATTTCCCCTAGATTTGGATTCATCCTCCTTTGAGGTTGTCGAATTGGTCAAACATTTTATGCAAAGGCAGGGGAATTTTCTTGTAACATATTTATCAATTCTTTCTTTTGAGATTCTTCCAAATTATTATTGATATTCAAAGTTTTTCCTGGAAAATTTTCTATTAAATAATTTCCAAATTTCTCCATAGAATGCAAAGCCATTTGATGAGATGATAAATTTTCAACATTACATTGTTCTTGAAAATCTTGATCTCATTCAAAATATGAGGAAGAATCATTATTATTCATCAAATTTAAAATATGATCTTCCTCATATATTTTTGAAGTAGTAAATATTGGTTTTATATCAAATTATTCATTATCATCATCTATCCAAACATCAATTTCTGCTTCTATTGTTGTTTTTGTTGGAGGGTATAGTGTGAATTTCTTAGTAGAGCTTCCATCAAAGACAAACATATCACCAGATCTACGAATTATGAAAGCATAATTTGTAGCTAACCATGGACTTCTTAGAATCAATGGGTGTCCTCCTAAATTATTCTAGGGAGTTAAAATCATAAAATCGACAGGATATTCCCAAGAATATAAGGAGATAGATACATATTATAACACACAATCTGGTTTAATAGCATATCTATCTGCTAAACGTAATAATGTTGGAGTGTACCGAAGATTGGAAATTTTTAATTGACCCATAGTTTGTTTACTCATGATATTGATAGTTTCTCCTAAATTAATCAATGTATTTGGAATCTTGATACCATTAATGTGTTTTTTTACGATGGGACTTCATGGATCTAGATATTTCTGCACTGTTGGTTTTCCCATCCTAATATCTGCAATTTTCCCAACTAACTGGATTTTTTAAATTTATTTATTTTTCCTTCCTTGTTTTTTAATGCTTAGCTCCCTGGTTGTTCTTGCAAAAATTGGAATCTCCTTTATAGCTTGTAACAGAGTAATTTTAATGTAAACATTCTTTAATTCATCTAGCATGTCATCTTCAGGAAACACAATTTGTTTCTCTATTATTTTGTCAATTTTTAGCCTTTTAGGAAAAGGTGGATTTTGAACAGAAACAAAAGGTTGTTCTACAATGGGAGTTGAATTTATTGGAGTGTTATTAGAATGTACAGGGATACTTTCTGTTTTAGAAATTTCTTCTTGATTAAGAGATGTTTCTTTCTTAATAGGTTCATCTTCTTCCTGAATAACAACAGATGGTAACTTATTTTCCAAAACTCTACCAGATATAATTTGGACATTATTTAGATCTAATGGAGTTATCATGCAAGCTTGGAAATTTTGACCTTCTATATTGTAGACAGGTTATGAATTTTTATGGTTTGGGTTCAGAAATGGCTGAGAAGGTAGTTGATTAGTTTTTGGGGGGTATGATGTGGGTGGTAATGGAAGTGGTTGATTAGAAGACTGAGTTTGTGCTCGAGATCGTGGAAAATAATTTGATTGAGGAGTATAATATGGAGGTTTATATGGAATAAATGGTTGTTGAAACTAATTAAATTGAGGATTCCTAGGAGGTTACTGCCAACCTTGTGTCCATAATGGATTTTGAGGTGGAAAATTTTGCCAAGGCATTGGGGTATTCCAATTTTTTTGAGGTTGTGCATATGATTGGTACAGAGGGTTAAGTCCTGGCACTATATTTGGTTGTTGTGGTTGCCATGGTCTTTTACAGATAAACAAAGTGACTCATCTTGGCTTGTTGTAGCTTCACTTTGCAAGACTTCGTTAAGTCCAAGGATTGAATGGCATACCTTTGTGTCATGGTTGTCTGCACAAATAGCACATATTTCCACACCATCAAGAGAGAATTCTATTAGAGCATGTTTCTTTCTACCTTTAGGAAAAAATATTGATAATGCAACATTTTCAGTTTTTTTTTTTTGTTTTGAATCTTAAGGGCAGGGAAAATTTTAGGGGCTAATATTTGTAGGTGGGCTAATTTTCCATGCTTTTTCAAAAAAAAATATTTACAAACTTCCATTATTTCTAAAAAATAGTCGCCCAAATTTTATAGTATAAAAATATTTTACCTTATAAATCACCTGAATTTTATAGAGATCATATAAAATCATTAGAAATGAATATTTTTACCAAAATATCGCCAAACATTTTATAGCTTGCATATTAAGGATTAGTAATATTCGCCAAGGTTTATAAACTTTAGAAAATAATTACATCCTTCAAATTTTCTCTTCTTAAGGGTATCTAGTTTCTCACTAAGACTCCCTAAATATCCATTTTAAAATTGTCAAGCAAGTTTCCTATTTCTGCTCTACTTACTGTTCTAGCTGCAGATTTATTAATCCTAGACATAACAAGATCTCTCATATTTTTTCTAGTTCTAGCTTGCCTCTTGAAATATGTATACAAATTTCAAAAATGTATCTAAATGATAACTGTGAAACATCTCCTTTACCCATTAAATTGAGAAGGTCTATCCACTCATCTCTAATGGATTTTAGCAAAAGAGCTTTCAAAGTTTCATCATATAGAGTATGAATTTTATCCCTTTTAACATTGTAAGAAAATATTTCAACCGAATCCTCAATATTTTCATCCTCTTTTTGCATCATTTTAAAGACTTTTTCTTTAAGGTTATGAGGCATACAATAATATTTGTATTTATCTAAGAAAACATCTTTCATTTCTTCCCATGTTCTTATGGTATGTGTTCCTAATCCCATTAAACCATTTAAGTGCTTCGTCTTTAAGAGTGGCTGGAAACAATTTCAATTTTTGAGAATCAAGCAAGTAGTCATAAGACCTACACAAAACTTCAAACTCAAAAATAAGTGTTTCACGATCCTCATTTCTTACTCCATGAAAATTAGGGAGGATGGAGGGTGAGATATTCTTCATTGTGGCTATGGTATCTTCATCTAAAATGGGGAATCCAAAAGGTTCTGGTTCTCCTCTTACACCTCTTAAACCTCTTCCTCCACCTCCTCCTCTATTTACTCCTCTACCTCTTCCCCATCCAATCATATGTTCACCATTCACATTGTGTACCTCTCCTTCCACTTCTCATTCCATTGTAGATCCTTTAGATCTTACATAAGGTTCTATAATTGGGTTTTCTATATCCTCCTCTGGTTCTTCTATCAATGGAATATTAAAACAAGCTTCTCCTTCTTCTTCACTAGGGATTTCTAGTTCTTGTCCTAGAAAAGTTTTCTCCAGTCGAAGATAGAAAGATTACTCCTTCTGTTGGGGATGTAGGTTCTTATACTACAACTTCAGTAGAGGAATTTGGTGAATCTGTAGGTTGGATCTCATATCTAAATACCTGAGAAAGTCTATATCTACCTCTGAATGATGGAATACGAGTTTTGGTGGATGGTGTGGCACTACATGGTCTTGGTGGGGTGAGTGATGATGTTGGAATTGAACTCCTACATCTACTTATAAATCTACCCCTAGAATCTCTTTCCCTATGCATAAATTTATTTTTATCATTTTTTTTTTATGAAAAAATTCTTCTAAATAATAAATCCTATATACACTTCTCTAATAACTGCGCAAAAATGTTTGGTAATTTAAGTGATGTTAAATTACTTCATAAATTATCGACCAGGACTTGTAAACTAATGAAGTGTAAACGCACTATTTTTTCTAGGCCTTATTATTAGGTGAATAATTTTCAAATGAGATTAAGGTGTTTCATGCACATTTTTTTATCTAAAACTTATTCAAAGAAAAAAGGCACTCACTGTTGTAAAAATAAATCACACTTGCAGAAATTAAATCTTCACAAAAACTGAAATTAAATCGAAATCTACTTAGCACTTTGACAGGAAAGGAAACTAATTTTAATAATCACACAAATGAAGATAAAAATGTTCTCCAAATCAAAAAATTAAAATTAAATCCTTACTAATAGAAATGGAATCAAATCTTAAGTTTGAATTCAAAATTTCACACATGGAAAAACCAAATATCACACTGTCACATTGTCATTCTAATAAAGCCTTGAACGCATTTATCTCTGATTTCAATTTGAAATCAAATTAATCCTACTCTAACATCCACATGCATACAAGAATAATTTTCTTCATTCACACAACAAGTTGATTAAATATATGAAAGAAACTTCAAATAAACTTAACAACAAACTCTATCTTTGTCATAAGCATCTACTGCAAATCGAAACTAAACTGAAAGGTTAAATCTAATGCTACAAAACTGAAATGAGAAAATCGAGTTATTAGTTAAAAACAAAATTAAAATCTTACAGCTCTTAGGAGGCCCTCCTCTGAGTTTTAAGTATGCAACAATCACAAAATCTACACACATGTTTGAATGCAACGCATAGCACAAATAAAAATTTTGAATTAACAGTGATCAAGAGTGCTTTTAAAAAAATAATCAAGTTTGTCTTCATCGTGACGAGAGGTATATTTGTAACCTCTTTCAAATAATTGTTTAGAGATTTACAAGGCTATACTACTCGACAGAGGCTAGGAATAACATAAGATAATATGACATCATGATTTCTGTTTGTATCAGAGAAGCAAATTATGAGGAAAAATATCTGCTCCATTAATTTCCTCGCTCGCCTTGTTCACCTTCGGCTCCATCTTCACTAGTTGACTTCTCTGTTGACTTTCCTTGTATAACATCCTTATCATCGATATGGATCATGGAGATAAGAAAACATCGATATGCCAGTTGTTAGCCACCTGTCCATTCATTTCTTTCCTCAACTGGAGTTTTAGAACCCATAGAACCTTTGATTAAGCCGTAGAATCAATCATTAGCTGCAGAATTGATGCAATTCAGTAGCTTATGAAAATATTAAGTTAAATAATAACGAACAATGAAACTATGAAAAAAATATGATTAAGCACTTGATTTTTCCAATGACCTTGTGAAATGATGCTCAATTAGAATTATTAAGGTAAAAAAGAAGGATAATGGAGTGTAAGAAGGTTGTCAAAAAGGGACAATTTTGGTCTTCAACACCATTCATTGCTTCCTAGTCTTCTAGGACCAAATTATCAACTTCTTCATGTTCACACTCTCTCGAGGTAGTTTTCATCCTTTAAAAAAATCAAATTTGGATATATTATAAAATAGTAGTGGAAATAATAAAATAATATTAGATTACATCATCAAATTTTAGAGAGAAAAAAAACTACATTTTCAATTCGTATTTTCAACTTATCTCGTTACCATTTTACTCAAATTCGAGCGGGAGCACTTGTTGGATGTAAAATTTGATTTCTCATCCATGGAGTACCCATGTTGCATATTTTTAGTGGACCCTGCTACATGAAAAATGAGAAATACATGAACAAACGTGATGACAATCACATTTTTCATGTATTTCTCATTTTTCGTGTAGAAGGGTCCATCGAGAGTATGCAACATGGGTACTCTTGGGATGATGAATTAAATTCTACATCCAATGAGTGCCCTCACTCGAAATTTGAGTAAAATGGTAGAGAGATAAGTTGAAAATATGAGTTGAAAAAATAGTTTTTTTTAATCTTTTTACATTTTTACTCCAAAAATGGTGAATCATCCTTGTTATTGGAAATTTTTTCACATTTGTTCAATAGGCCTGTAAATTGGATCAATCAACATCCTTTTACCCCTTAACATCATCATTGCACAAATACCTAAGCATGACTCTCCTTAATCCCAAATTTTTGCCTAAAATAGCCTTAAATCAACCTTTCTAAGCACCAACGTAGTCTGTAAGCTTCTGGACCTACGTTCACCAATGGGTTGCTCCATGCTGGGAAGGGTTTATCACCAAATAATTTCCCTGTGTTGGGGTGAGTTGAAACTAGAAATCCGAGAAAAATAAAATATTTTTGAAGCTTCCTCTTCCAGAAGCTTCCAAGAGTTTTTACAATTATTTACCTCGGATAAAACTATTGAACCCTATCCTATCCTACATTGGAGTTTCCATCCCTTATCCATTGATCCCATCCTCCCATCAAGAGTGGGTCTCAAAGCCTAGATTGATAAATGGATAAGAACTCCCAACTTACCATCCTCTTATACATATTTATGGCCATCCAAAAGCTAGGGGTTGGCTTTTGGAGATAGATTCTACCCTCATGTTGTTGTTGTGAAGAGTCATTATTCCATGCATTAGGGTGATTAGAGGTTCCCTTTGTGGAAAAGAAGGAACAAGTCAACTTGGAGGATCTCTTCTACAAGATCAGCTACTATATTTGGTTGTAACTCACTTCATTTATATTAATGAAAAGAGTTCTTTATTTTCCTATATATGATGTTATAATTTCATGTATTTCGATTCCATGTTGATCCATTGAATGAAGTGATTAGCTGATTAGCTGATGCTACATAGATGTTGTAGTTTTTTGGCTTGTTAATTTTATTGTGTATTTCCCAATTATAGCTATCATAGCTAGGATTGGAGCATTCAAGACAATATAGGAGAGAATCATATGACAGATCATAGGTAGGATTCATCCCATTATCTATTTAATTAAAAAGAAACATTATCTTTTTTGTCTTTATGTTGTTCTAGGCTAGGCCACCCAGTCTAAGGAAGATACTTATGTCCACAGTCGTAGATTCTGTATAAAAAATTGGTGACTTTGTTGGGGATCAGTTTATTCCCTTGGTGGTTTCTTCGTCCTTAGTGTTTTTTCTATCTCTTCTTTAGACCTTCATTGTCTCACTCAGTCTTAAATAGACCTAGGAATACCTTTCATTGAGATTTACTTTCATTTTGTGTGTCATAACTTGGCTTTCCTTTATCATGACATCATGTGGTCTAGAGATATTGTGTTGCAGTGCACCCTAGCCTTCTCTGAACTTGCATTGTAGTGCACCCTAGCACTTTCAGCACTTTCCATGATCACAGTTTAATGCAAAAAATTTGTTTTTTTTGTGAATTTCTCTCTGATTAAATTTGTTTCGGTTGGTCCTCCTTGTGTCCCTGAGTGTGTATTGATATCTCATAAGCCTTCATCTTGTTTGATTTCCTTTGATAATGATTTTTTCGATTTTCCTTTATTCTTGTCATTAGGTCATTAACAAACTAAATTTTTTGATCATTGAGTTCTTGAAAGAATTGGGGTTTTAGTCATCGTTCTGAATAGTTTCTTTTATTAATGACTAGGAAAATATCTTAGTTTTCATCTAAAAATTAAGTGGAATACAAAGAAAAATCGTATGCATCATTCATTGCATATAGGGCTTTGATTTTTATTAGAAAGGTGAATTTGTAGAGATTGATTATAGCATCACCTGTTTTGTTGCATTTTTTATTGATTTCTTCTTCCCCTACTTAGTTAGGCCTTTCATTGTTAAAAGGAAAATGAAAAGAGGTTTTTTTGTCATATTATTTGCATCATAGGTATGTTCAGGTGGAATTGATTTTTGAGCCTTGAAACTGAAACATAATTCAATATGAACTCTAAAATTCACCTCAATTAACCTAAGGAGAATTTGAAACTTAACAACACACATAGAGGTATAGGCTAGAGATGTGTTTCGGCGTATTTAAACGTAGGAGTTGTCGTTGTTTTCTAGTGTTGTATCCTAGGGGTGAAATCTAGTTCCACACACATAAGTGTATAGGCTCTTTCTCCACGTACCTTTGGGTATATCAGATGGCACTTCACACATGAAAAGTATATCGAAACGCTCTCATCGAATGGTTACACATTATACAACACTACTACGAACTGCACTTCGACATATTGTCGAGTATATTTTGGAATTCCCCTATAGGTTTCTATCCTCACCATAGGTAGCCAAGTCTGTCGCATTGTATACCATGATACACTAAACAAAACATTCAGGTAGATTTATTGCACGTACGTTAAGTCCTTGGTTTTCCAAGGTGTCTATTGCAGTTCACGGTTGCCTGGTAAACCTTTTTTTTTCCATAGACCAGCGATCCTCTGAGCTTGATATCAAAAAGTTTTAGGGGCTGCTTCTGGCTTGGAGGTTAATGGTGGAAAATTTGTACTATTTCCGCCACTGGAGATAGGAGGGAAATGGAGATTATCATTGTCATATTCGCTCCTGGTAAACCTTTTGCCTAGCAACCCCTTTTTTATTTATTTTTTCTATTAATTTCTAAAATAAATTAATCGACCTTGGAAAAAGATCCTCCCCATGAAGCAAATCCTTAGTATATATTAGGTTGAGACTAATGGAAACATTTCCCGAATCTACCAATCAACGAAACCCCTCTGACGGGAATCCTAGTTAATTTCCTCCTTTTGGAAATATTGGTGCTCCTTAGATGGCAACATTGTCCCTTCCCGAATTTACCATTGGTTTGTCAGTTTGGTTTTTTTCGACCCCTATGGTTCCAAATGTCCAAACTATTCCTCAACCAAGTAATCCTCCACATGAAAAAGTTAATCCTAAACATGACCCTTTTCCTTCTTCACATGTTGTTTCTTCATCCCTTTATTTCTCCTCTCTCAGTGAAATTATTGATTCTAGTAACTAGGAAGCTAAGAAGAAGAATAAGAGGACAAAGAAGAAGAAGAAAAATAAGCAGGGGGGAACCAAGAAAACATTGTTACCGATGCAATTAGTATGGAAAAATCTTCCAATTAGTCTTGTAAAGTTAAATTCCCTTGCAAGTTATGTAAGGGTGACTACCTCTTTGGTTTTTCAGAGGTATTAGAAGTGTGGTCCATAGGCTCACATCTACCTTTTTCGTCAGCCTCTCGAGATCATGTTGGTAATAAACCATCACCTAGTGATAGTAAGATCCATGGGAAAAAGGGTAAAGTCAAATTTCCTTGTAATTTTTGTGAAGGGAATCATCATATTCACTTTTGCCCTTATATGGGTGAATCCTCAAAAGTTTTGGAAAACCTTACAACTTCTCAACCATGACTTCCAACTGGTTACCAGAAGCTTTCTCCAATCCTCCACTAGTTGATGAAGCGATTAATCAAGATCTGAATAAAATCAATCCCACTCTTTCTGAATGTGAATCCCATGATTCTGTTCCTGACCAACCATTGGTTGAGAAAATAATTGACTTAATTCCACCTTCGGTCGATCGTACCTTTCCCATAGAGAGTGAACCTCATATCGCTTAAGTTCTTCTTGTTTCTTCAGTTTCCAATGAACTGGGGGGAAATACTCCTATTCCCATGGTACAGGGGGACAATCTTGATGTTCCCATAGAAGAAGGGGGAAGTTCTCCCATTCCCACGATACCCCGTCCAAGTAGTTTGTTCACTTCCTTTGATTGGAGTCGACTAGAAAGATATTTTCTTCCTCCTTACACACCCCTCTAGATCATAGTATAGGCTTATAATGTGGTTTTACCTGGTACAATCATAGAAAAAGGCACATTTTTTAGTATTATTTCGTCAACTTCTTGGAAAGATTTATGTTCTCCGCAACTTGTGCCTGTTACCCGAAATATTTTTGCATTTAACAAATGAACCATTCAACCATTAGGGATCCTACTTAAGTTGCCTATTATTTTGGGAGGAAATACTATATATATATCGATGTGATGGTAATCCATCGCCCTTTGGATTTTAATTTACTCCTTGGGCGTGACTATGTTTATGTCATGGGAGCTCTTCTGTCTTCACTCTTTTGTGTGATGTGTTTCCCGCATGAAGGAATAATCATGACCATTTACTAGATTTCATTCATTGGTCCTAATTTAAATCCCAATCAACCAACATCCCTAAATGGTCCTTATATGCAAGTGTTATTCCCCCCACCATAGATTAATTATGTGGCAAAATATTCCATGCTTTCATCTACTGATGATCTAGTTGGTGATATAGTGCATCATGTACTGAGGGCATGAAGCCCGATATTTCCATTAGAACCCTTGATATGTATCCCTTCCAGAGTATTGTTCTCCCATCTAATGAGAACCTCTTGGAAGCCATGGCCTTCTGCAAGTCATGATCAAGCCACCAGAGAATATTTCCATGTCTTGTGTAAAGCTCATTAAAAAATGAAACAAGTTTTATGGATAAGAGTTCCTTGTCTCATTTCAAGCTCATTAAAAAAATGAAACAAGGTCCCATGAGAGAATTTCCTTTCCCTGTGTCAATCTCGTTAAAAAAATGAAACATACCCCCTTCCAATTTAGTCTTTTATTAGATCTCGTAAATTCCCAGTCGAGTCTTTCACTTGATCTTGTAAATGAACCTTCATTCCATCCACCCGTCAATACCCAATAGTCTACCTAGGTGAATTAAATGAAGATTAGGGGGCATGTACCTTGAATTGAGTCATTATGATGGTAGGAATGCAAACCTATTTCAACCATATTTTTCCTCTTTTGCAATCTTGTCTAAAAATGAAACCAATTCCAAGCATAGTTTTTCTCATGTTTCAAGCTTGTGAAAAAATGAAAACATATTCAAGTATTATCAAGCATACTTTCCACATGTTTCAAGCTTGTGTAAAAATGAAACCATTCTCATCCTACCTATCATGATTTCCATTTTTTATCAGTCTGTTTCTGCTAGAAGAGCCTTAGTTTTCTCATTCCATCATAACCATATGCTTCGAATATCATATGCTTTCACTTGGTTTTTACCCTTTCCTGGGGAACAACTATGATGAGTGGTCTTACTAGCCAACCTCTTAACCTCTACATGTTTTTAGTAGTTCCATCATAACCAGAACCAGTTTTTACCCTTTAATATCACTCATTCCTCAGGGTGGATTCCTCTTTCAATTCTTTTTAGACTCCCAAAATATGAAAAGATTGTCGAGCACTTGTCTCTTCGAACTCGTTAAAGTAAATTAAAATACATCTACTCAGTATAAGTTTAACCCTTTTCTAGACTAAGATAAACTATATACGAAAAAGGAATACCTTTGTCGAACATGGCTAAGAGGTTCTCTTGGGTATTTTTTTCCTTTTCAGACTAAGGAGACTATCTATGAAAAGGAACATCTGGAGTTTTCTTTTTCACCTCTTTTTAAAACTCTATAAACATGAAAAATATGTCAAGTTTTACCTTTTCTAGACTCATTAAAACATCAAACATAAATGGACTTTTCAAACACGATAAAACCAAACCACTCCTTCTCAGGGTTCGTTAAACATACTCAGAGGGATTCATCCAAAGGATGATCTTAGAGATCAAGCATATGTTATCCTTCTCAAGCTTGTTAGAAAATAAAGAGGTACTAACCAGTATGGTTGGGGAAATTGGGAAAATAGGGTACTCCACTTGTTAATGGAAGCATTTTTCTCTTGAGCACAAGAATATTCCACCTCATCTTTGTGGCTGTTGGGTTGGGAAATCTGCTTTTCTTTTGGTGCATTATGTCGTTTTCAAGTCCTCCATTTTCAGTTTTGGGTAAATGCTACCAACTCCATTCAGTTTCATCACTGTGTTCAAGAGAAGCCATTCAATAAATATCTGCTACAATACTCTTAAGCCTTCATTTCATGTTTGTATTTCCTAATCCAGTTCTATATTATCATCATTCTGTCTCAAATCATGATACCCGCTTAGTGTTGTTGATGGGGGATACATCAAGGCCCTCCTGTGACTGGTCGCTTCTTGTCGACATCAACTCATTATCTAGGAAGTTGATTTAGAAACAACCCTTCGGTAACTTGGTTCTTGCATACATCAATGGAAATTTTCCTCGCTCTCGACGACAGGTTTACTTCATTGGACTTCGACTGAAATATTTAGCGTGGCGTTTGACTTCAACTCATTTATTCACACCATACAAATTGTACTGCAGTACCTTGAGATACAATAACATCATCAGTGGTTTCTCTCACATCTGTTAACGACTTACATCATTGGTCGGTAATCATATGGTTTCTACCATGTTAGACTCCAACTCATTGATTCACATGGCTAGAATCATACATTCATACGGTCGTGTGAATGAGATAGAAGACCCCAGTCTAGTTTTATCCATATGGGTTACGATTTAAAAATTAATACAAGATCATAATGTATGATGGCTATGATCACTCAGACATTCATCTAGCCATGGGTCCACCATTTTTCATCAGTGGAAAATATTCTGATCATTGTACATGTAATGTTTTCTTATGTGTTGAGTATGGGTATGCCTCCCTCAGCAAAGATGTCATGATATAAATGTATTGTAACATAATATGATATCATCAGTTGTTCCTGATCCCAATTTTTCACAAAGTAAAGCACTTCAGTCATCAGTTTCCATTTCTGACTTTACGCTTTAGGGGGAAATCTATCATAGGAAATTTTGTCACATCTGGTCTATTGGCATGTAAACTTGATCAATCAACATCCTTTTACCCCTTAACATCATCATTGCACAAAGCCCTAAGCATGAGTCTCCTTAATCCTATAGTTGTTTCTTAAAACATCCTTAAATCAACCTTTTTAAGCACCAACATAGTCTGTAAGCCCGTGGAATTGCGGTCACCAACAAGTTGTTCCATGTTGGGCAGGGTTGATCACTAGCAGGTTCCCTATGTTGGGGTGCGTTGATTCTATAAATTCAGGAAAAATAAAAATATTTATGAATCTTCCTCTTCCAGAAGCTTCCAAGAGTTGTTAAAACTATTTACCTCAGATAAAACTCTCGAATCCTATCCTATCCTACCTTGGAGTTTCCATCCATTATCCTTTGATCCCATCCTCCCATCAACAATGGATTTGAAAGCCTAGATTGGTAAATGGATAAGAACTCCTAACTTACCATGCTATTTTGTTATGAAACCAACTCACAAATAGAAGAAAATATAGATCAACGACTTAGAAATCAGCCTCTTCAAGGAGGAAACCTCCTTTACATTACATAAATGAATAATTCTTCAATGATACAAATGAAAAAAAATCATTTCTATATATAAGAGTCCAAGGGGTCACAATATAATCCTAGCTGACATAACAATAATAATGTAAGGCCACAACAATAACAATAGTGGGCTTCTAATGGGCACAATAATAACAATATGGGGACTGCATTGGCACAACAATAATAATAAGTGGCTACACTAACAATAACAATAAGGGGATACCCTCATGTTTTTGTTATGAAGAGTCATTATTCCATGCATTAGGGTGATTAGACGTGCACTTTGTGGCAAAGAAGGAACAAGTCATCTTGGAGGAGCTCTTCTACAAGATCAGTTCCTATATTTATTTGTAACTAGCTTCATTTCTATTAATGAGAAGAGTTCTTTGTTTTCCTATATATGATGTTATGATTTCATGTATTTTGATGCCATGTTGATCCATTTAATGAAGTGATTAGATGATGCTACATACCATTTTGTAGATCGTTGGATTGTGTCATTTAATTGTGAAGGTTCTAATTATAGCGATCAGAGCTAGGATTGGAGAATTCAAGCCAAGATAGGAGTGAAGCATACGACAGGTCATAGGTATGCTTCATCCCATTATCTATATACTTCAAGGGAAACATTATCTTCTTTGTATTTTAGTTGTTCTAGGATAGGCCACCCAGTCTAGGGAAGATACTTCTATCCGCAGTCGTAGATTCCGTACAAAAATTCCGCATGGTTTACATCATCATATTGAATCGTATTAGTTCTTATAAAGATGATTTTGGTTGTACATTTTTGTTTTCAGACCCATTTTTAACCTCCAAATTTATTTATTTCACATACATGAGTCTTCATCTGTAAAATTGCACATATATATATATATATATATATATATGTTTGTGTGTGTGTGTGATTATTCTTTTAACAAGTGGCATATAGGGTTGGCCATACATGAATCAATAATAGGAGACTTTTGCATGTGAAAAATCCTTTTTAAACTCTTAAAAATATACTCTAAATTTGCATAAAAGTTAAAAGTAAACAAAAAAAATGAAGAGAATTGAGTCAAGAATTACTTACAACTCATGGAATCTTGATCGGTGGCCCAGAAGTGTTGAAATCCATGAGTAAATATTAGAGGTCCTTTAAGCCCAGGAAGCTCTCTAAGGGGCACAAAATGTAAATGAGTGGTAAAATGTTTAAACTTTTACCATTTAACCAAGATTTTTACCCACTTTTCCATAGTTTATGGTCATTTTAACTTATTTTTATCTAGTACACTAATTTCTTTATGCAATTTCTAGTGTTTACTCATTCTTTCGAGTCTTCTGGCTGAATTTTGTCACTTAGTGATGGTTTATCAAAACTCGATGACCACAATGTGATCCACTGTGGTAGGTATTATTTTCTAAAATTTCCACGCAGGGTAGGAAATGTGTGTTGCATCATGCATTTCAACCTTATTTCTAGTGCCTTGCCATAGGATTGACCCCACTACTTTGTGACACTATCCTTTCACTCATCGTTTCATGCATTGTAACTTAGGGGTAGATCCTACCTTAACATGTGTACTTTAGTTAGCATCTCACTAGCCATTTGGTGCCCATGCCAACATAAATTCTTAAGCTTAGGAGTCTTATTTAGTCCCGCCATGAATTTGCATCAAAGCCTTTTCCTCACTCTTATTTTGACTTATACCTTAGAGTATCCCTAAATTATTACTTCGTATTATTGCATTGCACATTCATTTATTGCACTTTTCGGACTTGATGGCAACTCTAGCTTTCTCTCTTTTATCAAACTTCCTCTGCATTCTCTCTTAAAGTACAATCCTTGTATTCATTCCATTAATTTGTGACTTGAAAACCTTATCCTTGGAGGGAACATTCCTGAAGTGTCCATATCTTTCACACTTTCCCTTGCATTGAGCATGGAAAGAGTTTTCATTAGTCAAAATTCCTTCATGAGAAAGCACAAATTGAGCTACATCTGAATTATGAAATGATATAAAGGGACATATAATTGTGGAAAGAAGCTTTTGAAATCCCTAAATATTATGCTCAAGATCATGTACTTATGAATATAATAAATGAGATTGAGTTAGTAGAGTTGAAGGGACCTCAATAGAGTTAAGTTAGAAAAGTAGTGATGAGGTTACTGATGCAAATACTTGAATTATAGGCATAGAGACATTCATTAAGATTGCTAAACCAAAAGTTAGTTTGAAATCCATTGAAGCATTGATTCAAGAGGAAGAATCATTGTAAGATATATCACATTAGTGCTTTGTATCTACAATAATGAAATGTCACTAAGAAGAAGGTATATTAGAGTAGCAATGATACCCATCCTTCATATGTTCCATCCCTTGTGCCTCTTGCTGTTGGGTAATTCTGTATTACTATTTTTGCACATAGCACACGTGTTGTTGTTAATAATTAAAATGTTTGTAACATAGTTGATGAATGGCCTAAGTTTTATTGTCGAAAGTGGACAAAGTTTGTCTATTATTTTCTTTGGTAGCATGAACATATCTATGGGAATTCCAAGCCTAGTCACTTAAGTAGGGGTGTTTGGATTTTAGTGGATATATATTTTACTAGCCAAAATGGTATTTCAAGGTCAATTAACCAAGCCTATTCTATGACTACCCTCGTTTAATGGTCACTAAGAAGAAGATGTAAAACAACATTAGTTCCTCCCTAACATGATATGAAGTGCATAGGGAATTATCAATGTATTTGCTTGGTAGTGTTTCAATATTTTTTTATGTGGAAGAACCTTGTAATATTATATGAAGTGAAAATAGAGTGCTCATGTTAGTCTAATCATGACACTACATCAACGACAACATGATTTCATGAAGTTTAAAACTTATAAAAATAATAGAAGATAACCTACTCAAAAGAAATTAAGCAATGAGTTGGAGAATTTGTCTAAGAGTACATTTAGTGGTTTCATGATCCAAGTGGATATTGGTGGTCACCCACCTATTCCACATGGGGCCCCACCATCGTCTCTTTCAGTTTTTCAGTTTCCTTAATTATAGCACAGTTTACTATTTTTAGCTGTTTTTCGGGTCCTAGACTTCCGGAGCCGTTTTGAGGCCCCAAACGACGTTTTTTGGAAAAACCGGGAGCAACATGGGTCCATTAACCAATGTTTCCCACTCAAAAGTTGTAGTCCTTGGATAGATATTTATAATGAGGCATGGTTCACGTCAAACAGAGATCGTATGCCAAAGTTACGTCCCCGGGAATTTGATGTACCAATTTACCCAAACGAGGCCCATAGTTTTGGTGCTTCATCTCCTAGGGTTAGGTTTTTGGATGTTTAAGGTTTTCCATTGTTTCTCAATAATAAATAGGCCCTCAAGCCTCATTGTAACACATTTTAGAGGCATGTAGCCACCACATTTCTTCTCAGAGATAAGCTACCAACGCCCTAGCTAGTTTATTTCCATTTTGTCTGTAAGAAAATTTCAGTTCTTTGATATTAATGAAATGAAGTGTTATTTCCGCTGCATCTTTGTATTTATGGTTATATGTGTATTCTGTTGCATTCCTGCATAAATTCGGATCATTTCAATACTTGATGGGTTGTCTTAGATACACTATCCAACAATCTCAACACAAAAAGTGGTTTATTAGCAAATCACTACCTCATCTATGAGCTCCTTATTGTGACAAAGGATGAATAACCAAAGAGAGGCTTTGGAATTTTCTATAAGGTTGGAACCTAGTAGTAGGTTGGTAAATGCATCATTGATATTAACACTCAATATGGCTTAATTTCAATGATACTTTACTATATATTCTAAGCAAATTCAATAGATGGAAAAAGAAAAATAGGCTAGGAGGGAAGTATTTTGGTGTGAAATCTACAGAATTTAAGGTTAGTTGTGGAATGACTATCCCATGGTGCATAGGTACACCTATAACTAATTCATTTATCAGGAAAATAGATGTGGGGTTGGGCCTTAAAAACTATGTTAGAGCCTAGGGCATGAAATAATTATCCCTTGTTGTAAAAGTACAATAGAATGAATTTTGTGTAACATTGTGACTTATGTTAGGTAAGTACATCCAACAACATGGATTTTTGGGAAATTTCAACTTTGGGAAAATGGTTTAGGAAAAATATTTTCATAGTGAAGTTAGTAGAGGAGGAAATCAGGGCTAGAACCAAAACCAGGATGGAAACCACTCTCCACATGGTTCTATAATTACAATGAATTACATTGCATGGAACCATCTATGACTTGTTAATATTGATGCAAACATTGTGGAAAAATAGGGCACAATATTAAAAATTACAGAGAGTTCAATGAAAAATGGGAAGAACATGATAGGAGACATCACAAGGCTAATGTGTTGAATTGGGAGCTATGAATTCTTAGAGGTAATAGGGCCAAATTAACCTACATATGTATTAGTATTATGATATCGGAGACACCAAAATATATGCAAATGTTGTTATTGTGGTCCTTGAATATATGAGAAAATCCCCAGTAGTTTCTCCCACAATTGATGCAACATGAAAAAATGAATAATTGAAGGGTGCAATTTGGGTAACAAGAGACATTATCTATGCTAGAGAGATAAGAATCGGCACTCCATTGTTTCCATAGGACCGAAAAGAGAGATCATAATGTGAGTGTCAAAATGCACCTTGTGGAGAATGATGCTCAAGGTTGATTAGAGTTTTTTTTTTAACTCTTGGAAAATTATAAGTCCACTACAACATTAAGGTATTTATTAGTGAAGATCTAGGACCAATCCATAGAATATGGTGAATGGCCTATATGTTGGATTCATAAGAAGAGATCAGGAAAGGAGTTATATCCCAATGCCTTCATAGGATTATGTCTGAGATGTTATGATAAATATAGGATTAGATGCAAACATTTTATCAAATAAATTATTTGAGTTCATGGGTTATATTGAGCTTGTATACTTGTTAATACAACCACATCTGTTAAACTAGTCAAGAACCTTCACGATTAGCATGTTGGAACATAGGGAAGTGAACCTCAATGGAGTGAAGGATCATGTATATTTTAAAGTTGTTAATATTTTATATGACAAAGATTATTTCCCTACATTATTGTGGATTGATTGGACTTTTGACAATCCATTCTAAACTTGACACATAAGAGGAGTTTTTTTTAGAAGAATGGAAAGCAAGTTATATATATTTTTGACCCTTCACATGTAGAAAAATTTAGTGAATATGTATAAGAAGACTTTGACAGTAGTGTGATGGACCAATCATATGTTCTTGGAAATGAGGAAATGCAATGATTACATTAATCTAACCATAAATGGAGAATTTATTTGGAGAAGTATCTACTTATATGAGACTAATTTTGAAGAATGGTAGAATGAGGAATGTGAGAAATAGACTAGCAAATGTGGAATGGTGAAGTACACCAAATGGATCGCATTGAACTAGGGGATTTTCCGAATTTGATGGGACAAACAATGGTTCAAAGTTTGTGGAATAATTTATCAAACATGTTCCTCCTAAATAGAGGATAAGAGGTCTTTATGTTGATTTTAACCTTCAAGTGTTGATTTTAACAATTTCACAAGGAAAAATTTAGTTCTGTCTAGATAGATTTGAAGCCCTTTGAATACAAAAACACAAATGCTAAGCAAAATTGTGTAGAAGAAGAGATAAAATTTGACTATTCCTAAAAAATGCATTTATAACTATTAAAAACTACCACAATCTTGATCAAAAGAAAATCTAATCTCACATTCACTTTCATAACATCTTAGAAAATAGTTTGACTATAATAAATGGTTGAGCACCTTAAGAATAAACTCACAAAGGATGTGAAAGATCAAGGCATCAAATTTATAGTGGAAAATGCTAAAGGGAAAAACTCCACTCTATGGAAGAAAATATTTATTATTGTTCTCAATAAAAACATGATGACATTCTCATAAAGATGGGCTCTCTTACCCCCCCTTCTATATGGGGTACCTATAATCAAATTCTTCACTTTTTATATTTTGATGAGTAAGGTAGATTGGAGATAATACTATTTTTTTCCATTTTCACATTTCCTAGGAACTTCATAGATCCCAATGCAAAGGGTTCCCACTCCAAAATTAAGCAAAGGATAATTGTGATTGAAAATATTCATACTTGACATGCCATGTTGAAATATTGGCAAAAGGAGGATATTTCAAGGTTAATTTCATCTCCAAAGAGGAACATGTGCATTGTATAATTCATGAGAATAAAGGTGATAGCAAATGGACATTGCATGTGCTAGGTTATACAATGCATGTGGGGAATAAGGACGCTTATAACCCCTGAAATCCTTTCTGAACCCAAAAATGGAGCAATTTTGGTGATCTCAAGCCCCATGCAAGCAATTTGAACTCTCCTAGATAACACACAAGAGTAGTAAGGTGGAAAAAAGGTAACACCCCATGTAAGGGCAGATAAAAGGTGAAATGTTGGCCTCTCCAATATGGATTTTCTTCTCCAAGAAAAATTCTCCCGTAGTCAAGCAAGATGTTGTCAAAAGCAAGGAGAAGTTTCTGGTCAAGGTAGTAGACTGGTAGTTGGGCATCAAAGGAGGTTCCCCTAGTCAATGTTTGGAATTTAAAGGGAAACATTGAACTTATTTTGCTTCCTTAAGGACTATTACAAGATAGTTTCACCTTGTTTGAAGGAATAACCATGCAATGTGTTACTAAAAATTCAACGTGGGTCTCATCCAACTAGGTGTTACTCAAAAGGTGAACGTGAGTCTCCTCCACCTAGGCAGTGACCACTCTATGGATTTGATTTGCACATTATTTAATGTCTAACTACTATTCCAACCTGTTTCTTGGGATGTTGAGCATATTTCAAGGAGATCAAATTACCTCAATATTTATTGGGAATCATTTTCAAGGCTTAATCACTCTTTTAATCCAAATCATGGAATATGTCTAGCACATTGTTCAAGGAATAATATTTTGTGGATTATTTCTTCTTCAATTGGATGGATCAATCCACCTTTTGTGGGGATATATTATCCCTAATTATACATGTGGATTTTAATACTTTATTTTATTAAATTTTGGTTCTAGAAGTACACTAGATCTAGACTTTCCTTGCCAGATATAAGAAAATTCCCTAAATAATATTATTTTAATTTAAAGGAAGTTCCTTACCTCATCTATATAAAGGAAGGATTTTATCATTTGTAATCATGGTTAGATAGTGGGAGTATTCCTCCTCGAGGTTTAATGAATATATTTCCTAGTGTATATTAAGTTTTAGTTTTTGTTATGTGATGTGGTTTTTGACAAAGAAGGCTTCTATTTCTTGGTTCTATTTATAGAATTTTTAAAGGGTTTTAACATGTAAATGATTCAAAATCATTACAAATCTTAGTGAGATCAATCCTTCGAAGGGAAATTACTTCACATGGATGGGGATGTCAAAGACATAGATCTTTGTGTCCTCTTTGTTTATGTGAAGTAGTCATTAAGCCTTTTTCCTAGGTAGAACCTCATTAGAGTTCCCTTCATGGAAGTAAATTATGGAAGTTCAACTAAGTTGAGAAGAACTTAAGACAGAAATATGGATATTGCATTATGACACATGGATTATGTGCTTGAATATTTTCCTTCCATTTTTGGAACAAGTTTTTCTACTAATGGATGAAGAGGAGGATGTGAGACATTCTTTTTCTTGGTAGAATTCTAGGCCAAAGAGGGTTTCAATAACAAAGGTAGTTGATTGAGAGCTATAGGGTGGCCAACTAAATGTAGTTGAACCTATGGTTGGGTGGAGATTCATCCCCAACACATTGGTTGTATTCAGTGGGATCATAACAACTCAGTGATCATAAATTCTAAGTAAGTTGGATTCTTCAACTCACAGGTATGTTCTCATCACCCACTATCATGATGGATTATGTAATTATTCATGAAATCTTCTTTACGTTTATCAACTAATGGTTTAAATTTATGTTTAATTATGTTTTAAGTTTGGGCTATTACATATGATATCAGAGCCTCCTTAAAACCCTTGAGGCCTATAAGCCCTTACGAAATTAAATGAATTATAAACCATGTGAATACTTCATTTTTATTGAGATTAGTCTATTGTATAACTCCATATAAATATTAGTTCTAATCGTGTGTGTTATAAATTTTTCTTTAATATATGTATAGTGTTAGCTTATGATAACATGTTAGCCACATATTTTAAAAATGGTTTAAACCCCTTATCCTTTTGGTCTTGAACAAAAAAAACCCATTAAGTTAGATTTTATGATTACCCCATTAAGAAAAAATAGTCAGATATATGAATTTTCTCCCAATAAGAGTATCATCTTATTTAGTACTAGGGACACCCCATGACATGTAGAAAATTAGAATGGAAGAATTCTCCATCTAAGTCAAATTGAATTGTCATATTCGATGATATATCTACATGCATGAATGAGATGGACTTGTAACTTGCTATAGTCTTCCTCAAAGCATCCACTTGAAGACAAGCTTCGTGATTTTTTGAAATTAACACATATATAATGAATTGGCATATTGCCTATCTTTATATCTAGGAAAATAACACTTTCTATTTCAATGAAGGTGATAATAGTATATATTTACCAAAGAATATATTTGTACAATAATGAACAATATATCTTTTGTATCCTATTTTATCTGATCAATCATTGTATTAATGTTAAGTTTATAATATAGTCTTTATAATCAAATTTGCAAAAAATTTCATCTACGATGGATGTGGCTATAGGATTGTGCAATAGTCTCAAATATCCAATGGGGTATTCTTCCTCTTGTAATTTACAAATCCCAAGGGAAAAAACCCCTTATAGACATGAAACTGCGTACAACTCGATAACCACACAGAAGATAAACCTCATATACCACCAAGAACAACATTTAAAACCCAAAAAAATCCAAACTTCAAGAGACAAACATATTTTTCCTTGAAATCATAGAGATTATGCTAGTCTCTACATTCTGATGATTTATTTTTACAATATTTACAAGATTTAGCAATGCAGAGCCATTAATCTCTAACTTCGTATATTGTGAAGGAGATCTTCTTTTTGCATGGAGTACTTGCTTCTTAAGGCATAAAAGCGTCAATTCTCCCTAATGTTTATTTGGCCTTGGAGAAAAATCTTGAATTATTCATATTCATAATTAAATTGATTTACTCAAGTTTTGAGCTAGCATTTGTGGAGATTTTACATTAACTTGAGTTTGAATATAGTTTAGCCTATTATCGATTAGCCTATTTTCTATGGGCTTTTAAAAGTAATTGATCTAATATTATGATGTAAATAAATGTATTTCTATTTTATCAATACAGATTTGTACCTTTATTCACTTACCGTCACATAACTCACTCATTAAAGGGACTTAATTTTCTAGAAGCATATTTGAAAGCATAATTTGATTGGTTAATAAAACTCAAGTCTATGATATAAATCTATGATTTGGGCAATGCTTCAATAGTTTATGGCTCCATGTTCCTTCTCACAATAAATTTATTCTTAAATAGATGGAACAAATTAACCTTCTAAGCACTCTTCAAATGTTTGAAACTACGGTCAATCAAGGGTTGAAATATTTTCAAATTTTCATTGGTTCAAAGGTTAAAACTTTTTTTCCAAAGGAAAATTGGAACTCTTTATATTTATAAAAAGTTAACTGTGTACATACATTTAAGCATTTCTTGGGAGAGATCCATTCTCTTCCCAATTTGCGGCCAAAAAATTTCAGCCTTTTCACTTAGCCCCAACAATGAATAGGGTGTGCAAGTTCAAAATCTTCCCTTTGTCAAGGGAAAAAAAACCAAATGTTTGTCGGCCTAGTGTGGAATCAACAAAATGTTAACACTTGGGTAAACGTGTGCATTAATAATTAACCCCTTTCACACATAACACATATTCATTCTTGATTGTTGTTTGGGCATTTAATCTTCAACATCCTTTTTAATTACAATTTAACAACATTATAACTAAGCAATTATGATTTTTCAAAAATATTCACTCTCTAAAGTTTATAGGCATTTTTCATTGGCTCTACCACCACCACACTTGCTTACATGGTCAATAAACTTATGAATCAAGTGTCATAATGAATGTTGGTTACATTTCATGTTTCACCACTGTGTATTAAAGAGCAATGTGAATTTTGTCTCATTTCTTTGAGCACATCAGCAATAGATATTAGCATAATAGCTCACATACTCTTTCTTATGCAAATATTTTAATGGCATTAAAATTAAGTCCTAAATTTTCATGAATTTGAATTGGTTTTAAGCTGTGAATTGAGTATTTTACAAACAAAAAGGCTATTAATCTAAGATAATGATTTGAATGATTATATACACTTTGTTAATTGATGACATGAACTTGATTTTTAACCTATGAAGTAAATTTTTTGCTATTCAATAAAATAATAATTTTATTATTTTACTCTGGTTGTTATAGTTGATCTTCGTTAAGGTTATAATCCAAGATCTCTAAAAGCATGCTAGACAAAGGGATTTTTGCCATATTAAAATAAAAAATAAAAAATATGAATCTTATTTGGATTATATTTTAATGTTCCAATCTACTCAACTTGTAATGAGATAGTTCATGCCATTCTTGAATCCAATTTTCTAGTTTTTAGGTGTCCATTCTCTTAGCAACTTCAGCCAACATGGGTTCAGGATGGTCAAGTATGTCAATGTCATGGTAAATAAATAAAATAAACTCTTTAATAAATATGGAAGCGTCCGTTATTCCTTTTTTTTTTGTTATTTTTATTTGGAATCACATTAAGTTTTATAATCGTATCAAATCATTTTGAGGGACATTTTAAGGAGAAATATTTTATAATCATTCGAGTGACACTTTAAATAGAACGAGTAATTAATGTTTTGTAGGCAAATTAAATATACAGAGTTATATATATACTTTAAAAATTTTTATTTTTTTTAAATGAATGAATAAATATAATATAATAGATAGTATTTTTTTAATTTTATTAAAAAAATTAATTTTTTATGTAATTAACAAAAGAAAGTGAATTTGTTTAAATTTATTTTAATTTCAAATTTATTAAATATTTTTATTTTATTTTATTTTATTTTATTTTATTTTTTATTTTTTATTTTTTTTATATACGTAAAACTCGTTGAATAATTAAAATGAATCTATGTTAAAATATTAATAATATTATTTATATTTATATAAATTTCACATTTCTACATATGAAAATATTATTATTATTAATTTATTAAAATCTATTTTTTTTTTGGAGTTTCAGGTGCCCGAATCCGGTGAAAAAAATTGAGGTAAACTCTTGATTTCTGTTATTTAAACTGGTTTTTTGACTATATATATGGATTCAGCACCCTAAAAACTCCTAGAGCACTTCAATTGTGCAAGGTTACCCATCAAACTTCTATTTTCAATAAGTTCCTGCAGGAATTTAAAGAAATTAAACCGGAAAAAACTACCCTAAAAGCCTTCAAAAAGTCTCACTATAGACTACTCGCTTTACATCAAGAAATGCCTTAATAAAACACCCGTCTATCCAAGACCCAATGACTAAATATAAAATTTTAAAATGTAATCATTATTTTAATTTATATAATTAGTAATTTATAGTTACTATTTATATGGTATATATTTCACATTTCTATATTTAGAAATATTTGTATATTTAAATATACTTGTATTCATTAAATTTATTAAGTTTTTTATATGTTTATTAATTATATGTTTTGAAATATTATGGTTATGAAAATAAACAATTATTATTATGATTTTGGTTGGTTGGTAAAGTGAGTGTATTTTTATTCCCCACTAACATTTAAATCCCCTCAAAAACACGTTTACCTCATTGTGTTGTATTATGTCAATTGGGGTTATTTTGCAAAAAAATTATTATTTTTCTCACCCACTTTTAATTCCCTTCTAGTGACATGATGATGAGAAATATTGTTGTAATGGCTACTTGTTTATGATGAGAGATAAGGTTTCCATTGAAAAAATATATATATTATGATCTTTTTTGGATAAAATTGTTCGAAATATTCTTAACAAAAAAATTACAATATAACAAATTGAATTGAATTTATTTATCATTTTTAGTACTTTTTACCTTTTTAGTACTTTTGAAATTGTACCATATTTGTTATTATTATTAGTTCTAATTTAATGCTTTATTTTCCCTCCCATGCTGAGCACTACAACATCTCCCCCACACTAAATTATAAAGTACCTCCAAGTGTAATGATAATTTATCAATAATAATATAAATCAAGGTAACTTAGTATTGATATGAATCATGAATATTGATATGAATATTGTATTACATTATGGAGATGCACCATTGATTATGTGAGAAGAAATAGGAGGGGATGGAGATTTAAATTACAACACTAAGTCACCCAATCTTATTAGAGTTAAATTGATATTCATGAGAATATTATATTACATTGTGGAGATGCACCATTGATTATGTGAGAAGAATTAGGAGGGGATGGAGATTTAAATTACAAAAATAAGTCACCCAATCCTATTAGAGTATAAATTGATATTCATGATGGAATTAGGAGGGGATGGAGATTTAAACTACAACAATAAGTCACCCAATCCTATTAGAGTATAAATTGATATTCATGATAAGAATAGATTCTAGTAGTTAAGAACCAAAATAATATTGAAATTAAAATCCAAAAATAAATTGTAATTGATAATTATTATTAACATATGGAATCGAGGTTTTGAGGATAATTGTAACCTATTATTAGTATATTGAATTGGGGTTTTAGGAATAATAAAAAAAAAAAAAACAATTATATTCTTTAAAAAATGAGAAAGGATTGAAAATTTTGATGAATAGAGAAATCACTATAACTAACATGGAAGAGTGAGATTAACATAAAAGTGTAATAATTAAATATTTAAGATGAGTAAGAGTGGAAGTTTAAGTGATCGTAATAATTAAAAATGTAGAAAGTATGGTGACATTACATTAAATAGGTAATTCTCATGAGTGCCTATAGGATGAGAAGGAAGACAAAATAGAAATGGAAAAAAGGGGAACAAAGAATACACCTTAACATAATCACAATATTCTAGCCTAGGTAGGATTCCTGATAGCTAAGCAAGGTGGCCAGACTGAGTAACAACACTATGCAATTGTTAAGATTGGAGTAACTAATAAAAGCTCATACAAATCCCTTATGTATACCTAATGTATAACATGGGAGTGCTATGAGAACTATGGAATATAGTAAATCTTAGAGAAAATCGATATACACAAATTAAATAGGTTTATTTCTCAAATGGAAAGCTCTCTTAATGATATTGATGAATTAATTGAGCAACATGATTGGTAATGATCACAATGATGAACTATATAATTTAATGTGTCAAGATAAGTATGAATTAGAACACTCATGATTGTTGAGGAATGACAAGCGATAGAACTAGGCCAATGTTTCAAGATGCGCGAGAAATTGTAAGGAAGAGTTCTTATGGAAATATATGTTGGGAAATGCTCATAGATTTAAATGCTAAAGAATAACACCAATCTACTTTTATAATAAAGGAAATAGACTATGAGATTGATGAGAAAACACCTAAAATGAAGAGTAAGAGAGTTGTAAGCCCGTGACAAGTTATGTATTTGGATTATACAAGCCTATCTATCTAAGAGAGAACAATGTTAACTTAAATAATGATGACCTAGTGGTTACATGCTATTGGAAATAGCATGTATGATGCTAGGGGAAAACAAACATGGGTAACAAGCCAAAAATATACAATACTAAGAATTTAAATAATATTGATGTCATGGGAATGTTAGAAAGACCAATAATAGATAAATAGTAGATTTTACCAAATTTAACTAAACAAGGAAGAATACACTTGAGTGAAAAAAGATGATCGATCTTAATGAATAAATAGTGAGGATGCATCGTTGCCCGGAAATAGCCGTTGAAAACTAGTTGTTAATTAGTAAGTTAGTTTAGAAATTTTAATTACAATATATGATTTTTATCGATTAAAAATCTTTATAAAATAATAAGGTAGTAAAGGACAAACATTAATAAATATTTATTATTTTTTGTCCTTTACTACCCTATTAAAATATTGATAATTTTATAAAGATTTGTAATCGATAAAAATCATATATTGTAATTAAATTTTCTAAACTAACTTACTAATTAACGACTAGTTTTCAATGACTAGTTTTCAACGGCTATTTCCGGGCAATGATGCATCCTCACTAGTTATTCATTAAGATCGATCATATTTTTTTCACCTTGTCCTGAGGATGAACCACATTAGATGGTTTGAAACGTCGACCAAATCTTAATGATGTGATTAATCAGAAAGACATTTATCTAAATTATGGATCACAAAAGTCTTAGATCTAACAATACACTAGAGATTAAGACTCTAGATGATAATGCTCACTGGAATTTTAATGATGTACTTAAATAATGAAAATATATGAAAACTTGAGTGTACTATGATAGGATGATTATATCAACATTGTGAATTATCAACTTCCTTCTTGAAAGAAGAATAAATGATTATTGAAAGAAATCGATATCATGATTGGAACATGACACTCACAACAATGATGATCTAAATGAGGTTGACTAACTTAACCAAATAGATCCTAGATGGATGTTTAATGATATTTTTGCATTAAATCAAATAGATTGTACTCGTTGTTTATGCATATTAATGGATTCGATTTTGTGGATGAATCATGAGAAAGACACTAATGATGGTTGTTGCCCTATGTGTGAGATGATTATCATATTTATGATGTTAAGTTGTGTTGTTATATTAACATTTCGTTCTATTTATTATGTAGATATAAATCTATATATTTGATAAAAATATGTTAATGTTATTATATTATGATGGAATTTCACAATTTTATGGCATGTGGTAGTTGCATGCATTTTTAATGATGACATGCAGAAGCATGCAGTTTATTACAATTCATGATGTTGTGATAAAAATGATGTTGTATTCTCATGATGACATGCTAGAGTTGGCATGTGAATTATTTTTATGATATGATGATGTTATAAATAAGGCATTGGTTGCATGTTGCGAGGTGGTGACTAATAGGAAATCAATTGGTGGGTCGAGAGGGCTAATTTACTTGATGATATCGTGGGAGCCCATGCCTATGAGGGAGAATATGTAACACCTTATTGGTTAGGGACAAACTCAATCAACTAATTATGTTAATGTTTATTTGCCTTGTATAATTCTTGATGGGACATGGGACCATCTTGAGAAGGTTGAGTGCTCGATATTGGGGTTGTGATGTCGAAGTTTGGAAGTGGGATGGAGTTGTGTGTGGGACTTTGAGGCCTAGGGTTGTACTTGGTAGGCGTTTTGGAGGGAGTTTGGGTTAGCCATTCGAGATGCCTAGGGTACATGAGTACCAAATTGGACTTGTGCCTTGGGGAAGATGAGGTTTGAGCCTTGGGACTCTGGTATAGATAGAGGCGGCTTTAAGCCTAATTTCGAAAGTTGGGAAATAAGTGCTTAGGATTACTTGTGGTTTTCCTCCGTTGTTGTGGTGTAACAAGTAATGCCCATTGTGGTCACTTGGGTGGTCCTTAGGCTAATTAATATAGAGGGTGTTGTGTAAAAGAGAAGGAAATAAATAAATAAATAACTTGTAAGATAATTAATTAAACTTAAGTTTGAGATGAAATTCTTGAAGAGAGGGAGTATGTAATGCCCTATATTATTAAATTAATAAATAATAACAACAACAATAAATTAATCAATAAATAATAATAATAAAAGAAAACAAATAATGATAATTAATAAATACCAAAAATAGTAAATAAAAAAGTGAAGATAAAAAATAATTATTAAAAAGTAAAAGAGTAAATCAGTAATAGTTAAATTTACAGAAAATATCAAGTTAATAAAATGTAAAAGAGTAAAATAAGTAAGAGTAAATAATAAAAAACATTAAGCAAAGAAAAACTTTATATTAAAAAATATGATGACACAGATTATGTGCATGAACATTTTCTTTCCATTTTTGGAACAAGTTATATTTAATGGATGATGAGGAGGATGTGATACATTCTTTTTCCTAGTAGAACTCTAGGATAAGAGAGATTCAATGGTAGAGATAGTTGATTGAAGGCTCAAGGGGTCAACTGTAGAAAGACAATGCAATTGAGTCTATGGTTAGGTGGAGAAGTGTTCCTAACATGTCAACGAGATCATAACAACTTAGTTTTCATAAGTTGTAAGTAAATTGGGTTATTCAACTCACAAATATTTTTCATCATCCACTACAAATATGAATTATGTAATTATTAATGAAATATTCCTTACATTTATCAAGAGATGTTTGAATTTCTATATACAATTTATGCTTAATAATCTTTGAAGTTTGGGCCATTAAAGGTCTCACCCATCTTCTATGGATATGGAGATTCAATTGTGAAATACCTCTTTGCATTCATCAAATGTTGCAAGAAAATGACTTTCTTTATGAGAATGCCATGGCGAAATAGTTCTACATGAGTTTGAAAAGGTTTGCGTAGGAATGGTTTGACACTCCCTGCAAAGTCATGTTTACATAATTTTTAGAACTTTTGGAAGCATTTTATGCAAGATAAGGCTATGACTAAGGAGGTTTGTTACCACTTGTACGAGAAATAGAAGAATTACGCTTTGAAAAAAATATAATTGAGGAAGGTCTTGGGACTCTTGTGGAAGTTAATGAGAAATTTTTTATGTAGAAGAGGAGGCAGTAAGTCATATGATAGAGCTTCATCATGAATATTTCATCCTAGCTTATCAGATCCATAACGAAGTATAACTAGACAACAAAATGCTTATAATGAAAAAAACTGATTATGGTAGTCTTTTCCAAGCAATAGATGATATTTGTAGCCTAAAATTTCATAAAGAAATTCCCAATTCCATGCTTCAAGAAGAAGATCATATTTTAGCAAAACATGATGGCAGTAATTTTCATATTTTAAGCTCCACAATGAACCCAATTATTGCAGATTTTATGGGGAATGTGGTTAAAAGCAAAGTTTAGATTTGATTTTGCAATTTATAGCCTCTTATTTGAAGAAGAAATCAACATTTTCCACCATCTTGAAAATGAAAGCACAAATATTCAAAGGTTTCTTTCAAACCCTTCATTTGAATGTCATGGAACAACAATTAAAGAAGAACAAACGGGTATTACAAAAGAATTTAATTAGTAGTTTTGTGAAGTTAGACAACAACAATGGGGAAAATGGATATTCAATGAAAATTTCATATATGGACAATGATTATATCATCCCATTTAAAGAGTATATAGATATATCTAGTAGCAAATCCCCATTATTTTCATGTGGGGTAGAGGAAATTGTTATTATGCAGGTATCTGAGTTCAAATCAAAAGTAAAGGAGTTTTCAACATAGAAGAAATTTATTTTTAGTGTGTCTCTCTTTTATATGGTGATCAGGCATAGAGGAAGAAGTTGGTAGATTGATCTTGAGGTGTTTACATTGGATTTTTTATTTCACTTAGCAAATCCATTTCCAACATGTTGGAGTAGGGTAGGACATGAATAAGTCCACATGGATGTTAGTAGAAACATTTTTTTTGGGTTGTTGCTTATGTACATATGATATTCTAGGGTTCTCACATCCTCATGGGTGGAGTACATCTCCCGCAATTGGAGCCAGTTGTTACCCCTCCTTCTAAAAAGGGTATATATAGTCAAATTGTTCACTTGTTATAATTGATGAATATGCTAGGTTGGAAGAAAGACTATTTTTGGCCATTTTCACGTTTATTGAGGCACTTCACAGATCCCAATCCACAAAGTACCCACTCCAAAATTAGACAAGGGCTCATTATAATTAGAAAGAGACATACTTGACATGAAACACTAAAATTTTGGCAAAGGGAAAATATTTGAAGGTGAATTTCATCTCTAAACGTGAATGTGTGAGTAGTATTCCATGAGCATAAAGGTGGCAAAGAAAATGGGCATTACATGTATTGTTGAGATTCAACAAGATGATGAGCTTAGTGAAAAGAGTAGCCTTCACTAAGTGGGCCCATAGGCTATTTTTGGCGCAAGTCTATTTTTAGACTATGTCTATTTTTAGACTATGTCTATTTTTAGACATGTCGATCATATTCTATGAGTTGCAGGATGCTATTTGTGGATGGTTGGTCAAGTTGGAAAAATAGATGGACTTCTATTTTTAGACATATTGGGCGGAATCTATTTTTAGATTGTCAGCCTAAAAATAGATATGTCGAATATTATTAGCTCTTAATAATATTTGGACTATAAACATTATCTTATTCTCTTGGAGCACTTCAGTTAAGTGCACAGATGTGGCACAGGAGTTGACAGAAGGAATTACGCTATTCCCGAGGGTTAAGTGGAGCTATTGCATGGATACTTCAGTTAGAACTCATGTGACAGAGTTTGGTGGAGTTATTGAGGTAGTTGGTGGAGTTGTGTTCAGTTTAACTGAGTTAAACATAGTTGAGCTAGTTGTATCTAGTCTAACTGATTTATACACTAGTGAGAGTGGTGTGAATTAATTATTAATTAATTCACTAATTATTAACTCATTAATCAACTGAAGAATACATCAGTTAACTACGGTGCATGGACAGTTTCAATGGAGACCAGTGGAGAGGTAGGTGAAAGAGCAGGTTGACTATCAGTTGTGACTATAGTGTTGCATGATTTGCAACACCCAGTGATTGGAGATGCCAATGAGGATTGCGTGAGCAAGGCTGGACCAATTCGAGTTCATTCAGAGCCAATATTCAGCAGGGATTGCGCAGTAGAGGCAGGCTAGCAAGTGGCAAAGATCGGTGCATGGATTTGCTAGATCGGGCCTGATTAGTGTGTAGCGATTGTATTGTACTGAGAGCTTGATATGATCAGCTTTGTATGAGGATTGTTACATGATCTCTATGACATATATTATATACATATAGTTGGGGTTTTCAGCTTCAAGCTTTCCCGTTAAACAACTGTGTTAATGTGTGTGAATTTTTATTGTTTCATGTGTGCATTGCAATCTTGATTTAATTTCCGCAAATGATCAATGGTGGAATAGATTTTGTATTTTGCATGAAGTTAAAATATTGTGAGATCAGGAGAATCTTGAACATATAACACATAATTTATATAATTTATACATGGTATCAGAGGAGTTGATCATTGAAGGAGATTGCAATTATTGAAGAGGTTGAGTTTTGTGCTGGTGGAATTTGAATTTGCTGTAGTGTTTTCTTGGTGTCGAAGTTGAGCATTCATTGAAATGTCTTTCAACAGATTATGATTGGAGTATGCCCTTGATGGGAGCTTGAATTACATAGCATGGAAGGACATGATGGAGGTGGTGTTGGATGATAATGGGTTGAAGGAGTTCATAGATGCTAATATTTTGAAGCCTGCTTCTAGCGATACAACTGCACTTGATGCATGGCAAAAGAAGGTAGAAAAGTGTCGAAGGATTCTGTTGGAAGGTGTGAAGGACCAAATTGTGTCTAGCCTTCATGGTAAAGCCACTCCATTCTTAATGTGCAAGGCTTTGAAAGACTTGTTCCAAAGCAGAAGTGACCAGAGGAAGTTGGCGCTTAAAGAAAAGCTCAGAAAAATAAAAATGGAGAAAGGCGACAATATTCCAAAATACCTCACGAAGTTTGTCCACCGCAAGGATGAGCTGGCTGGGGTTACGACAGATGAAGAAGAATTGGTGAGTCATTTCTAAGGGCTCAAGAGCTGGCATAGTTACGAAGACTCACAATGGACGAGGAGAAACCGCGATGGGGATTACTTTGGTCGGATCTTGTGCAGGAGGAGATAAGGCAGGGTACCAGGGATGGATCTTCATCGAAGAATGAAGATGAAGAAAATTGCGCTTTGGCTGCCAAAGCTCGGAAAGGAAAAGGGAATAAATCTTCCAAATCCGAAGCGAAAGGCAAGAAGCAGGATTTGTCCAAGGTGAAGTGTTTTCAATGTCACCAGCATGGGCATTTCGCCACTAATTGTTCACAGAAGAAGAAGAATAAGCAGGCTGCTAGATCTGCAGCTAGAGAGGCCTTGGCCTCGCAGTTTGAGCTAGATTTTTCTTTGATCGCATGCCTGGTTTCAAGTGTGATGGGATCTGTGTGGTTTCTTGACAATGGTGCTTCTTTCCATATGACCGGAGACAAAGATTTGTTTAGTGATCTGGAGGAAAAGGATCTTGGAGTGCACATCGAGATGGGAGATGATGGTAGATACAATGCGACTGGTATCGGGACCATTTCCTTTGAGAGGGAGTCCGATAAACCTTTCATCTTGAAGGATGTCATGCATGTTCCAGGATTGAAGAAGAATTTGATCTCTGTGGCGATGTTGGAAGACAAGGGTTATGATGTTGTTTCTGCGAGGGAAAAGCTTCTCTTCTAAGATAAACAACCGGGTCAAACCAGGAGGATAGGGATTCAGTGCCAAGAATCTTTTATCAATTGCGGTAGATGGTTGCGCCGCAATGGCAGTGTGCTGCAAGGAGTGGTGAGCCAGATGAGGGCGAATGTGCGCAGATTGGGCCATCTTCACCATGGCGCTTTGAAAATTTTGTAGCAGATTTCTATCGGGCTTCCCAAAGGTACACTTGCGCAGTCAGATCAGTGCAAGGGATGTACTTTGGGAAAATTTGTGAAGACCACTTTTCATGAGAAAGATAGTCGTTCTTCGACGATCCTTGAGAGAATTCACACAGACGTGTGTGGACCTTTCTCGGTTGCTTCAACAACAAAGCACAGGTATTATGTGATATTTGTTGATGAATTTTCTCATAAGTGTTGGATCTTCTTCATGCAGAAGAAGAGTGAGACATACTCAAAGTTCTGTGAGTTCAAGGCGTTGGTTGATAAAGAGTCGGGGAAGCAGGTGAAAGCTTTAAGGAGCGATAATGGTGGTGAATACATCTCGGGCGAATTCAAAGACTTCTGTAGCAAAGAAGGAATTCGAAGAGAACTCATAGCGCCTCATAACCCATAGCAAAATGGGGTCACATAGAGAAAGAACAGAATGATCGTGGGTGCTGCACGGGCGATGTTGCATGATCAGGGCCTTCCCATACACTTGTGGGCTGAGGCATGCAACACTGCGATTTATGTGCAAAAACTTTGTCCTCATAGAGTACTTGGCATGATTACACCCGAAGAGGCGTTTTCTAGTAAGAAGCCTGATATTTCTCATTTGAATATTTTTGGCTCACATGTTTACATTCATGTGACGAAGGATGCCAAGAAGAAGCTGGAGCCGACCGCAGAGGTTGGGATATTTTTTGGGTACACAGAAACACCCCACAATTATCGTGTGTATTTTCTAGACATTCGGATGACTATCGTGCGACGAGATATCAAATTTCATGAGGAGAAATCCATGAAGTTGTCGCTTGAGAGGGAGCTACACTTGCATGCAGAGGAGGAGCTACTTGTTCCTAAAGATGAGCCTCAAGATGTGGATCAGCCACAAGAGGAGGTTCATGGAGTGGAAGAAACCACTAATGCAGCGCCAAACATCAGAGGGTGGAAGCGCACTACAGAAGCTGAGCGACTGAATCTTGATGCAGTGCAGAATGTAGGAGTTCCTACATCACAGCGCAAACAGAGACAGTCACCTGACCGATTTACTAGATACATGGCTCTGATGAGCAAGTGTATCGTGACAGAGCCATCTTCTTTCGAGGAAGCTGTGGAGGATCCCACATGGGTAGATGCCATGGTGGAAGAGTATGATTCGATTATCAGAAACAGTGCATGGGAGATTGTCCCAAGGCCGGAAGGGAAATCAGTGGTAGGTTCGAGATGGATCTACAAAGTGAAGCAAGCTGCTGATGGGAGCATTGAGAAGTATAAGGAAAGATTTTTTGCCTGGGGCTTCTCACAGATCGAGGGGATCGACTATGAAGAAACCTTTGCACCTGTCGCAAGGTATTCTTCCATACGGACCATCCTTGCTCTCTCAACAAATATGGGTTGGAACATTCATCAAATGGATGTGAAGACTGCGTTCCTCAACGTAATCATTAAGGAGGAGGTGTACATTGAGCAGCCTGAAGGATTCGAAATATTCAGCAGCGAGTCGCATGTGTGCAGGCTCAAAAGAGCGTTGTATGGGCTGAAACAAGCACCTCGTGCTTGGTACACATGGATAGACAGTTATTTCACGGGACTTGGTTTCGCCAAGAGTGAGGCGGATCCAAACCTATACCAGATTGTGGTGGAGGGTAAGATTTTGATCATTGTGCTTTATGTAGATGAATTAATACTAACGGGTGATGAACTATTGATACACTCATGCAAGGCAGATCTTGCAAAGGAGTTCGAGATGAAGGACTTGGGCCTCCTTCATTATTTCCTGGGATTGGAAATTTGGCAGCGGAAAGGTGAATTATTTGTGTCTCAATGCAAGTATGCCCGGGAGATACTGGAGAAGTTTCACATGCAAGGCTGCAAGCCTATCGACACTCCTCTTCCTGGTCATTGGAGGAAAGCTGATGCTACATCGGCAGAGGTAGTGGATGCCACTGTTTATCGACAGTTGGTTGGTTCGCTCATGTATTTAGTCAATACATGATCAAACATATGCTATGCTGTGAACCAGCTTTCACAAGCGATGGTTAAGCCTACCAAGCTCTTTTGGAAGGCAGGCAAGCATGTCTTGAGGTATCTCAGGGGCACATCTGGGTATGGATTGTGGTACAGACAGTCAGATGAGGTGAAGCTGCATGGCTTCACGGATGCAGATTGGGCAGGAAGCCCAACGAACAGAAAGAGCACATTTGGAGGGATTTTCAGTATCGGATCTACAACAGTTTCTTGGTACAACAGGAAACAAAGATCCGTGGCACTCAGTTCAGCGGAGGCCGAGTACATAGCAGCAAGTTTGGCAGCATGCAAGGCCATATGGATGATGAAGATCCTGGTCGGTTTGTTCGGTTCTCATTTAGATCCCACGGTGATATATTGCGATAATCAGAGTTGCATTAAACTCTCGGTTAATCCAGTATTTCATGATAGATCTAAACATATTGACATCCGGTACCATCATATCAGAGATTGTGTGCAGCGGAAGATCATGTTGCTTTCTTACATTCCTACGGAGGATCAGGATGCAGATATTCTGACGAAGGCGCACACCAAGAGCAAAGTAGAATACCATAGAGACAGGATCGGGGTGGCAGATAATCCCTATCTTGTTGAGATTCAACAAGACGATGAGCTTAGTGAAAAGAGTCGCCTTCACTAAGTGGGCCCGCAGGCTATTTTTGGCGCAAGTCTATTTTTAGACTATGTCTATTTTTAGACATGTCAATCATATTCTATGAGTTGCAGGATGTTATTTGTGGATGATTGGTCAAGTTGGAAAAATAGATGGACTTCTATTTTTAGACATATTGGGCGGTGTCTATTTTTAGACTTCCAGTCTAAAAATAGATATGTCAAATATTATTAGCTCTTAATAATATTTGGACTCTAAACATTATCTTATTCTCTTGGAGCACTTCATTTAAGTGCACAGATGTGGCACAACAGCTGACAGAAGGAATTACGCTATTCCTGAGGGTTTACTGAAGCTATTGCATGGAGGACTCAGTTAGAACTCAAGTGGCAGAGTTTGGCGGAGTTGGAGAAGTAGTTGGTGGAGTTATATTTAGTTTAACTTAGTTAGACTCAGTTGAGCTAGTTGTATCTAGTCCAACTGATTGAACACTAGTGAGAGTGGAGTGAATTTATTAGTTAATTAATTCACTAAATAATAACTCATTAATCAACTGAAGAATACATTAGTTAACTATAGTGCATGGCAGTTTCAGTGAAGACCAGTGGAGAGATAGGTGAAAGAGCAAGTGTGACTATCAGTTGTGACTATAGTGATGCATTGATTGCATCCAACACTCAGTGGAGATGCCAATGAGGATTGTGTGAGCAAGGCTGGAGTAATTCGAACTCATTTAGAGCCATTCTTTAGCAGGGATTGCGCAGTAGAGGCAGGCTAGCAAGTGGCAAAGATCGGTGCATGGATTTGCAAGATCGAGCTTGATTAGTGTGTAGCGATTGTATTGTACTGAGAGCTTGACATGATCAGCTTTGTATGAGAATTGTTACATGATCTCTATGACATATATTATATACAGATAGTTGAGCTTTTCAGCTTCAGGCTTTCCCGTTAAACCACTGTGTTAATGTGTGTGAATTTTTATTGTTTCATGTGTGCATTGCAATCTTGATTTAATTTCTGCAAATGATCAATGGTGGAATAGATTCTGTATTTTGCATGAAGTTAAAATAGTGTGAGATCAAGAGAATCTTGGACATATAACACATAAGTTATATAATTTCTACATGTATTAGGTTCTACGTTGCAAGTGGTGCATAAGTCCTCCTATCACCCATGCAATCCTTTCCATGCCCAAAAGAAGAGGAACATTGGTGATCTCAAGCCCCTTGCAAGCAATTTGAACTCTCCTAGCTAACACAAGAGAGTAGTAAGGTGGCCAAGAGGATATGCCCCAAGTTAAAGGTGGGTAAAAAGTGAAATGTTGGCCTCTCAAATGTAAAATTTGTCTTCTTCAATAAAAATGCTCCCTTAGTCAAGGAAGACATTAGTCAAAAGCAAAAGGGGATGTTGCTAGTCAAGGTGTTCAACTAGCCATTGGTTGTCAAAGAAGGTTCCCCTAGTCAATGTTGTGCAACTAAAGGAAAATGCTGAACTTATTTTGCTTTCTTAATACTATTCCAAGACAATTATTCGACCTTGTTTGAAGGCCTCTACATACACAGAATTACTCAAAAGTTGAACATGGGTCTCCTCCACCTAATTATTGAGCATTTTATGGGTTTGATTTACACATTATTTAATGTTTATATATTGTCTCAACCTTTTTCCTAGGACATTGAACATATTTCAAGAATATAAAACTATCTCAAGTTCATTAGGTATCACTGTTCAAAACTTAACCATTATTTTTTCCAATTCATGGAGGATGTTCAACGTATTAATCAAGGAATAATATTTTGTGGACTATTTCCTCTTCATTTGGATGGATCAATCCACCCATTTTGTGGGAATTTATTATTTCTCCTTGCACATTTGTCTTTGAATACTTTATTTTATTATTTTTTAGTTCTAGAGGAAGATTAGATCTAGAATTTATTTGTTAGATCTAAGCCAATTCCTTAAATAATATTAATGTAAAGGAAATTCCTTACCTCCCTTATATAGAAAAATGACTTCCTCATTTGTAATCATGGTTGGTTAGTAGGAGTATTTATCTTCCTAGGGGTTAATGAAAATATTTGCTGGTTTCTAATGAGGTTTAGTGTTTATTATGTGATGTATTCTTTTTTTTTCTAAGGAAAAAATAATGTAATTTTTTTCAACTTACAATAAGGAACAAAAATTACATTTTGTATATGCTAAAAGCATTCGGTAAGATAAGACTTTTGGCTTATGAGTGATAAGAAGAGAAAAAAAATTGTAAAACATTATATAACATTTTTGAAAACATTGTAAACTATCAAAAGAGAACTGTAAACTCAAAACGAGAACTCTAGCAAAAAAAAAAAACCCCAAAAAACATGAAAAACAATCCGAAAACAAAAAGTGTTGATATTGCATCAACAAAAAAATTTCCAGGATAAATTTTCAACATTTAAAAAAAAAGGTAGTAAAATCCAATAAAAACCTTTTTTTTAAAGTAAAAAACACTCTGAAATCAAAAAGTGTTGATGTTGGAATAATGTTGTTTTTTTTTTTTTTTGGGGGGGGGCTAAATTTTCAACACTTTTTAGCAATGACATTAAAGATAAAATATTATTACTCTGAAAAACCTTAAAATTCCAACGATTTTCAAGCATGACATTAAAGATAAAATATCACGTGTTTGAAAAACTTTGAAATTCCAAAAATTTTCGGCCATGGTGTTAAAGATAGATAAAATATTATGATTCGAAAAATCTTAAAATTTTGACAAATTTTCAACCATGGAATTAAAACCAAAGATCATGACTACAAAAAACCTTAAGTTTAAGTTTTCAATATATTTCAACCATGACATTGTGAAAAAATTATATGACTAAATTAAAAAAAAAAAAACCCTGAATGAACGAGTCATTATAGCAAGAGTTTTTTTTTTTTAAATGCTATAAGTATAGTTATTTTAAAATCTTAGCTTAAGACAACTTAACATATTGCAACAAATATTTAAAAGTGAACCATCAAATTGACAAATAGTGAAGGCGAACTCGACCCATTGCAATGAAGAGTTAAAAATCAACCATGAAATTGACACATTGTTGGAGCAGATTCAATCCATTATAACAAAAACTTTATAATCAACTATTATTTGACACATAATAGGATCAGGTTGTTAGTCGATGAACGATAAAGACTCGGCAAAAAAAATTAATATAAAACAAAATAATAAATAAATAAAAATGAAAAATACGAAAAAAAAAAACAAAAAATAAAATATTGAAAAAAATGAAAACTTAAAAAAAACCCAAAAAACTTAAGAAAATAATAAGAAGTAAATAAAAATATATATTAAAAAATTAAAAAAAATGACCAAAGAAAAAAAATCAAATATAAAAATATATATTAACAAAAAAATATTTATGTAAAAAAACAAAATTAACTCTATATATATATATATATATATATATATATGAAAAAAAAACATATTTCAAAAAATATAATTTAAGAAAAAATTTAAAAAATTAACACAAAAAATAATACCTAATTGGATAATTAAAAAAAGAGTAAACAAAATAAAATAAAATAAAACATTAAAAAATTATAAATAAATAAATAAAACATCAAAAAAAAAATTAAAAATTAAGAAAAGCATTTAAAAATAAAAATTAATTTAAAAAAAAATCATTAAAATAAAAACATTAAAAAAATTAAAATAAAAATAATAATAATAAAAACATTAAAATAATTAAAAATAATTATAAAAAACAATTAAAAAGTAAAATAAAAAACATATAATTTTCCCTCGTTGTTCGATTATGGGAATAGGCCAACCCGACCTAGCCACCCAAGGGGTCGCAGGCTAGGTCAAGTGAGGTTGCATAGATAATAAAAATGTACAAGGTAGAGAGATTAAAGTGTTTGGGTCCGAATTGGACTGGCCAGACCCAACCGCCTGAGGGGTCATGGTCAAGTTGGGAGGGACTGCACGCATAACAAAAATGTATAAGGGAGAGAGACTAGAGTGCTTGGGTTGAGTTCTAGCTTTAAGAGTCACTTTTCTCCTCTAAAAATTCAAATCCTAATGAGCTCTTGGGCTCCTTTATTTATAAAAAATGCATGAGGGGGAAACCTCCTTGGAAGGATGGTTTTTTCCCTCCAAAATCCCTATAAAAGTGGATATAGTTTCCTAAGATCCTCACAGCCACTGAGCATAGTAGTTGCCCCATAGCTAGTCGAGTTGTTGGTGAGTTAATGCAGGGAATAAGCCTCCTACATTTCCTCCAGCTAGTCTCCAATGTACTTATGCACAATAAATACTCTTTTTCCTGCACATTCAACATGTTAGGCTACAGGATATGACAAACATTTCCTAATATCTGTAATGAACACATTATAGTGAAAAAATGTGTCATCAAATGCAAAGAGAGAGGTAAATGTATGTTTAAGGATGGCCATATGAGCCTTGATTTATATCCATTTAGAAGGCCCATCATCACCCCCCTACTGAATATGTTGCTCAACCATTTAGCAACTTAGCCACTTAATTGCATCTCATTCATGACCCTGGTGGCCTCCCTGAAATCCCAAGGTACCTCATATGGAATGCCCTCTTGAGGGTGGAAACCTGCATTCTTCTCTATTTATGTCCATTCTAGTTTCTCTTATGCATGCTCTCTTCTTTACTATAGTCCCAATAACAAAGAAGGGTTGAATTTAAGCCCAATACAATGGATTTTTAGCCTCTAAACTATTATTTTATACAAGGGTGTCCTTTCCAAGGCATTTTTTAGTCTTTCTGGAGAGTGGTACTCTCTGATTCTTAGGCTATGTGGTAAAGAGTTCCATCTCCTCTGATAATCCTGTAAACATTTCTTAGTCTTTCAGGGAATCGGTTGGCCAGACATAGCCGCCCAATGGGATGCGAATAGGCAGCGCAGGGTTGCGTGGCCATATCCTCTGACAAGCCTATAAACATTTCTTAGTCTTTCGAAATTTGCTGGTAAGGCCCAATTACTTGAGGGATTGCGGGCAAGCGCAACGATGGTTGCGTGCAGCCTCGCCCATCTTGGTCGCGACCCCTCGAGCGACTGGCCCTGGTTGGTCGATTCCCGGAATCAGATTGGCCAGGCCCAACCGCCTGAGGGGTCGCGGCTAGGCCAGGCCCAACCGCCTGAGGGGTCGCGGCTAGGCCAGGAGGGGTTGTGTGCGGCCCATCGGACGTTTGAGCTTGGCCAGGCCCAACTACCCAAGGGGATGCGAACCAAGCCAATGAGGTTGCCACATAGCCCTACCCAACCTAGCTCGGGACCCCTCGGGTGACTGGGCCTATCCAGTGGATTCCCAGAATCGACCAACAAGTGAAACTTGTTTTTTTTTTAATGTTTTTATTATTTTTAATATAATTTTAATTTTAATTTTTTTTTATTTTAATGATTTCAGACACTTAGCCTGGGCTAGATGATTCTAGAAATCAGCGAGAGAGTACAACCTTTTTATAATTGTTTATTTTTTAATGTATTTTTTTACATTTTTAATTTTTTTAAAGTATATTTTTAAACTTTAATGATTTTATTTTAATTCTTTTTAATTTTTTAAATTTAATTATATTTTTTATTCTTTATGTTTTTTTTTAATTGTATGTTTTAATTAATTTATTGTTTTGTTAGTTTTACTTAAAATTTTAGCAAAATCATTTTTTTTTGGAAAAAAAATAAAAATCAAATTTGATTATTTTTTATCTAAAATTCATGAAATTTTCATAAATTTTGTTATTTTTCCAACATTTTGTATTCAATTTTTCATAAAGATATTTGATTTAACATGTTATTTTTAGCAAAAATGTCCCGAAATACATGTTTTTTTAAAATTGTATCTATATGTAAAATGTGTATTTTTTGTCAAGTGTTTAAAATTAGTATTTCTTAGTGACAATTATTTTATGTATATTGAAGTATTAATTAACAATATATAAATATATAAAAAATCCTAACGTCAAAATATTAATTGCAAAAAAAAATTAAAAATTTCATTATAAAAAAACATTGTAAAGAAAAAAAAAAGCACAAGTTCAGAAAACTCTTAAAAAAAAAACATCTTAAGACAAAAAACAAGAAGATGAATAACACAACTTGAAAAGTGATTAAATAATTAATATTTAAAAAAAATTGTGCATAGTTAAGACATAAGAAAATTTTAAGTGTAAAAAATATGTTTTAAAAAAAAAAGTTGTTGCTTTTGAAAGTCTGCATGAGCCCACATGAAAATCATCAACATTTTGAAATAATTATTACTTAATTATATCAAAAAATTTAAAGACTAAAAAAAAAACCTCTTAAAAAATGGGTTGATGTTGCACCAACACTTTTCAAAATCAGCGTGAAAATCACTAACATTAAAAAAATTTGTTCATACTTAATACACAATAAAATTTAAAGTGTACTATAAAAAAAGTATATTTTGAATTAGTACTTTTCAAAATGTGATGATTTTTTGTTACCTCAAAAAAAACGGGTACTCGGTACTGTTCTCATTTGATAGTTTACTTTGTTCGAAGTTAAGTGTGATAATAACTACTTAACTTCTATTTTTTTCCTTTTTAATTTTTGGACTTTCTGCTAGCCCCCTAGATTGGGGTCAGCTAGGACCATTGCCAATTCATTTCTTGATGTCTATGGTGGCATTTATTTGTTTGAGTATGAGTTTTTAGAAACATGAGCTCTCTTTATACCTCCCATAGCGTTTGCATAACATGCATGCTTTTTATGTTGTTATGGTGCTTGGATCTCTTCTGATTCGGTACTGTAATATCCCTTTTCAGGGATATCTCTAAAACACAGGCAACTCTAACCAGAGATGGACTGGGAGGGCATTTACCAGATATTTCACCTCTGAAAAGAAGATGAGATCTGGGGGCTATCTAGCCCTTTCCAGGCTCTGTCTAAGAGTGTGGGAAAACACAACAAGTGGTATAGAAATCTAGATGCAAAAGGGAAGAAATAATATATTGCAGTCACACAATAGCGTATATATAAAGCATGTATAGATACTCAAGAAATAAGAGAATGCTGAGCCATTTTATTAATCTGATAAATACAGTGGAGTACAAGCAGTGATCAAGTGATAGCATCTAAATCTTGCACAAGGCAAGTCAAGATCTATTCTCAGAATGCTACATGGAATGACAACATTTCAGATCTGTGTTGCATGGGACGGCTGTGTCTCAGATCTGCGTTCCAGCTAATGAAAAACGGCTGGGTCGCTGCCTAGACATATCTCCTTGCGGATCTGTGCTTTCCTCCAATTGATGACGCCTCCACTATCCGAGATCTGCAATAATACGATCACCCGCCGATCCAGAAATTCCCCCAATAGACGCGCTGCTATTTCGGCGCTTAATCTCCTGTCCACGATCCTCTAGAATACAACCGGAGCTTCCCAAATATAGGCTGTGTCCTTCTGCGCAGCTAATAAACGCGTTGATCCTCCACAGGTGTTGTGCAGTTAATAACGCGCTGCTCCTCCACAGGTGCTGTGCAGTTAATAACGGGACTACCTCACCCGAGAAGGCACTCGAAGTCCTCTGGGGTTGAGGGCGAGATCTCCGAACGAAGACACTCAATGCGCTAAACAACGCTGCAGATAGGCTAAACAGCCAGCGTGCTCAATAGTCGCAATGACCAGATTCAAAATGCATAAATTCTCCATGATCCTCGAATGAGGAAATTATCTTCTTTATATAGCGTTGGTCGCTCTCGAATCCTACGACTGCCTCAACCCACGATACCACGGTAATATCCCTTTGTTGTGTGCGTCTCCACCCATGATACCATGGTAATACCCTTTTTGTTGCGTGCCCCATTCGGCCCTCCTTAATTACTACGTGCATCTTATTTTAGAGTGAGTCGTGGTCTTTTTCTCACGTTTATTCATAAACTAGCTACTTAAAGCAAAATTGTCCAAAATCGAATATTCCAATTAGCCATTGCTAATTGGGAATATTACAGGTACCCTTCTACATGTGGGTTGTGTTGTCTTTCTGATTCGAAGCACCCTCTTCTGCCTAGTTTTCTAGGGATATTCATGGTTTCTTCTTCTTCTACTTTTGAGAGGTATGGATATGAAGGTTGCAATCCTTTTGTTTTTCTGGTCGGCCCCTTTTTGTTTTTCGGTAACTTTTTTTCATGCGGACATGTATTTTGCAGCTATCTAGTTTAGTAACATATACGACATCTGAATGTCATATTTTCATAATCTAACAATTGACTCCACTAACTGCCTTTGTGTTTCAGTTGAATGTGATCTGGGAGACCTTTGCTAAGGTCTATTTCCACACATATTCTAGAAACGGTGAAAAGATCTTGCTTCGTTCTTTCGAGGTCCATCTTTTCAAATGTTCCTAGGGTGTTCCCGATTCCCTCTAGGACTTTGTGGTGCCAGAAAGGAAGGGGGGGTTTGGTATTCTCACCCATACCAACATTGTTGAGACTACCATAGCTTTGGCATCAAAATCTGGGAACTAGGGTGTGATGAAGGGCCCAACTCTACCTCAAAACCATGACCTCTCATTCGGTACTTTCTCCAAATATTCTGGGGTATCAAATTGTACTATGAAGAAACCTTTGGAACATAAGTAATATCATAGTTTGGTGTCTAGGTTGTGAAAACCCATTTATGTAAAGCCTAAAATATAAGCCAAAAACCATTGAACCAACATATCGCAACCCTAGATTGGAGAGTAGAAAAAATGTGGGTTACCTCTGGTAGATTAACCTCCATTGTGGGCACTTGTTTCATTTTCTCTACAATATAAGGTCCTAGGATGATGTGAGGCAGATCCATAGATTTGAGCCCTCCCCTTGTGTTGTGTCCTTGTAGGAGATAGAACCACCCAGGTTTCTAGATCTCGACGCTCCTCCAACTCCACCACATAGCCTTAGATTCAAAATAATGGTAGAATTTCATGTGATGCCATAGTCCCTCATTTGGGAGGAGTCTTGAAGCAAATCCCCTTCGAATAACATGCATTGATGAATTGCAAAGATGCCTGGTCCGTTCTTAATGTGTTGCTTCAAAGTTTCCACCAGATCTGTCTCTCCAATCCAGAATAGGGAGGATTTCCCATTAATATTTTTAATGAAAATTTGAATTTGATCCTTTTTTGGCTTTGTTTTCTTTTCATCCAAATCAAAGTGGGGTGAACAAGAGGGATTCCCTTGACTAATTGAATCCCACCTATGCTCATGCAACATCATTTCCACAGACCCTGTAACCATGAGGGTATGACAATTGATAAAACCCCCAATAGAGAGAAAACGCCATGCGACCACCATCCCCATTGAACATTCCCTTTGCGGGCATCTCTAGCTTGCAATACCTTTGTCGATACAACAAACTTTGGATTTCATGATCAAACATTGTTCCATGGCCTCATACATTCCCTAATCCCATTTGTTGAAAGATTCAAGGGATCTGAAACATCGATTGTTTGCGAAGCTATGTGATGTATTTTTTTTACATAAAAGGATTTTCTTTCTTATTTATGTCTGGAGTATTTTTAAAGGGTTTTAATGCATAAGTAATTCAAAATCACCACAAGGATTAGTGATATTGATCCACCAAGGTGAAATGTTGTCAAGAGGATGGGGATGTCCAAGACATAAATTTTCATGTCCCCTTTGTTGGTGTGAAGTAATTGTTAAACCTCTTTGCTACGAAAACTCTCATGGGGGTTCCCTCAGTAAACACTTGGTTTATTTCATGCCATAATTGATCCTTGGACTGATGGCAATCATATCTATTGGGTTTTTGACTTTATAGTTTTCCCCAATTGGCTAATAGATTACCCATCCTTAGATGTTAGTCTCTCCCCTAATCCATTATTTCGAGTAATTGATAAAAGGAGGGTAGTTCTTCTTGATATCCTCTTATCATTAGTCTTACCTTGACTCCATCACCCTTGAATATTGGCATTGATCTTCACATCCCTCTATCACAAGTGTTTTCATTTCTTTTAAACTCAACTCGATTGCAGGGTTTACTTGTGATATCACCTTCCTCCTTATTGCTTAGCCCTAGTGATTATTTAGGGAAACCCCTCTCGAGTTGGAGGAGAGTCGGCCTAAATCAGCAAAGGTAGATCACTGAGATTATAGTGGTTGACTAGTCAAAATTCCACTTGGATTGTACAATGTGGGTTAGAGATTTTACCATTCTAATATACAATTCGAGTAGTAACATGGTCCATACTATTTAAATAGAGAGAATGGACCAATAAGATGAAAGGATGAGGGTCAAGAATTCATGACTATTAAGAATATTGTGATTGTTGGGTCACCCATGTACAAGATAGAATCACGATTATTGGATCATTTGTGCACACTAAGAAACACAATAACTAAAGTACGTAATATCAAGTTGTTATTAATCAATTCCCTAATGCCTAATATCCTAACACAAACCTCCTTGTAGAGGCCATCCAAATATCAACATCACAAAATGCAATTAGCATACCTTATTCCACACACCACAACTAAAATAACTAGACACATTACATACACCTCTTTCATAGACAATTTCTTTAAGTGTTGTTGCTCTAAGCAATTTGGTTCGAAATTTTAATCATAATATATGACAATTTGTTTTTCAAAAGCTTTACGAAGTCATTTATTAGCCTTGGAGTAATCTCTCCCTCAAAAAGTTTAATTCACAACTTATTTTTATTGCACTCTCTATTGTATTGGTGATCACTTCAAGTGTTCTTGTTCTAAGCAGAATTGGCTCAAAATTGTTGTCATAATCTATGGTAATTTGTTTTTGAGAAGCTTTACAAAGTCATCTATTAGCTTTAGTAATCTCTCCCTCAAAAGTTTAATTCACAACTTATTTTTATTGTTGTCTCCTATTGTAATGGTGATCATAGTTTATTACCATTTCACTATCTTAAATCATAAGAACTTTCGTCATCACCTTCTTTTTCTCTACGTTGCGTGTATGTCTTTGTGAAAAAGAGTGGTGTGGTTGTGCGTGTATGTCTTATAATCAGTGAAGTTTAAATTATCCAGGCCAAAATCGTGCGTGTATGTCTTGTGATCAGTGAAGTTTAAATTATCCAGGCCAAAATCGTGAGTATTTATGGCTATTCACTGCAAAATAAACTTCATAGCATTTTTCATTAATTGTGACTTCATTCGGCATAGATGCATACCATATTTGATACACCCGTGGGCCAAAAGTACATGAGTATAATGACATAATACACAAACCTTGTAACTTGCACGTATAATGAGCATATTTCCATAGTAGTTAAAAGAAAATAGGTATATGGTATTAGTAAGTTTAGTGATAGTCGTAATTGTTCCAAGTATTTACGGCTGCACACAAACTGAAAAGATGTTAATGATCCAATTAACATCAATCACATCTTATTTTGAGATGAAGTACATGTTGTTCAAGTTGATGACTTCATCTATGATTTGTAACTCGTACTTCAAAATATTACATAGAAAGTTAAGTTCAAACACAACCTAATCAAAATATTTATAGTGCGTATTTGATAGTAATGGTTTAAGCAATACCTTTAGTGTACATTTTAACCTATAGAATTGTTCCAATACTAGGCATTCTAAGAACATGATAATATCTTTACTAAAGTGAAGTTACTCAAACATGGTTGATAGAAAGAAGATTAATCAAAACAGATGAATGAAAAGTGAATGAATATGGTATCTGAACATCATAATTGCTTGCGGAGGTTAATTATCAAACGTAATAGACCTTTTAATATTGAAACTTGATTGAAAATTCTATCAAGAGGGTTAGTATCTTTTGTGAAAATTTGATCTAGTCTTGAAAATGAAGATATCTGCTAAGAAGCTTTCTTGTCCTCATCTTCAAGTAATTGAAGTACCTTTTCTTCTTCTTTATAAGCATTTGCTAGCATTTGCTCTTCATCTGCAATTCGTTGGCCTAAACATAAGTTCTGTAGGAAAGGCTAATCACATACCACATAACAAAGAATCTTGAGATCCAAGAATGAAAATAAAACTTAAGAGATAAAGTAATTGAACTATACAACAAGTGGTTGTCCTTGGGATAACCACTTTTGTTTTTCATCATGCAAACATAATATTTAAATATAATTACTCTCTTATCTATTATAGCTCTTTTAATAAGTATTGGCAACCTACTTCAAATGATTCATAGTGGAAAACTTGATGCAAAAGAGAAAAATAAAAGATCGTTGATTTAAACTCATATTTCTAACGATGTATTAAGGATTTGTTACCGCCCAAATTAGCAGTCCTATCAAGGTATTCACAAGACACTAAGGTGGTGCCACAAAAGACAAGTGACCATTGTGACCTTAGCACGACTCCCCACTATTTGAGTCCAACTCTTATTGAAAGACTATGGGAGGATTCCTTACAAAGATGCTTCATCGAAGAAATTAAAAGACCAGTGCCTAATAATGAAGTCTAGGGTGAAGATACGAGTTAATTGTTACTTTATTGGTGGTCCAAAAATTATAAATAAAATAGACCAACAAATGAAAATCATTCAATACTTCCAGAATATATAACTGTTATAAACACAAATGAGTGGACAAATAATACCCTTGCTGAATTTGAAGTGTTTTCGTGAGTTATACCTTTGGTAAGTGGTTGTGATTGATAAAATTACTTCTTGTTCTGTATCTTTTAGATGAAAAAACATGGAAAACACATAAAACAACAAGATAAATCCCCATTGGCAGCCGCCCGCAAGTGTAGAAACATTCTAGATTTAAGATGTAGGGGTGGGGGAAGCTAGGGCAGCAATAGTATAACACTATTTAACACCCCTGAGCTTTAGATCTCTTATTTGATTGTAGCTTCCATCTAGTTGTAAGCTACTTGTAGAGATTTGGGGTCAAAACCCAAAATATTACGCTAACAATTATTTATACTTTTGATGGTTGGACTATGTTTAAAATAACCCCAAAATACTCATAATATGCTACGGATACAATTTTGGACATAAAAAAATGCGCTTATAACATTTGATGGCTAGAATGTGTTAAAAATAGCCCCAAAATACTAATAATATGTTATAGATACAATTATGGAAATAAAACAAGGGTGTATACAATTTATGCTTACTTAGGAGCACCCCTTATATGTAGTATTTTATTGAATATGATGTATAATTTATTGTAAATGATTAGAGATTTACAAAACTTCTTGAAATAACTCCGTGAAATATGTGTGTTGAATGTTAAAAACTAGAAGGAAAACGTTCCTTGGATGAAATGAAAAAAATAAGCCAAGAAACCTTAAGGATTCACTAGTTGACTTGAAATAAAAATTGGAGCACAAGCTAGAAATGATAATTTTTCTATTTTATTTTTATAAAAAATAAAAAATAAAAAAGGTTTTGGATTTTAAAATGTATTGGTTACTATGGTGAGGCTTATCTTGGCCTTGCAAATTACCTCTTCTGATTGTCATATTGTGATCACAACCCCTTCTAGATTATTCTTGTGAAATAGACTAGGAAATGAGATTGCAGTTGAAAAGACTATCGTAGCCACTCTAGTCTAAGATAGTTGTACCAGTTTCCAAATCCAAGTAGAAGCAATTTCCTTTTGAAATGTCTCCAACCACTAGCTCGACTATGGCATTGAGTGAGATATTATCCTTACTGAAGGGACCGCGAAAAGGGTTTCTCCAACAAAATGGATTTAATAACAACAAATCACCAACAAAGAAAAAGATGAATTTATCTTTCCTTCCATGTGACTTGCAACCCCTCAATGGATCAACCCAAGAAGCGTTGCGTAACTTAGTGTACTTGTATCTATCTTATGAAGCACAATCTAAATAATAGCTAAGAAGAAGAAGAATAGAAAATTCAACCCACAAAAATGTTTGCACTAAAAAATGATAGCTCTATTATGGCATTATGAGCTCACAATTCAAGAATAAAATGGGAGGGGGATATATTTATATCGTTTTCCTTGTAACGACTAGTTGAAAACCCTCTACCAAAGAAATAATTATTTGAATTGTCACCACAACCCAAAGACTAGATCACTTCATGAAAAAACTTTTAACATCTCATAAATGTCCTTAAAGGGGGTCGACTTGTGTATATGAGGAAAAACAACTACATGAAAGGGCGAAGTTCACTTGAGAAGGCTCAATTTGCTTGAAAGGAGGCTTGATTTGCTTGAAAGAAGGTTCAATCTACCTCCAATAGCTAGTTGGTGTCCATAATAGGTCTAATGTATAGCTTGTTTGAGCCTAACCACCCCAATTGTAATGTACCCATTTTTTGGATTCCCGTGTGATATGGTTAAGGGAGATCTCCAAAGCTTGTGTTAGCCAGATCATATGAGTTCGGTAGGTTTGGAGGAGTTTCATGGGGTCTGAGTGGAATCACTTACCATATTTCATCATTACGATCAGTTCTAACTTATGCATGGTTCGGTCTTTGTTAAAATACATTCCAGTGATTCCCTGTAATGTTCCAAAATAGGAAAAACAGTGCTAATACAGAAAACCATAAATTTACACCATGGAAATTTCAAACATTGCAGTAAATACTCAGAATGACATGAAGTACGAAAACAACTGAGCCATTTTATTATGAAATGGGAAAGAGTAGAAATATATAGAGGAATGCACTTGGGCTTGCCTTTTGGCAAGCTGAGAAAATCCCAGATGAGACAATATAACCCAGAAAAACTGCCCAGTGATGCTCTGCATTGTCCCAATGAATCTTCACTAGCTGATGCAATGGAATAGGTGGAAACCCCTCTTCCAATGCTCAAATTTTTTTACAGAATTACTCCTAAACTCCTCAATCCAATCCGACCAAAACCCAAAAATGGTTTCACCTGATCATGACCCTCCAATAGGCCCTACGCTCCCCCACTAGCTGCCGAATACGCTATCTATAGAACTACCAGTGAAATACTCAACAACCTTCTAAGAATGCAAAAAAAAACTCCTCTGGCACGTCCCCTATCTCTCCTGACAAACAATGGCCCAAATGGCTGAGGCACTCTCCCACCAATGTGCCCAACTTTTCCTCCTCTGCGCTGGCCCAATGACTGTCGTGCTGCTCCTAAGATACACTATCAATATCAGCCTCTACGGTTCGCCTATAGCTTAAAAAGATAATGAACCTTTCTCTGCCAAATATTCTCTCATCAATCAACCCCCAGAATCAACCAACAACAGTCACACAAGAATACAACTGCGCCCTCCCAGAATACCACTGCGTCCTCTAGATATGCACTTTTGGGGAAACTAAATGCAAATGTTGAAGATATCACAATGAAGCTCTCTCGGATGATAATGGAAAACCAATCTAGGGTGGCACTCGAAGTCCCCCGAATAATGGGTGAGTTCATTCGGAAAACTTGTGTGAAACAAGTGACCCGGTTAAGCAGCTCGAGCAACTCAGATCAAAATCGATAATCCAATGACGACAAATGAAGTGAGCTTCCTTCATTTTATAATCCTCGTTGGGAATTTTTCCCGCATTTTCCCTCCATACCCTATTCACACTCATGCTTTTCAAACCAGCTATTAAGGGTATGCGTATTTCATGTGTGGGTGGTCCCCATTCACCACTAATTAAATAACGTAACATAAGGTTACTAGCTTCTAACTCCTAATTCTTCTAATGAAAAATAAAATGGGCCCCGACATCACCAAAATTGGCCCTCAATACATGAAAATAAATCCTATGACAAAATACTTTAGGAAGGGACATTACAATCCTCCCCTTCCAAATGTTGCTCGTCCCCAAGCAACTTCAGTGTTGGATGCTCCAATATGTGTTCACCCTCCCAAGAGGCATCCTCATCTGGCGAGCTCTTCCAACGCACCAAATACTCCCTGATTGTCCTGCTCGTGAGCTTCCTCTCTCTAGTCTCCAGAATGGCCTCCGATTCTAAAACCCGATGCCCCTCATCATCAAGTAGAGGCAACTCCACAACTGTTATGATTTGCTGCCCCAACACTCTTTTGAGGCATGAAACATGAAATATATTGTGGATTCTGATTCCTGGTGGCAGCTCCAACTTATAAGCTACCTCTCCGACCCTCCTGGTCACCCTGTAAGGTCCATAAAACTGAGGCTACAGCTTCTTGGCCCACTCATGTTTCAAAGTGGACTGTCGGTATGGCTGTAAGCGTAGGAACACCAAGTCCCTCTCCTCAAAATGTCTCTCTACCTGTTGCCTGTCAGCATATAACTTCTATTGATTCTGAGCTGTCAGCACATTATCCTTAAGAGCCTTGAGGATGTCTTGGCTCTCTTGGATCCAATCTTTGGCCTTTGGGACCCGACTATCTCAAAAAATAATGTGAGCAAAAGGTAAATCATCACAACCATATAAAGCACGAAAATGAGTCATATTGATGGACATATGATGTGTAGTGTTGTAGCAATATTCTCCTAAGTTCAACCAACAAATCCATGCCTTATGTTGTCCGGTCACATAGTTCCTCAAATACCCCTCTAGCCACTTGTTCACCCTCTCAGTCTGACCATATTTTTGTGGGTGGTAACTAGTGCTCGAAGTGAGCTTTGTTCCCACCAATCTGAAAATCTCCTGCCAGAATCCCCCCATGAATCCGTTGTCTCTATCACTGACTATGGTCTTAGGGAATCCATGCAGGCGGAAAACCTCCCTAACGAACAACTATGCTACCTGAGAAGCTGAGTACTGATTCATAATAGCAAATAAATGTGCATATTTGGTCAGTCTGTCGACCACTACATAAATACAATCCTTCCCCTGCACTGTGGGAAGTCCTGTCATAAAATCCATAGAAATGCTCTCCCATTTTCCCTCCGGAATGGGAAGAGGATGCAATTATCCTGTTGGATGCGTCAACTCTCCCTTATTCCTCTAATAGGCCTCACACTTCTGTACATATCTCAACACATCTCCCTTGAGGCCCTTGTAGGTGAAGCGCTCTCTCACAACCATACATGTCTTCCTAAACCCCTGATGCCTTGACAGTGGAAAATAGTGAGTTGCATGAAGTACCCACTCTCTCAACTATGAGCTTGGAACTGGAAATATGCTCCCCTTTGGGGTCAAAACCCAAAAAATTATGATAACAACTATTTATAATTTTGATGGCCGGAATATGTCTAAAATAACCCCAAAATACTAATAATATGCTACAGATACAATTCTGGAAATAAAAAAATGGCTTTATAACATTTTATGGTTGGAATGTGTCTAAAATAGCCCCAAAATACTAATAATATGCTATAGATACAATTATGGAAATAAAACAAGGGTGTATACAATTTATACTTAGGAGCACCCCTTGTATGTAGTATTTTAGTGAATATGATGTATAATTTGTTGTAAATGACTATAGATCTACAAAACTACTTGAAATAACTCCGTGAAATATGTGCGTTAAGTGTTAAAAACTAGAAGGAAAACTTTCCTTGGATGAAATGAAAAAAATAAGCCAAGAAACCTTAAGGATTCACTAGTTGACTTGAAATAAAAATTGAAGCACAAGCTAGAAATGATAATTTTGCTATTTTATATTTATAAAAAAAATAAAATAAAAAAGGTTTGGGGATTTTAAAATATATTTGTTACTATGGTGAGGCTTATCTTGGCCTTGCAAATTACCTCTTCTGATTGTAATATTATGATCACAACCCCTTTAGATTATTCTTGCGAATTAGACTAGGAAATGAGATTGCAGCTGAAAAGAGTATCGTAGCCACTCTATATAATATCCCAAATGGGATATTTTACCTAAATTTGCAAAAATATGCTTTACCAAAAATTTCTCAAAAATTCATCATTCTTTTTATAGAATATTGCCATGTAAAATAAAACACACAGAGAACATGCAATTCAATAACACATTGAGCAGAAATAATCTTAGACTTTATTATGATAAACGGCTAAAAGGGTGTACATTATGATATAACCTGAAATAGCTGAGATGAATGATCTGACCCCCAATTTTGCTCCAATGCTAAAACCTACACTCCCAAGTTGAACTGAAATCAATCACTACACCTGTGAATTCTGGTTGAATCCACCAAGGAGATGAGGTGTGCTTCCGTCCACACTCACCAAAATCACCCGAGGGTTTCCGTATTGGGGCTACTGTTGGAGTAGAGAACTAGGTTCTCAACCTCTCATACAAGAAGAAATATAGAATCCAAGATATTCCCCAATGGCCTCCTCCCTTTCTTTTATAGATCTCATGGACCCCTCTAGAGAATTCTATTTTATTATTATTTTAATCATGGAGCACTTTACCCCCTTATTAAAATATTCTTTTTAATGTGGGAAAGAGTAAATCTGCTTCCATGTCTCCTCCAGTCACTAAAAATCATGTCCAACCATACCATCATGTAGGTATTCTTGTTCTAGTTCCAACGAGATGTTAGACTAAGGTGTTCTATCACGTATTCCTCCTGGAATGCCACCTTGAGCATAATTATTTGAGTTAAGCCCAAAAATAGCTTAGTTTTCCGAAAGTTGTCGGAATGCACCGGAATGAAAGGCAAACTGTGTGGATGATGGAAAATGCCAAGTGAATGCCACCAATACTCATAGAAACTCCTCCAAAAAGCCTTTGGGCCCGCTGATGACACCAACCTGTACGTGTGACCTGTCTACTCCCAACTCCGGAAGTCCATCCTGACACTGTCATAAGGACACAAAGAAAAAGGAATATTACACTCTAGTATACGATAGTAGTATCGGTTCCCAAATCCAAGTAGAAGGAATTTCCTTTTGAAATGTCTCCAACCACTAGGTCAACTATGCCATTGAGTGAGATCTTATCCTTACCGAAGGGATTGCGATAAGGGTTTATCCAACAAAATGTATTTAATAACAACAAAAAAAGATGACTTTATCTTCCCTTCCATGTGACTTGCAACCCCTCAATGGATCAACCCAAGAAGCGTTGTGTAACCTAGTGTACTTGTATCTATCTTATTAATCACTATCTAAATAATAGCTATGAAGAAGAAGAATAGAAAATTCAACCCACAAAAACGTTTGCACTAAAAAATGATAATTCTATTATGACATTATGAGCTAACAATTCAAGAATCAAATACGAGGGGCTAGACTTATATAGTTTGCTTGTAACAACTAGTTGAAAAGCCTCTACCAAAGAAATGATTATTTGAATTGTCATCCACAATCCAAAGACTAAGTCACTTCAAGAGAAAATACTTTTAACATCACATAATTGTCCTTAAAGGGGGTTGACTTTTGTATATGAGGAAAAACAACTACATGAAAGGGAGAAGTTCACTTGAGAAGGCTCAATTTGCTTGAAAGGAGGCTTGATTTGCTTGAAAGAAGGTTCAATCCACCTCCAATAGCTAGTTGGTGTCCATAATAGGTCTAATGTATAGCTTGTTTGAGCCTAACCACCCCAATTATAATGTCCCCATTTTTTGGATTCCCGTGTGATATGGTTAAGGGAGATCTCCAAAGCTTGTGGCAACCATATCATAGGAGTAGGATTCACCATTGGTGATATTGGTAGGTTTGGAGGAGTTTCAAGGGGTCCAAGTGGAATCACTTACCATATTTCATCATTAGGATCAGTTATGCATGGTTCGGTCTTGGTTACAATGCATTCCAATGATTCCGTTTAATGTTTCAAAACAGGAAAAACAGTGCTAAGACAGAAAACCATAAATTTACACCATGGAAATTTCAAACATTGCAGTAAATACTCAAAACGACATGAAATACGGAAACAACTGAGCCATTTTATTATGAAATGGGCAAGAGTACAAATATATAGAGGAATGCACAACAACCCGTAAAAAACCGCCACCTCTTTCTTCATGTTGTCCCAATGAATATACACTAACTACTGCGATGGAATAGTTGGAAACCCCTCTTTCGGTGCTCTGAAAATTCTCCAAATTTACTCCCAAACTCCTCAAGCCAATCTGATCAAAACCCAGAAATGGTTTGGCCTATTTATGACCCTCCAAAAATTACCTCCAACAGGCCCTATGCTCCCCCAGTAGCTGCTGAATACGTTGTATATAGAACTACCAGCGAAATACTCAACAGCCTACCAAGAATGCAAAAAATAACTCCTCCGACACTTCCCCTATCTCTCCCAACCAACAATGGCCCAAATGGCTGAGGCACTCTCCCACCAATGTGACCAACTTTTCCTCCTCTACGTTGGCCCAGTGACTGTCGCAATACTCCTAAGATACGCTATCAATCTCAACCTTCGAGCTTCGTCTATAGCTTAACAAGATAATGAACCTTTCTCCGCCAAATATTCTCCCCTCAATCAACCCCTAGAATCAACTAGCAACAGTCACACAAGAATACAACTGCGTCCTCCAGAAATACGCACTGCTAGGGAAAATAAATACGAATTCTAAAGATATGACAATGAATCTCTCTCAAATGATAATGGAAAACCAATCTAGGGTGGCACTTGAAGTCCCCCGAAGAATGGGTGAGTTCTCTATTCGGAAAAATCGTGCTCAATAGCGAGTGACCCGGCTAAGCTGCTCAAGCAACTAAGATCAAAATCAATAATCTAATGATGACAAATGAAGTGAGCTTCCTTCCTTTTATAATCTTATTTGGGCCTTTTTCCTGCCTTTTCCTTCCATAACCTATTCACACTCATGCTTTTCGAACTAGCTATTAAGGGTATGCGTATTTCATGCATGGGTAGTCCCCATTCACCACTAATAAAATAACATGACATAAGGTTACTAGCTTCTAACACCTAAGTCTTCTAATGAAAAATCAAATGGGCCCCGACATCACCAAAATTGGACCTCAATACATGAAATAAATCCTGTGACAAAATACTTTAGGAAGGGACATTACAGTCCTCCCCTCCCAAATGTTGCTTGTCTCAGCGACTTCAGTGTTGGATGCTCCAATATGTGTTCACCCTTCCAAGAGGCATCCTCATATGGCAAGCTCTTCCAACGCACCAAATACTCCTTGATTGTCCTGCACCTGAGCTTCCTCTCTCTAGTCTCTATAATGGCCTTTGGTTCTAAAACTAAATGCCCCTCATCATCAAGCGGAGGCAACTCCACAGCTGTCGTGATTTGCTACCCCAACACTCTCTTGAGGCATGAAACATGAAAGATATTGTGGATTCTGCATCCTGGTGTCAGCTCCAACTCATAAGCTACCTCTTCGACCCTCCTAGTCACCCTGTAAGGTCCATAAAACTGACGCTGCAACTTCTCGGCCACCTTCTATTTCAAAGTGGACTGTCGGTATGGCTGCAAGTATAGGAACACCAAATCCCTCTCCTCAAAATATCTCTCTACCCGCTGCCTGTCAGCATATAGCTTCTGTTGATTCTGAGCTTTTAGCAAATTATACTTAAGAGCCTTGAGGATATCTTGGCTCTCTTGGATCCAATCTTTGGCCTTTGGGGCCTGACTGTCTCAAAGAACAATGTCAGCAAAAGACAAAGCATCATAACCATATAAAGCACGGAAATTAATCATATTGATGGACATATGATGTGTAGTGTTGTTGCAATATTCTCCTAAGTGCAACCAACAAATCCATGCCTTCCGTTGTCCATTCACATAGTTCCTCCAATACCCCTCTAACTACTTGTTCACCCTCTCAGTATGACCATATTTCTGTGGGTGGTAACTAGTGCTCGGAGTGAGCTTTGTTCCCACCAATCTGAAAAGCTCTTGCCAGAACCCCCCCAATGAATCTGTTGTCTCTATCACTGACTATGGTCTTAGGGAGTCCATGCAGGCGGAAAACCTCCCTAAAGAACAACTCTTCTACCTGAGATGTTGAGTACTGATTCAGAATAGCAAATAAATGTGCATATTTGGTCAGTCTGTCGACCACTACATAAATACAATCCTTCCCCTACACTGCAGGAAGTCCTGTCATAAAATCCATAGAAATTTTCTCCCATTTTCCCTCTGGAATGGGAAGAGGATGCAATTGTCCTGTTGGATGCGTCAACTCTCCCTTATTCCTCTCACAGACCTCACACTCCTGTACATATCTCAACACATCTCCCTCGAGGCCCTTGCAGGTGAAGCGCTCTCTCACAACCATATATGTCTTCCTAGACGCCTGATGCCCTGACAGTGGAGAATAGTGATCTGCATGAAGTACTCGCTCTCTCAACTACGAGTCTGGAACCATAAATATGCTCCCCTTTGGGATCAAAACCCCAAAAATTATGATAACAACTATTTATACTTTTGAATCTTGATGGCCAGAATATGTCTAAAATGACCCCAAAATACTAATAATATGCTACAGATACAATTCTGGAAACAAAAAAAAAGAGTTTATAAAATTTGATGGCTGGAATGTGTCTAAAATAGCCCCAAAATAGTAATAATATGCTATAGATACAATTAAGGAAATAAAACAAGGGTGTTTACAATTTATACTTACTTAGGAGCACCCCTTGTATGTAGTATTTTACTGAATATGATGTATAATTTGTTGTAAATGACTAGAGATCTACAAAACTACTTGAAATAACTTCGTGAAATATGTGTGTTAAGTGTTAAAAACTAGAAGGCAAACTCTCCTTGGATGAAATGGAAAAAATAAGCCAAGAAACCTTAAGGATTCACTAGTTGACATGAAATAAAAATTGGAGCACAAGCTAGAAATGATAATTTTTCTATTTTATTTTTATAAAAAAAAATAAAAATAAAAAATGTTTTGGGATTTTAAAATATATTTGTTACTATGGTGAGGCTTATCTTGGCCTTGCAAATTACCTCTTCTGATTGTAATATTGTGATCACAACCCCTTCTAGATTATTCTTACGAATTAGCCTAGGAAATGAGATTGCAGTTGAATAGACTATCGTAGCCACTCTATGTAATATCCCAAATGGGATATTTCGCCTAAATTTGCAGAAATACGCTTTACCAAAAATTTCTCATAAATTCATCATTCATTTTATAGAAGATTTCCATGTAAAATAAAACACACAGGGCACATGCAATTCAATAACACATTGAGCAGAAATAATCTCAGACTTTATTATGATAAACAGATAAAAGAGTGTACATTATGATATACTCTCAAATAGCTGAGATGGATGATCTGACCCCCAATTCTGCTCCAATGCTGAAACCTGCCCTCCAAAACTGAACTGAGATCAATCATTGCACCTGTGAATTCTCGCTAAATCCACCAAGGAGATGAGGTGGGTTTCTGTCCATACTCACCAAAATCACCTGAGAGTTTCTGTCCTAGGGCTACTATTGGAGTAGAGAACCAGGTTCTCAACCTCTCATACAAGAAGAAATATAGAATCCAAGATATTCCCCAATGGCCTCCTCCCATTCTTTTATAGATCTCATGGACCCCTCTAGAGCATTCTATTTTATTATTATTTTAATCATGGAGCACTTTATCCCCTTATTAAAATATTCTTTTTAATGCAGAAAATAGTAAATCGGTTTCCATGTCTCCTCCGCTCACTGAAACTCATGTCCAACCATACCATCATGTAGGTATTTTTGTTCTGGTTCCAATGAGCTATTGCACTAAGGTGTTCTATCACGTATTACTCCTGGAATGCCACCTTGAGCGTAATTATTTATGTTAAGCCCCAAAATAACTTAGTTTTCCGAAAGTTGTCGGAATGCACCAAAACGAAAGGCAAATTGTGCGAATGATGGAAAATACCAAGCGAATGCCACCGATCCTCATAGAAACTCCTCCAAAAAGCCCCTGAGCCCACTGATGACACCAACTTGTCCCTGTGACCTGTCTGCTCCCAACTCTGGAAGTCCATCCTAACCCTGTCATAAGGAACACCAAAAAAAAGGAATAATACACTCTAGTCTAAGATAGTTGTATTGGTTCCCAAATCCAAGTAGAAGCAATTTCCTTTTGAAATGTCTCCAACCACTAGCTCGACTATGGAATTGAGTGAGATCTTATCCTTACTGAAGGGACCCCGATAAGGGTTTCTCCAACAAAATGGATTTAATAACAACAAATCAACAACAAAGAAAAAGATGACTTTATCTTCCCTTCCATGTGACTTCCAACCCCTCAATGGATCAACACAAGAAGCATTGTGTAACGTAGTGTACTTGTATCTATCTTATGAATAACGATCTAAATAATAGCTATGAAGAAGGAGAATAGAAAATTCAACCCACAAAAACGTTTGCACTAAAAAATGATAGCTCTCTTATGGCATTATGAGCTCACAATTCAAGAATCAAATGGGAGGGTGCTAGACTTATATAGTTTTCCTTGTAACGACTAGTTGAAAATACACTAACAAAGAAATAATTATTTGAATTGTCTGTAGAAATTTCCTGTTTTACCACCCCGGTTTTCAGTTTCACCTTAGTTCTCCTTTTAGTTAAATGCCCTTTCCCATATCCTTACATTCAACAACAGAAAAATAATTTTTGCTGAAAACAAAAATTCTGGAAAATTTACAGAATGCTAGAAAATGCAGAAATAAAAATCAACAAGCTCAAAACAGCCATTCAACACATTTTAACACAGAGATTTTTGGTCAAGGTGACCCTGGAAAAACCCCCTACAACTCTTGGGGAAAACCAGTCTAAGAGCTCCTTCTTATTTCTAAAAATGCTTTTTATAGTGAGACAGAAATTACAGCAAAAATTTCAATAACTAAACAACTGTACTTATCTCGATTTCCGTGCATTCACTCTGCCTTGGAAAACGTGCAGAACAGTAAAAACCCAAAAAAAAAAATTTACAGCTTTTATGACAGCATTAAATGCTGAAATGAGCTTCTCGATTTTTGTGCCCAGCTGTACGGCCATACTGCTGTACGGACTGTACGAAAAACCCAGCAACTACTTCTCCTCGAAATCTGTGCTCCTTTGCCTCGAAATCTGTGCCGAAACTGACTGTACGGCTGCTGTACGAATTTCTAGAAATCCGTACCACCAAGCAGCAGTCTCTCTTCTTGATATTCGTGCCCAGAATTAAATGCTGAACTCGCTGTACGGTCTTCCTTGTTTGTTGTGCCTCTCTCCCTCGAAAAATGTGCCCAACACTTGCTGTACGGATTTCTGCCTTGGAAACCGTGCCTCTTTGCTGCTGTATGGATTTTGCTGAAGTCTCTATCAGCTGCCCTCTTTCTCCTCTCTGCTCAGAAATCTCCCTTGCTCTCCTTCTCTTCCTCTCTCAATCTGCTCATGAAAGAATAAATGACCTTTTTCTCCTTTTCCTCCTTTAACCTAACCCTAAGTGACTTTTGGGGAATCCCTAAATCCAATGGCTGAAACAGATTTAGATCTAGGGCTGATGAGATTAAATGCTCATTTAAATCTCACTTTCTATTTTTTAATTCACCCCACTTTAATAAAGACCCACTTAGTCATTTATTTCCAAAGTCACTTTTTCACTTTCTAATTTCACATTGACTTTAATAAAGTCACTTTAAAATTAGACTTAGTAACTTTATCACTTATAAAGTCATTTTTAAATTAGATTTGACTTTACCACTTATAAAGTCACTTTAGGAGAAAAAGTTAAATACATTTGGACACTTTTCCCTAGGCCAAAGATCAAAGCCTTAGGGAACCACTTGTCCTCTGGTACCCAAATTTTAACACTCTCTCTTACCGAGGAAAGGATTTTCTTACCGAGGAAGGTGTCTCTCACCACACCCATCTTATCTCTCGAAGTAGACATGCTTGCCTCGTGGTAACGCTTTGGTAAGAATATCCGCAACCTGCTTATCTGTGGGAATATACTCAACCTTCACAGCTCCCTTTTGAACATAGTCTTTGATGAAATGATATTTGATCCCGATATGCTTTGACTTGTCATGAAATACTAGATTCTCCATGAGTTTAATGCAACTTTGATTATCACAGTATATCACTGAAGGTCTCAACGGCTGACCAAATAAGCTGTATCAACATCTTGCGGGGCTGCATACCTCACAACTAGCTAGACTGGCTGCCATCTACTCTACTTCCGTTGAACTCAATGCTACTGACTGCTGCTTTCGGCTAAACCACGACACCATTGCCGAACCCAACCCAAAACAGCACCCTGAAGTGCTCTTCCTAATGTAAGCACAACCCGCCCAATCGTAATCAATGTAACTCCCGCCAATCTCACCCCATCCCCCCCGCCCGTAGTCCGTACCTTCCATACTCCACCGTCCCCTGCAAGTATCGCAAAATGTGTTTTGCAGCCACCCAGTGAACCTTCCTAGGCTCACACATAAACTGACTCATCGTGTTGACTCCAAAACAGATATCTGGTCTAGTGTTGACCAAATACATCAAGGAACCAATCAGCTGCCTGTACAATGTGGGATCCACCAACTCAGAATCCGAAGCATGAAGCTTCTTCCTGTTGGTGATCATCGGTGTCGACATGGGTTTACATATAACCATGTGGAATCTGCCAAGGATATCCACAATATACTTCCCCTACCGCAGGAAGAAATGCCCCTCCTCCTACCACACCTCCAAACCCAAAAAGTAATGCATCAAGCCGATGTCCTTCATCTCAAACTCCGCTGCAAGATCTCTCTTGCAGTGCTCTATGAGTCTCTTTGCACCTGTAATGACTAAGTCATCCACATATAGCACCAGAATGAGAGGCTCCTCACCTATCACAATATAGTAAAGGTTTGGATCTACCTCACTCATTGTGAAACCCATCCCTTGCTGCTATCGATATAATGGAGCGGATCGAAGTATATCGAGCCACGGGAGCGAAGGTCTCCTCATAATCAACTCCCTCTACCTGGGAGAACCCTCTAGCCACAAACCTCGCTTTGAATTTCTCAATGCTGCCATCTGCAGCATGCTTTACCTTGTAAAGCCATCTGGAAGTAACCACGGATTTGCCCTCAGGCCTCGGCACCACTTCCCAAACATCATTCTTCATGATAGAAGAATACTCCTCTTGCATGGCCTCTCTCCAGACCTGCTGGCTAGCTGCCTCCTCATAGCTAGAAGGCTCAGAGTCAAGGATGTTGGTAGCCATTGCCATATAGCTACAAAACCTCTCAGGTGGTCTGCTCTCTCTGACCGGCCTCTTAGGCTCAGCAACAGATGTGGCATCTCTCAGGGTGTCCCGAAGCCACTTGGGCTTCCTCTTCCCTGAGCATACTTCTCCCATTGGAGAATGAAACTCCTCCTCCTCATCATCATCAGGAGCCTGAACTCCTGACTATCTGTCTGCTGTCCTCCTGCCTGCACCTAAACCTGTAGAAGCCGAGGTACCGTGTGAACTGTCCATCAATGGAATCCCCAGTGAACTGCTCTGTAGACTGCTCTGCATGCTGCCCGTAGCACCACCTCTCTGACTCGATGAGCCACTCCCCACTGACGGACCTGACATCGTCATAGATGTACCTCCGGATCCTCCTGATCCCTGCCCACTGGATCCCTGCGACTGACTCAACTGCTGCTGAGGGTCTGGCTGATCCAGATACTCCAACTCCCGTGACCTCCTAAAGGCCCTGTCCTCCTCGAACTTCACATCCCGCCTGACAACAACTTTCCTCTGTGCAGGAATGTAAATCCGAAAGGCCTTTGAGGTCTCACTGTAGCCCACAAAGATACCCTTCTCTGCGGTGGGCTCTAGTTTGGTCCTCTTCTCCTTGGGTATGTAGGAATATGTGATACACCCAAAGATACGAAGATGACCAATATCAGGCTTCTTCCCAGAAAAAGCCTCCTCTGGAGTCATATGCCCCAAGGCACGATGCGGACTCCTGTTCTGCAAATAAACAACAGTGTTGCAGGCCTTTGCCCACAAAAACAATGGCAACCCCTGATCATGTAACATGGCTTTGGCAGCCCCTCCGATGGATCTGTTCTTCCTCTCCGCAACCCCGTTCTGCTGGGGGTTGTAAGGAACAGTGAACTCCCTCCTAATGCCTGCCTCCACACAATAGTCAACAAACTCTCCAAGGGTGTACTCTCCTCCATTGTCCGACCTCAGGGACTTGATCTTCCGACATGTCTGTGTCTCCACAAGAGCTCTGAACTCCTGAAACCGCTTGAAGACCTCACTCTTGGTCTTCAAGAAATAAATCTAGGTCCTCCTGGAGTGATCATCAATGAATAAAACATAGTACTCATATCCACTCAAGGAAACATGAGACATCCAACCGCTCACATCGGAATGAATCAAATCAAGTATCCCAGTCGCTCTGCTGTCACTGCTGAGAAAAGGGGATTTGGAAAACTTGCCCATCGCACATCCTCTGCAAGTATCAAAGTGATCAATACTGAAATCTGGCACACCTATAGTGATCTCCTGCAAAGTCCTCAAGGCTCCATGATACATGTGCCCCATCCTGCGGTGCCAAATCTCACACAGCTCAGAACTGCTAGCTCTGCTGTCGGTACTACTGCTCAATGCCAAAAGGGGCTGAAATGCAAACTTGTACACCTTTGCATGGTGTACACCTATCACTCTAGTTGAATCAGCTGGAGCGCCCCTGGGATATATCAGCACCTGTCCTCCCCTGAACAGTATCTCATATCCTCTATCCTCCAAAGCTGAGACGGATATGAGGTTCTTCCTCATCCCTGGCACATAAAGAACATCTGACACCTTCAAGGGAGGTTTGGGTTCCCTATGAAATGTCAGTGTTCCCACATCGAGTGCTCTAACAACTTTGTCATCACCGAGTACTACCTCTATATCAGTGCCACTCTCTGAAAGCTCTGAGAAGTACTCGCGGACTCCTGTCATATGACGTGAAGCCCCACTGTCCACATACCAGATACCCGAAGATGCTCTGCTAGTTGAGGGAAATGCATGCTCCCTTTGAACCTCTGTGGCAGGTGATCCTGCACTAGAGGACTCACATGCAATGAACCCAAACTCCCGGTCAAAGCGATCTGTAAAGTCCTCAACCTCTGTTGATGCTGCCATGCTCTGGTTCTTCCCCTTCTTCTTCTTCTTCTCTGGACACACAACTGCACAGTGTCCCATCTTCTGACAATTCCAACACTTCACTTTGGAATAGTCCTTCTGTGTGTTACCCTGTTTACCTTTACCTTTGCCTTTGCCCCCACCATTGCTTGTGGAAGCCTGCTTCTTCCCTTTGCCTTTCTTGCCTCCTGCCAACAATGCTACATCCTCATCCTGCTCAACTGGCTTGGCTGCCCCAAGCTGACCTTTCCTGATCTCTGTCTGAATGCAATCATCCCAAAACCTCTCCCATGTGGGAAGGGTCTCACGTGCACAAACCCCATCAGCAAAGTTCATCCATGAACTGGGGAGGCCATTCACTGCAATCCGCACCAACTCAGTGGGTGCAATGACCTCTCCAACTGCTGCCAACTCATCTCTCATGTTAGTAATCTTTGTGAGATATCCAGCTGCACTATCAGTCTTACCCATCTTAATGGTCTTCGGCTTCTCCTTCAGGACCATTTTCTGGTTCTCATTGGTACTCTGGTAGAGATTGGACAATGCTGTCCACATCTCATGAGCATTTCTCTTTCCTCTCACATGAGGAATGCAATGGTCTTTGACTCCGTCTAGAATCAGTCTCTTACCCTTGTTGTTCTTTTTATTATATGTTGCCAACTGAACAGCATCAGTAGGCACAACAACAGGGTTCTGTGTGGTATGCACCATGATGTCCCAGACTTCTGCCTCCTCAAAGATACTCTGCATTCTCTCCTTCCAAACGCTGTAATTGGTATGCCCATCCAACCTATCCTCCACCCTCAATCCCAATGACATCCTGTTGTCCTAAAAACTGAAAAATAGCACTGCTGTAGTAAAGATAAAAATTCTGTGTGTAAAAAATCAGCTTGGTGGAATTTTCTGAGTGAAAAATCAGCAGACTGTATTTTTCTTCTTGTTGTCTCAAACTGCACTTTCAGCACTCAAGCTCTGATACCATGTATAAATTTTCTGTTTTCCCACCCCGGTTTTCAGTTTCACCTTATTACTCCTTTTAGTTAAATGCCCTTTCCCATATCCTTACATTCAATAACAGAAAAATATTTTTTGTTGAAAACACAAATTCTGGAAAATTTACAGAACGCTGGAAAATGCAGAAATAAAAATCAGCAAGCTCAAAACAGCCATTCAACACATTTTAACACAGAGATTTTTGGTCAAGGTGACCCTGGAAAAACCCCCTACAACTCTTGGGGAAAACCAGTCTGAGAGCTCCTTATTTCTGAAAATGATTTTTACAGTGAGGCAGAAATTACAGCAAAAATTTCAGCAACTAAACAACTGTACTTATCTCGATTTCTGTGCATTCACTCCACCTTGGGAAACTTGCAGAATAGTAAAAACCCAAAACAAAAATTTTACAACTTTTATGACAGCATTAAATGCTGAAATGAGCTTCTCGATTTTTGTGCCCAGCTGTATGGTCGTACTGCTGTACGGACTATACGGAAAACCCAACAACTACTTCTCCTCAAAATCTGTGCTCCTTTGCCTCGAAATCTGTGCCGAAACTGACTGTACGGCTGGTGTACAGATTTCTAGAAATCCATACCACCAAGTAGCAGTCTCTTTTCTTGATATTCGTGCCCAGAATCTGCCCAAAATTAAATGCTCAACTTGTTGTACATTCTTCCTCGTTTACTGTACCTCTCCCTCGAAAAATGTGCCCAACACTTGCTGTACGGATTTCTGCCTTGGAAACTGTGCCTCTTTGCTGCTGTACGGATTTTGCTGAAGTCTCTATCAGCTGCCCTCTTTCTCCTCTCTGCTCGGAAATCTCCCTTGCTCTCCTTCTCTTCCTCTCTCAATCTGCTCATGAAAGAATAAATGACCTTTTCCTCCTTTTCCTCCTTTAACCTAACCCTAAGTGACTTTTGGGGAATCCCTAAATCCAATGGCTGAAACAGATTTAGATCTAGGGCTGAGATTAAATGCTCATTTAAATCTCACTTTCTATTTTTTAATTCACCCCACTTTAATAAAGACCCACTTAGTCATTTATTTCCAAAGTCACTTTTCCTTTCTGATTTTACATTAACTTTATTAAAGTCACTTTAAAATTAGACTTTAGTAACTTTTTCATTTAAAGTCACTTCTAAATTAGATTTTACTTTATAACTTTATAAAGCCACTTTACGAGAAAAATTAAATTCTTTTGGACACTTTTCCCTATGCCAAAGATCAAAGCCTTAGGGAACCACCTGTCCTCCGATAACCAAATTTCAACACTCCCTCTTACCGAGGAAGGTGTTCCTCACCACACCCATCTTATCTCTGAAGTAGACATGCTTGCCCCATGGTAAGGCTTTGGTAAGAATATCTGCAACCTGCTCATCAGTGGGAATATACTCAAGCTTCACAGCTCCCTTCCGAACATAGTCTCTAATAAAATGATATTTGATCCCGATATGCTTTGACCTGTCATGAAATACTGGATTCTCCGTGAGTTTAATGCAACTCTGATTATCACAGTAAATCACTAAAGGTCTCAACGGATTACCAAATAAGCCAAACAACACCCGTTATTGTTGGCTCCCCACAATCGCTAGTTAGACCGGCCGCTACATACCGTCTGCTGAACTCAATGCTACTCATCGGGCCGTTCTAAGCCGAACCATGACACACCACCGCTCGAACCCAACCTAAGACAACACCTCAAAGTGCTCTTCCTCCCCATCGTGGCTAACAACCTCGCCCAACCGACCTGTAACTCGGCAATCTCACCTCATCCCCCCGCTCTTCGTTGCCCACCATAATCCACTGTCCCCTGCAAGTACCGCAAAATGTGTTTTGCAGCCACCTAGTGAACCTTCCTAGGCTCACATAAACTGACTCATCGTGTTGACTGCAAAACAAATATTTGGTCTAGTGTTGACCAAATACATCAAGGAACCAATCAACTGTCTGTACAATGTGGGATCCACCAACTCGGAATCCGAAGCATGAAGCTTCTTCCAGTTGGTGATCATCGGTGTCGACATGGGTTTACAATCCTCCATGTGGAATATGCCAAGGATATCCACAATATACTTCCCCTGCCCCAGGAAGAAATGCCCCTCCTCCTGCCACACCTCCAAACCCAAAAAGTAATGCATCAAGCCGATGTCCTTCATCTCAAACTCCGCCGCAAGATTTCTCTTGCAGTGCTCTATGAGTCTCTCTGCACCTGTAATGACTAAGTCATCCACATACAGCACCAGAATGAGAGGCTCCTCACCTATCACAATATAGTAAAGGTTCGGATCTGCCTCACTCTTTGTGAAACCCATCTTCTGCAAGTAAGTATCTATCCTGGAGTACCAAGCTCGGGGAGCTTGCTTCAGGCCATAAAGGGCCTTCTTCAGTCTGCACACATGGGACTCCTTCCCATGCACCTCAAAGCCCTGTGGCTGCTCAATGTACACCTCCTCCCGTATGAAGCCATTGAGAAATGCGGTCTTCACATCCATCTGGTGGATCTTCCAACCCATCTCTGCTGCTATCGATATAATGGAGCGGATCGAAGTATATCGAGCCACGGGAGCGAAGGTCTCCTCACAATCAACTCCCTCTACCTGGGAGAACCCTCTAGCCACAAACCTCGCTTTGAATTTCTCAATGCTGCCATCTGCAGCATGCTTTACCTTGTAAAGCCATCCGGAAGTAACCACGGATTTTCCCTCAGGCCTCGGCACCACCTCCCAAACATCATTCTTCATGATAGAAGAATACTCCTCCTGCATGGCCTCTCTCCAGACCTGCTGGCTAGCTGCCTCCTCATAGCTAGAAGGCTCAAAGTCAAGGATGTTGGTAGCCATTGCCATATAGCTACAAAACCTCTCAGGTGGTCTGCTCTCTCTGACCGGCCTCTTAGGCTCAGCAACAGATGTGGCATCTCTCAGGGTGTCCCGAAGCCACTTGGGCTTCCTCTTCCCTGAGCATACTTCTCCCATTGGAGAATGAAACTCCTCCTCCTCATCATCATCAGGAGCCTGAACTCCTGACTATCTGTCTGCTGTCCTCCTGCCTGCACCTAAACCTGTAGAAGCCGAGGTACCGTGTGAACTGTCCATCAATGGAATCCCCAGTGAACTGCTCTGTAGACTGCTCTGCATGCTGCCCGTAGCACCACCTCTCTGACTCGATGAGCCACTCCCCACTGACGGACCTGACATCGTCATAGATGTACCTCCGGATCCTCCTGATCCCTGCCCACTGGATCCCTGCGACTGACTCAACTGCTGCTGAGGGTCTGGCCGATCCAGATACTCTAACTCCCGTGACCTCCTAAAGGCCCTGTCCTCCTCGAACTTCACATCCCGTCTGACAACAACCTTCCTCTGCGCAGGAATGTAAATCCGAAAGGCCTTGGAGGTCTCATCGTAGCCCACAAAGATACCCTTCTCTGCGGTGGGCTCTAGTTTGGTCCTCTTCTCCTTGGGTATGTAGGAGTATGTGATGCACCCAAAGATACGAAGATGACCAATATCAGGCTTCTTCCCAGAAAAAGCCTCCTTCGGAGTCATATGCCCCAAGGCACGATGCGGACTCCTGTTCTGCAAATAAACAACAGTGTTGCAGGCCTCTGCCCACAAAAACAATGGCAACCCCTGATCATGTAACATGGCTTTGGCAGCCCCTCCGATGGATCAGTTCTTCCTCTCCGCAACCCCATTTTGCTGGGGGTTGTAAGGAACAGTGAACTCCCTCCTAATGCCTGCTTCCGCACAATAGTCAACAAACTCTCCAAGGGTGTACTCTCCTCCATAATCCGACCTCAGGGACTTGATCTTCCGACCGGTCTGTGTCTCCACAAGAGCTCTGAACTCCTGAAACCGCTTGAAGACCTCACTCTTGGTCTTCAAGAAATAAATCCAAGTCCTCCTGGAGTGATCATCAATGAATAAAACATAGTACTCATATCCACTCAAGGAAAAATGAGACATCCGACTGCTCACATCGGAATGAATCAAATCAAGTATCCCAGTCGCTCTGCTGTCACTGCTAGGAAAAGGGGATTTGGCAAACTTGCCCATCGCATATCCTCTGCAAGTATCAAAGTGATCAGTACTGAAATCTGGCACACCTGTAGTGATCTCCCGCAAAGTCCTCAAGGCTCTATGATACATATGCCCCATCCTGCGGTGCCAAATCTCACACAGCTCAGAACTGCTAGCTCTGCTGTCGGTACTACTGCTCAATGCCAAAAGGGGCTGAAATGCAAACTTGTACACCTTTGCATGGCGTACACCTATCACTCTAGTTGAATCAGCTGGAGTGCCCCTGGGATACATCAGCACCTGTCCTCCCCTGAACAGTACCTCATATCCTCTGTCCTCCAAAGCTGAGACGGATATGAGGTTCTTCCTCATCCCTGGCACATAAAGAACCTCTGACACCTTCAAGGGAGGTTTGGACTCCCTCTGAAATGTCAATGTTCCCACACCGATTGCTCTAACAACTCTGTCATCACCGAGTACTACCTCTACATCAGTGCCACTCTCTGAAAGCTCTGAGAAGTACTCACGGACTCCTGTCATGTGACGTGAAGCCCCACTGTCCACATACCAGATACTCGAAGATGCTCCGCTAATTGAGGGAAATGCATGCTCCCTCTGAACCTCTATGGTAGATAATCTTGCACTAGAAGACTCACACGCAATGAACCCAAACCCCCGGTCAAAGCGATCTGCAAAGTCCTCAACCTCTGCTGAAGCTGCCATGCTCTGGTTCTTCCCCTTCTTCTTCTTCTTCTTCGGACACACAACTGCATAGTGTCCCATCTTCTGACAATTCCAACACTTCACTTTGGAATAGTCCTTCTGTGTGTTATCCTGTTTACCTTTGCCTTTGCCTTTGCCCCCACCATTGCTTGTGGAAGCCTGCTTCTTCCCTTTGCCTTTCTTGCGTCCTGCCAACAGTGCTACATCCTCATCCTGCTCAACTGGCTTGGCTGCCCCAAGCTGACCTTTCCTGATCTCTGTCTGAATGTAATCATCCCAAAACCTCTCCCATGTGGGAAGGGTCTCACGTGCACAAACCCCATCAGCAAAGTTCATCCATGAACTGGGGAGGCCATTCACTGCAATCTGCACCAACTCAGTGGGTGGAATGACCTCTCCAACTGCTGCCAACTCATCTCTCACGTTAGTAATCTTTGTGAGATATCCAACTGCACTATCAGTCTTACCCATCTTAATGGTCTTCAGCTTCTCCTTCAGGACCATTTTCTAGTTCTCATTGGTACTCTGGTAGAGATTGGACAATGCTGTCCACATCTCATGAGCATTTCTCTTTCCTCTCACATGAGGAATGCAATGGTCTTTGACTCCGTCTAGAATCAGTCTCTTACCCTTGTTGTTCTTTTTATTATATGCCAACTGAACAGCATCAGTAGGCACAATAACAGGGTTCTGTGTGGTATGCACCATGATGTCCCAGACTTCTGCCTCTTCAAAGATACTTTGCATTCTCTCCTTCCAAACGCTGTAATTGGTATGCCCATCCAACCTATCCTCCACCCTCAATCCCAATGACATCCTGCTGTCCTAAAAACTGAAAAATAGCACTGTTGTAGTAAAGATAAAAATTCTGTGTGAAAAATCAGCTTGCTGGAATTTTCTGAGTGAAAAATCAGCAGACTGTATTTTTCTTCTTGCTGTCCCAAACTGCACTTTCAGCACTCAAGCTCTGATACCATGTAGAAATTTCCTGTTTTCCCACCCCGGTTTTCAGTTTCACCTTATTATTTCTTTTAGTTAAATGCCCTTTCCCATATCCTCACATTCAACAACAAAAAAATTATTTTTGCTGAAAACACAAATTATGGAAAATTTACAGAATGCTGGAAAATGCAGAAATAAAAATCAACAAGCTCAAAAAAGCCATTCAACACATTTTAACACAGAGATTTTTGGTCAAGGTGACCCTGGAAAAACCCCTTACAACTCTTGGAGAAAACCAGTCTGAGAGCTCCTTCTTATTTCTGAAAATGCTTTTTACAGCAAGGCAGAAATTACAGCAAAAATTTCAGCAACTAAGCAACTGTACTTATCTCGATTTCCGTGCATTCACTCCGCCTTGGAAAACGTGCAGAATAGTAAAAACCCAAAACAGAAATTTTACAGCTTTTATGACAGCATTAAATGCTGAAATGAACTTCTCGATTTTTGTGCCCAGCTGTACAGTCGTACTGCTGTACGGACTGTACAGAAAACCCAACAACTTCTTCTCCTCGAAATCTGTGCTCCTTTGCCTCGAAATCTGTGCCGAATCTGACTATATGACTGCTGTACGGATTTCTAGAAATCCATACCACCAAGCAGCAGTCTCTCTTCTTGATATTCGTGCCCAGAATCTGCTCAGAATTAAATGCTGAACTTGCTGTACGGTCTTCCTCGTTTACTGTGCCTCTCTCCCTCGAAAAATGTGCCCAACACTTGTTGTACGAATTTCTGCCTTGGAAACCATGCCTCTTTGTTGTTGTACAGATTTTGCTGAAGTCTCTATCAGCTGCCCTCTTTCTCCTCTCTGCTCAGAAATCTCCTTTGCTCTCCTTCTCTTCCTCTCTCAATCTGCTCATGAAAGAATAAATGACCTTTTCCTCCTTTTCCTCCTTTAACCTAACCCTAAGTGACTTTTGGGTAATCCCTAAATCCAATGGCTGAAACAGATTTAGATCTAGGGCTGAGATTAAATGCTCATTTAAATCTCACTTTCTATTTTTTAATTCACCCCACTTTAATAAAGACTCACTTAGTCATTTATTTCCAAAGTCACTTTTCCTTTCTAGTTTTACATTGACTTTATTAAAGTCACTTTAAAATTAGACTTTAGTAACTTTATCACTTAAAGTCACTTTTAAATTAGATTTGACTTTATAACTTTATAAAGTCACTTTAGGAGAAAAATTAAATTCTTTTGGACACTTTTCCCTAAGCCAAAGATCAAAGCCTTAGGGAACCACCTGTCCTCCGGTAACCAAATTTCAACATTGTCATCCACAACCCAAAGATTAAGTCACTTCATGAGAAAATACTTTTAATATCACATAATTGTCCTTGAAGGGGGTTGACTTGTGTATATGAGGAAACAAAACTACATGAAAGGGCCTAGTTCACTTGAGAAGGCTCAATTTGCTTGAAAGGAGGCTTGATTTGCTTGAAAGAAGGTTCAATCCACCTCCAATAGTTAGTTGGTGTCCATAATAGGTCTAATGTATAGCTTGTTTGAGACTAACCACCCCAACGCAATGCCCCCATTTTTTGGATTACTGTGTGATATGGTTAAGGGAGATCACGAAAGCTTGTGTCAGCCAGATCATAGGAGTAGGATTACACCATTGGTGATCCCGGTAGATTTGAAGGAGTTTCATGGGGTCCAAGTGGAATCACTTACCATATTTCATCATTAGGATTAGTTCTGCATGGTTCGGTCTTGGTTACAATGCATTCTGGTCATTCCCTGTAATGTTCCAAAATAGGAAAAAACAGTGCTAATACAGAAAACCATAAATTTACACCATGGAAATTTCAAACATTGCAGTAAATACTCAGAACGACATGAAATATGGAAACAACTGAGCCATTTTATTATGAAATGGGCAAGAATACAAATATATAGAGGAATGCACCTAGGCTTGCTTTTTGACAAATTGAGCAACTCCCAGAAGAGCAAATATAACCCAGAAAAACTGCCTAGTGATGCTCTGCGCTGTCACGACGAATTTGCACTAACTACTGCAATGGAATAGCTGGAAACCCATCTTTCGGTACTCAGAAAATTCTCCAGAACTACTCCCAGACTCCTCAAGCTAATCTGACCAAAACCCAAAAATGGTTTGGCCTGATCATGACCCTCCAAAAATTACCTCCAACAGGCCCTATGCTCCCCCAGTAGCTGCTGAATACGATGTCTACGGAACTACCAACGAAATACTCAACAGCTTGCCAAGAATGCAAAAAATAACTCCTCTGGCACTTCCCCTATCTCTCCCAACAAACAATGGCCCAAATGGCTGAGGCACGCTCCCACCAATGTGCCCAGCTTTTCCTCCTCTGCGTTGGCCCAATGACTATCGCACTACTCCTGAGATACGTTATCAATCTCAGCCTTCGAGCTTTGTCTATAGCTTAACAAGATCATGAACCTTTCTCCGCCAACTATTCTCCCATCAATCGACCCCTAGAATCAACCAACAACAGTCACACAAGAATACAATTGCGTCCTCCAGAAATACGCACTGTTGGAGAAACTAAATGCAAATGTTGAAGACATGACAATGAATCTCTCTCGGATGATTATGGAAAACCAATCTAGGGTGGCACTCGAAGTCCCTCGAAGAATTGGTGAGTTCTCTGTTCGGAGAACTCGTGCTAAATAGCAAGTGACCCTGCTAAGCAGCTCCAGCAACTGAGATCAAAATTGATAATCCAATGATGCCAAATGAAGTGAGCTTCCTTCCTTTTATAATCTTCTTTGGGCCTTTTCCCCGCCTTTTCCTTCCATACCTTGTTCACACTCATGCTTTTCGAACCAACTATTAAGGGTATGTGTATTTCAAGTGTGGGTGGTCCCCATTCACCACTAATAAAATAACATAACATAAGGTTACTGCTTCTAACTCCTAAGTCTTCTAATGAAAAATCAAATGGGCCCCGACATCACCAAAATTGGCTCTCAATACATGAAAATAAATCCTGTTGCAAAATACTTTAGGAAGGGACATTACAGTCCTCCCCTCCCAAATGTTGCTTGTCCCCAAGCAACTTCGGTGTTGGATGCTCCAATATGTGTTCACCCTCCTAAGAGGCATCCTCATCCGCAAAGCTCTTCCAATGCACCAAATACTCCCTGATTGTCCTGCTCCTGAGCTTCCTCTCTCTAGTCTCCAGAATGGCCTCCGGTTCTAAAACTAGATGCCCCTCATCATCAAGTAAAGGAAACTCCACAGCTGCCATGATTTGCTGCCCCAACACTCTCTTGAGGCATGAAACATGAAAGATATTGTGGATTTTGCTTCCTGGTGGCAACTCCAACTCATAAGCTACCTCTTCGACCTTCTTGGTCACATTGTAAGGTCCATAAAACTGAGGATGCAGCTTCTCAGCCCCCTTCTGTTTCAATGTGGACTGTCACTATGGCTGCAAGCGTAGGAACACCAAGTCCCTCTCCTCAAAATGTCTCTCTACTTGCTGCCTTTCAGCATATAGCTTCTGCTGATTCTGAGCTGTCAGAGAATTATCCTTAAGAGCCTTGAGGATGTTTGGCTCTCTTGGATCCAATCTTTGGCCTTTGGGACCCGATTGTCTCAAAAAACAATGTCAACAAAATTCAAAGCATCATAACCATATAAAGCATGGAAATGAGTCATATTGATGGACATATGATGTGTAGTGTTGTAGCAATATTCTCCTAAGTGCAACCAACGAATCCATGCCTTCTGCTGTTCGGTCACATAGTTCCTCAAATACCTCTCTAGCCACTTGTTCACCCTCTCAGTCTGACCATCTTTTTGTGGGTCGTAACTAGTGCTCGGAGTGAGCTTTGTTCCCACCAATCTGAAAAGCTCCTACCAGAACCCCCCCATGAATCTGTTGTCTCTATCACTAACTATGGTCTTAGGGAGTCCATGCAAGCAAAAAACCTCCCTAGAGAACAACTCTACTACCTAAGAAGCCGAGTACCGATTCAGAATAGCAAATAAATGTGCATATTTGGTCAGTCTGTCGACCACTACATACATACAATCCTTCCCCTGCACTGCGGGAAGTCCTGTCATAAAATCCATAGAAATGCTCTCCCATTTTCCCTCCGGAATGGGCAGACGGTGCAATTATCCTGTTGGATGTGTCAACTCTCCCTTATTCCTATGACAGGCCTCACACTCCTGTACATATCTCAACACATCTCCCTTGAGGCCCTTGCAGGTGAAGCGCTATCTCACAACCATATATGTCTTCCTAAACCCTTGATGCCCTGACAATGGAGAATAGTGAGTTGCATGAAGTACCTACTCTCTCAACTACGAGCCTGGAACTAGAAATATGCTCCCCTTTGGGGTCAAAACCCATAAAATTATGATAACAACTATTTATACTTTTGATGGTTGGAATATGTCTAAAATTACCCCAAAAGACTAATAATATGCTACAGATACAATTATGGAAATAAAAAAATGGGTTTATAACATTTGATGGCTGGAATGTGTCTAAAATAGCCCTAAAATACTAATAATATGTTATAGATACAATTCGCGAAATAAAACAAGGGTGTATACAATTTATACTTACTTAGGAGCACCCCTTGTATGTAGTATTTTAATGAATATGATGTATAATTTGTTGTAAATGACTACAGATCTACAAAACTACTTGAAATAACTCCATGAAATATGTGTGTTAAGTGTTAAAAACTAGAAGGAAAACTTTCCTTGGATGAAATGAAAAAAATAAGCCAAGAAACCTTAAGGATTCACTAGTTGACTTGAAATAAAAATTGGAGCACAAGCTAGAATGATAATTTTGCTATTTTATTTTTATAAAAAAATATAAATAAAAAGGTTTTGGGATTTTAAAATATATTTGCTACTATGGTGAGGCTTATCTTGGCCTTGCAAATTACCTCTTTTGATTGTAATATTGTGATCACAACCCCTTCTATATTATTCTTGCGAATTAGACTAGGAAATGAGATTGCAGCTGAAAAGAGTATCGTAGTCACTCTATGTAATATCCCAAATGGGATATTTCGCCTAAATTTGCAGAAATATGCTTTACCAAAAATTTCTCATAAATTCATCATTCATTTTATAGAATATTTCCATGTAAAATAAAACACACAGAGCACATGCAATTCAATAACACATTGAGCAGAAATAATCTCAGACTTTATTATGATAAACGGCTAAAAGAGTGTACATTATTATATAAGCGGAAATAGTTGACATGGATGATCTGACCCCCAGTTCTGCTCCAATGCTGAAACTTGCCCTCCAAAACTGAATTGAAATCAATCACTGCACCTGTGAATTCTAGCTGAATCCACCAAGGAGATGAGGTGGGTTTCTGTCCACACTGAGCAAAATCACCTGAGGGTTTCCGTCCACACTCTACTACTGGAGTAGAGAACTGGGTTCTCAACCTCTCATACAAGAAGATATATAGAATCCAAGATATTCCGCAATGGCCTCCTCCCATTATTTTATAGATCTCACGGACCCCTCTAGAGCATTCTATTTTATTATTATTTTAATCGTGGAGCACTTTACCCCCTTATTAAAATATTCTTTTTAATGAGGGAAAGAGTAAATCGGCTGCCATGTCTTCTACAGTCACTGAAACTCATGTCCAAGCATACCATCATGTAGGTATTCTCGTTCCGGTTCCAACGAGCTATTACACTAAGGTGTTATATCACATATTCCTCTCGGAATGCCACCTTGAGCATAATTATTTGAGTTAAGCCCAAAAATAACTTATTTTTTCGAAATTTGTTGAAATGCATTGGAATGGAAGGCAAATTGTGCAGATGATGGAAAATACCAAGCGAATGCCACTGATCCTCATAGAAACTCCTCCAAAAGGCCCCTAGGCCTGCTGATGACACCAACCTGTTCCTGCGACCTGTTTTCTCCCAACTCTAGAAGTCCATCCTAACCCTGTCATAAGGAACACCAAAAAAAAGGAATATTACACTCTAGTCTAAGATAGTTGTACTGGTTCCCAAATCCAAGTACAATCACTTTCCTTTTGAAATGTCTCCAACCACTAGCTCGACTATGGCATTGAGTGAGATCTTATCCTTACTGAAGGGACCCCGATAAGGGTTTCTCCAACAAAATGGATTTAATAACAATAAATCACCAACTAAGAAAAATATGATTTTATCTTCCCTTCCATGGGACTTGCAACCCCTTAATGGATCAACCCAAGAAGCGTTGTGTAACCTAGTGTACTTGTATCTATCTTATGAACACGATCTAAATAATAGCTATGAAGAAGAAGAATAGAAAATTCAACCCACAAAAATATTTGCACTAAAAAATGATAGTTCTATTATGGCATTATGAGCTCACAATTCAAGAATGAAATGGGAGGGGGCTAGACTTATATAGTTTTCCTTGTAACGACTAGTTGAAAACCCTCTACCAAAGAAATAATTATTTGAATTGTCGTCCATAACTCGAAGACTAAGTCACTTCATGGGAAAATATTTTTAACATCACATAATTGTCCTTAAAGGGGGTCGACTTGTGTATATGAGGAAAAACAACTATATGAAAGGGCCAAGTTCACTTGAGAAGGCTCAATTTTCTTGAAAGGAGGCTTGATTTGCTTGAAAGAAGGTTCAATCCATCTCCAATAGCTAGTTGGTGTCCATAATAGGTCAAATGTATAGCTTGTTTGAGCCTAACCACCCCAATTGTAATGTCCCCATTTTTTGATTTCCCGTGTGGTATGGTTAAGGGAGATCTCCAAAGCTCGTGTCAGCCATATCATAGGAGTAGGATTACACCATTGGTGATCCCGGTAGGTTTGGAGGAATTTGATAGCGTCCGAGTGGAATAACCTACCATATTTCATCATTAGGATCAGTTCTGCATGGTTCGGTCTAGGTTACAATGCATTCTGGTGTAATATCCCTTTTCAGGGATATTTCTAAAATACAAGCAAACTCCAACCAGAGATGGAATGGGAGGGCATTTACCAAATATTTCACCTCTGAAGAGAGGGTGAGATCTGGAGGCTATCTGGCCCTTTCCAGACTCTGTCTAAGAGTATGGGGAAAAACACACCAAATGGTATAATAACTTGAATGCTCAAGGAGAAAAATAACAGTAGTGCAAGCATACAATAGCATATATATAGAACATGTAACAGATACTCAAGAAATGCAAAGAGGTAGTTGAGCCATTTTATTATGCTGAGAAATATCAGTGAGTACAATAGGTGATCAGCGTGATGCCACCTAGACTTGCACAAGGCAAGTGAAAAGAAATACTCAGAATGTTGATGGAATCGCTGCTCTTTGATCTGCGTCCTAGCTACTAGAAAACTGTTGTGTAACTGCTACTGCTAGAATCAAGATGAGTATCTGGGGCTACTCCCCTACTCGGAATAAGCTGAAACTCTGGAATCAGCCTCTACTCACCAAACCTAGAAAAGCCCAGAAAGCATTTCTGAAATGACCGACCCCCGAAAATCACCCCCTTGAGAATCTACGCTATCCTCCAAGGTTATGCGCTGAGGCTGAATGGAAAACACCAAGATACGGCCCCAAAATTTGCCAAAATCCTCCAACAGGCAAGGGCTGGCGCCTTGCTTGATCTCCAAGCTCGAAACCTCCGAAAGAAACCCAAACCGGAGCTCCCACGAAATGGACTGCGTCCTCCCTCTCAGGACTGCGCAATCTATGAATACGCTGCTCCACTACGAAAGCCAAACACCAATTCTCTTGCAAAATACTGATGGAACAACCTCACCCGAGCAGGCACTCGAAGTCCCCCGGGGCTGAGGGTGAGATCTCCGAACGGAGACACTCAATGCATTAAACAGTACTGCAGACAAGTTAAACAGCCAGCGTGCTCAAAGTCGTAATGACCAGCTCAATATGCATAAAATCGAATAATGCCAAAATGAGGAGGCTCTCCTCCTTTTATAACGTTGGCCTTTCTCTCAAACCCTAGGCCCGTCATCTCCAGCGTAGCCTCTCTTGGCCCCGCGCTGCCAATTCAGCCCACATGCTTCCTCCACGTGTTCTAGTGAGTTCCCTCTCTACTCACTTTTATTTATAATTTGACTATAGTAGGCAAAATTGATCAAAATTAATATTCCAATTAGCTATCGCTAATTGGGAATATTACAGTCTTCCCCTCCCAAATGTTGCTTGTCCCCAAGCAACTGCAAGGATAGAACTGGAAAGTCTCCACTCAAGGCATGGAGTTTGAAATATGGTGAGGAACATCTCCCTCATGTGGATCCTCCATCCCCAAGCAATCATCCAAACAAAATGAGCCACCTCCCAACAAGGTAACTCCTGAAAATCTCCTTCCACCTCAAGCTCCGATAATGAAGGTGGGCTGAAAATCTGAACTTGGCAAGCATCATAGCTTACCCCATGCTGTCCTTCTCTCCACTCATGACAAGTGTAGAGTGTATGCTGATCCTGGGCTGCAAAAGTATTGCCCTCAAATGGCAAAATGAAGAAAAATCCTCCAAAGAGTTCTCCTCCAACAATGAAGAACAGGCGGGCCCAAAACATATTATCCATGATGAATAGGACATGGTCATCATAGAATATCCCAAGGAGAATTTTGCTGCAAGTTTTACATGATGATGCATGATGCAAACAATATCTCACAAGGATATAGCACAGTTCCACCCACTGCAATTTCAGAAAATTACATGGCAAGCAATGTACAAGATTCATCACATATACTAAAGGATAGTAAATGACTGAATGTAACAACAATACATGATCAAGCACTTGCGCATGGCTGTACAATGGATGAATATCAGCCTCATGGCCCACCTCAAAAGGAAACAAACATGTGGCTGTGGTGGCCATATCTACTCCCATGCTCCCATTAGAACATGTAGTGCAGAAAATGTGAGAATTTTTCCCACTTAAAGACGCATCCAACTCATGTGTCTCCATCATAATCATGCTTCTCATACAAATCTGATCTATATCAGCAAATGAAGTCATGATCAGCAATAGAATGAAGAGAATGCTGAAGGTTTCAGGTGGTGCAAGAAGGTACCAACAGCTTCCCAAACAAGTGCATCGCAGTTTTACAAGTTGCTGCTTGAGGAAAGTACAAGGAAAAATGTTTCTTCTTACATGGTTAATCATGCATGTCCCCATATGATACATGTTAGAGTGCATAAACTGAACATACAAGTGATGATAAAACATTTGCCCATGGCCACAAAAGAGATGGCTTCCTCCATCATGTATATTGGCCCAATACAACTCATGGAGCAATGTGACAAGCTTGCCCTCTTGTGAAGCAATGCAATGCATAAGAATGGTAAGAGTGTGCAAATCAATGAATGTATATACAAACTTCTCACCATATGCTGGAAGTGAGATGGTACATGGATCCATGAATGAGTCCTCCATAGTGTTTTGCCATGCTGAGGAAAAATGAACCATGTGTTGCAAGAAGGTGCTTGGACCCCCAAGTCAAGAAGAACATGCCATAGTGGTAGATGGCTCTATCATCATTACCTCCTCTTTTATCATCAAGTGCAATAAATATGAAATGATCCTAGAACCTATGGGTTATGGATCCTCCACATTTCCGCTGGGCACACTTCATCCATAAGGCTCTGCTCCAAAGTGACAGTGAGCTTATGCAAATAAGCCCCTGCCAATACCAAACTCTATTCTTTGACATGCTCCTTGTCAACTATTCCTCTAATAATGTTGCAACAAATATGGAATACTCCCCAAGATGGAAGAGCTCCAAAATCATCAAAGACCAAAGAGATAATGCCATCTCTTCTTCCTGCAACATCATGCAAAGTGTGAGAGAAAATCTGCTCTTGCTCTCCCAGAAACAGGCAAAGCAACAAGACATTTTGTTGCCTCCCCATACCTCCATCATACCGATCATGTGATGAAGACATGATGAATGATATGAGTATCATATCAACACCATGCATCCATACTCTATGCTGCTCAATGATGTAAGTACCCATCCTCTTACTCTTAGGAAGAGTGTTTGCCAAGCAATGGCCAAACTCTTTCAAGAGTAACCAGCGCAGCCAAGCCTCCTACTGCCCAGTATCATAGATCTGCAAGTAGCCTCCTAGCTCCTTGCTCATCAACCAAATCCACTCAATCGCTTGTGGATGCCTCATTCTTCTCCTCATCTTGGTACTCCTCCCATGAGGGCTACCATCCTCCCAAATCAAATTCCTGTCTTTGCACTTCATGGGATTTTGAAATGTAAGCTTCTCAAGGATCAATGAGACCCTATCAAGAATCAAATAGGTGGTAGGCAAAAACCTCCCATCATGATGTGTATGGCTCAAGGAATGTCCAACACAGGCATGAGAGATGTCATCCATCTTAAGATGTCCTCCATCTTCTATCTGCTCTTGTGAGAAAGGAAGAAAATCTTTGCACTCCATGGTGTGTTGAAGTGCACCTCTAATGAGATCTCTCCTTGAGACCTCCCTTTTATCAATAGTCTTCCAAAACCAATGAGGTCTTGGATTTGAAAGTAGAAGTTCCTCTTTGAGCTGAGAGGAGCTCATTGAGAAAGTGTCATCTTGAAGGGAGAAAGGGTTTCTTACTCCAAGATGTCTACCATCAATCTTCAAGGCTTCAAACCCCAACCTCCAATGTGATGTACAATCCAACAATGGTTCATGAGAATGATGGTTTGATTCCTTCTTGAGTGTTTTCATGTTGCACAACGCAGTGCAACCAAGCTGCTCTATAGTAGCAAAGGGATTTGACCCTTGGTCATGCAAAAGTAAATCTCCACATTGATCAAAAGGATTTGTTGCAACAATGGAATGTCGAAATATTTTCATACCTTGATGTGCATTTGGAACTTCTTGCAGGGCTGCAAGAGTCCCTTCCTCAAAAGTGTTGGCTGCCCCAACTGTTGATGCATGTGGCTGCTCCTCCATGAGTGTGACAGCATTATCACAAGCCTCCTAAAGAGGTGATGTGATCTTTTCTTTCTTTGCTCTTTCTCCATCAAAGGTTTGGATCAACCTTTGAGTGAACTCTGCAAAAGTCTTCACCCTTGCATGGCTCAAGTGGTTGCACCACCAATCATAGGCTTCACCCTCCAAGTGCAGCGCTGAGATTTCAACAGCTTCTTTCCCTGCTACAGGATGTAGTAGGAAAAATGCCTCCAACTTTCTCACCCAAGTTCTTGCATTAGATGACCCATCAAAGGTAGACAACAGAAATCTATTGCCTTTGATTTCTTTTCTGCTGCATGGTCTCTTCTCTTCCTTCAGCTGGATGAAATGAGGAAAATCTAGAGTCTCCCTGAAGGCTCTAGGTTGAGATCTATACTCAACAAGGTAATCACTGAGGATTTGATGATCCAAGTATCTTCCATGCTCAATATCTTCTTCTTGATGAGAATAAGAAGTGCATGGTACTTCCTCTTCTTTTTCTTCAATCTTCTTGACCTCCTCAAAGGTGGATGCATCTCCTCTGGATCTGAAAATATATGAGAATAAACTCATCTTTTTCAACGTTCTGATCTTCTTGGGCTTAGACTCACAGGCTGAGCCAAGAAAGCTGCTACCACCCGAAGACTCGGACACTACCCCGGTCATCACCTCAATGGATGGCATTACTGGGGTAAGATCTACTCTCTCTACTTAGGTGTCAACTGATATAGTCAAAGAAGTCTCCAACACAGGTGACCCCTGCATCATACTGGGTGTATCCACATGCTCCCCATGATCCTGTGTGCCCTCATCCTCCAAGTGCGAGGTAGTTATTTTGATGGCTTCCCCCTCCGTTATTCGGTCAAGCTGGAAAGAGGTATCCAACTTTTCCACCCATGGACTGCCATTCGCGGAAACAATCTCCAAAGGGTATATGATCATGATGCCTCCCTTTCTCACTCGGTGCCGGCGGTAAGAATGTAGGCATCGTGATCTTGGTTGGCCCACTGAAAGCTGGTAAATGTTGGTCATACTATTGTGAGACCCCCATATTTTCCACCTCTACTGCGTTTGGTGGGTAAGATTCTGCCAACCCCCTTTGTTCATAGAAAAATATCACCACGGTTGCTCTTCCGGTGTCATAGACAACTAGCTCCACAGGCTGAGCCAGATCTATGCTTTGATACCACTGTAATATCCCTTTTCAGGGATATTTCTAAAACACAAGCAAACTCCAACTAGAGATGGACTGGGAGGGCATTTACCAGATATTTCACCTCTGAAGAGAGGGTGAGATCTGGAGGCTATCTGGCCCTTTCCAGACTTTGTCTAAGAGTATGGGGAAAAACACACCAAATGGTATAATAACTGGAATGCTCAAGGAGAAAAATAACAGTAGTGCAAGCATACAATAGCATATATATAAAACATGTAACAGAAACTCAAGAAATGCAAAGAGGTAGCTGAGCCATTTTATTATGTTGAGAAATATCAGTGAGTACAATAGGTGATCAGCGTGATGCCACCTAGACTTGCACAAGGCAAGTGAAAAGAAATACTCTCAGAATGTTGATGGAATGGCTGCTCTCTGATTTGCGTCCTAGCTGTTGGAAAACTGTTGTGTAACTGCTACTGCTGGAATCAAGATGAGTATCTGGGGCTACTCCCCTACTCGGAATAAGCTGAAACTCTGGAATCAGCCTCTACTCACCAAACCCAGAAAAGCCCAGAAAGCATTTCTGAAATGACCGACCCCCGAAAATCACCCCCTTGAGGATCTACGCTATCCTCCAAGGTTTTGTGCTGAGGCTGAATGGAAAACACCAAGATACGGCCCCAAACTCTGCCAAAATCCTCCAACAGGCAAGGGCTAGCCCCTTGCTCAATCTCCAAGCTCGAAACCTCCGAAAGAAACCTAAATCGGAGCTCCCACGAAATGGACTGCGTCCTCCCTCTCAGGACTGCACAATCTACGAATACGCTGCTCCACTACGAAATCCAAACACCAATTCTCCTGCAAAATATTGATGGAACAACCTCACCCGAGCAGGCACTCGAAGTCCCCCGGGGATGAGGGTGAGATCTCCGAACGAAGACACTCGATGCACTAAACAGTGCTGCAGACAAGCTAAACAGCTAGCGTGCTCAAAGTCGTAATGACCAGCTCAATATGCATAAACTTGAATAATGCCAAAATGAGGAGGCTCTCCTCCTTTTATAACGTTGGCCTTTCTCTCAAACCCTAGGCCCGTCATCTCCAACGTAGCCTCTCTTGGCCCCGCGCTGCCAATTCAGCCCGTGTGCTTCCTTCACGTTTTCTAGTGAGTCCCCTCTCTACTCACTTTTATTTATAATTTGACTATAGTAGGCAAAATTGATCAAAATTAATATTCCAATTAGCTATCGCTAATTGGGAATATTACATCTGGTGATTCCCTGTAATGTTCCAAAATAGAAAAAACAGTGCTAATATAGAAAACCATAAATTTACACCGTGGAAATTTCAAACATTGTAGTAAATACTCAGAACAACATGAAATATGAAAACAACTGAGCCATTTTATTATGAAATGGGCAAGAGTAAAAACATATAGAGGAATGCACCTGGGCTTGCCTTTTGGCAAGTTGAGTAAAGCCCAGATGAGAAAATATAACCCAAAAAAACTGCCCAGTGATGCTCTGCGTTGTCCCAATGAATCTGCACTAACTACTGCAATGGAATAGCTAGAAACCCCTCTTTCATTGCTTAGAAAATTCTCCAGAATTACTCCTAGACTCATCAAGCCAATTTGACCAAAACCCAGAAATGGTTTGGCCTGATCATGACCCTCCAAAAATTACCTCCAACGAGCCCTATGCTCCCCCAAAAGCTACTGAATACGTTGTCTACAGAACTACCAATGAAATACTCAACAACCTGCCAAGAATACAAAAAATAACTCCTCTGGCACTTCCCCTATCTTTCACAACAAACAATGGCTCAAATGGCTGAGGAACTCTCCCACCAATGTGCTCAGCTTTTCCTTCTTTGCGCTAACCCAGTGACTGCCGTACTACTCCTGAGATACACTTTCAATCTCAGCCTTAGAGATTCGTCTATAGCTTAACAAGATAATGAACCTCTCTCCGCCAAATATTCTCCCATAAATCAACCCCTAGAATCAACCAACAACTGTCACACAAGAATACAGCTGTGTCCTCCAGAAATACGCACTGTTGTGGAAACTAAATGCAAATACTAAATATATGACAATGAATCTCTCTTGGATGATAATGGAAAACCAATCTAGGGTGGCACTTGAAGTCTGCCCAAGAATGGGTGATTTCTCTGCTCGGAAACTCGTGCTAAATAGCAAGTGACCCGGCTAAGCAACTCGAGCAACTGAGATCAAAATCGATAATCAAATGATGCCAAATGAAGTGAGATTCCTTCCTTTTATAATCTTCTTTCGGTCTTTTTCCCGCCTTTTCCTTCCATACCCTGTTCACACTCATGCTTTTCGAACTAGCTATTAAGGGTATGCGTATTTCATGTGTGGGCGGTCCCCATTTACCACTAATAAAATAACATAACATAAGGTTACTAGCTTCTAACTCCTAAGTCTTCTAATGAAAAATCAAATGGGTCCCGACATTACCAAAATTGACCCTCAATACATGAAAATAAATCCTGTGACAAAATACTTTAGGAAGGGACATTATAGTACTCCCCTCCCAAATGTTGCTTGTCCCCAAGCAAATTCAGTGTTAGATGCTCCAATATGTGTTCACCCTCCCAAGAGGCATCCTCATCCGGCAAGCTCTTCCAATGCACCAAATACTCCCTGATTGTCCTGCTCCTGAGCTTCCTCCCTCTAGTCTCCAGAAAGGCCTCTGGTTCTAAAACCAAATGCCCCTCATCATCAAGCAGAGGCAACTCCATAGCTGCCGTGATTTGCTACCCCAACACTCTCTTGAGGCATGAAACATGAAAGATATTGTGGATTCTGCATCTTGGTGGCAGCTCCAACTCATAAGCTACCTCTCCGACCCTCCTAGTCACCCTATAAGGTCCATAAGACTGAGGTTGTAGCTTCTCGGCCCCCTCCTGTTTCAAAGTGGACTGTTGGTATAGCTACAAGAGTAGGAACACCAAGTCCCTCTCCTCAAAATATCTCTCTACCCGCTGCTTGTCGGCATATAGCTTCTGTTGATTCTGTGCTATTAACAAATTATCCTTAAGAGCCTTGATGATGTCTTGGCTCTCCTGGATCCAATCTTTGGCCTTTGGGGCCCGACTATCTCAAAAAACGATGTCAACAAAGACAAATCATCATAACCATATAAAGCACGAAAATGAGTCATATTGATGGACATATGATGTGTAGTGTTGTAGCAATATTCTCCTAAGTGCAACCAACGAATCCATGCTTTTTGTTGTCTGATCACATAGTTCCTCAAATACCCCTCTAGCCACTTGTTCACCCTCTCAGTCTGACCATCTTTCTGTGGGTGGTAACTAGTGCTCGGAGTGAGCTTTGTTCCCACTAGTCTGAAAAGCTCCTGCCAAAATAGCCCCATGAATCTGTTGTCTCTATCACTGACTATGGTCTTAGGGAGTCCATGCAGGTGGAAAACCTCCCTAAAGAACAACTCGGTTATCTTAGAAGCTGAGTACCGATTCTGAATAGCAAATAAATGTGCATATTTGGTTAGTCTATCGACCACTACATAAATACAATCCTTCCCCTGCACTACAGGAAGTCCTGTCATAAAATCCATAGAAATGCTCTCCCATTTTCCCTACGGAATGGGAAGAGGCTACAATTATCCTGCTGGATGTGTCAACTCTCCCTTATTCCTCTGACAGGCCTCACACTCCTGTACATATCTCAACCATCTCCCTTGAGGCCCTTTCAGGTGAAGCGCTCTCTCACAACCATATATGTCTTCCTAAACCCCATATGCGCTGACAATGGAGCATAGTGAGCTGCATGAAGTACCCACTTTCTCAACTACAATCTTGGAACCAGAAATATGCTCCCCTTTGGGATGAAAACCCAAAAAATTATGATAACAACTATTTATACTTTTTATGGCCGGAATATGTTTAAAATAACCCCAAAATACTAATAATATGCTACAGATCAGTGTTTTAAAAATCGGACTCGGGTTCCGATTCGGCCGAGGGTCGACTCCGACTCGGTATCGACTCGGCCGGTTCAGTTTCAATGACTCGGTTTTTGTAAAAAATACATTAAATATTATTTTTTTTGTAAAAAAACATAATTTTAAAGATTTTTATTCATGTTTCCAAACACAAAGCATTACAATATAGACAAAAGACAACATATGATCAAAGTAGGCTCATGAATATATCCATTATATCAAAATTGCACCCAGTGCACTGTTCAATACATGATGATGAGATAGAGATCAAAACAAAAAACATAAACAAGGAGGTTCTAAATGGCCTCCACAACAAAACATGAATAATCACTACTGCTAGACATCTAACAAGCCAATGTCCTCTTCCTCAAACTCTGAACTAGAGGGGGAAACCGCTCGCTCCTCCTCTAAATCAACATCCTCAACTGGAACTATAGCCTTTCCCTTACCACCATGAGATAGACGAGTTATGCGCCTCCGTCATGGCTGTCTAGAGGAAGTGCCTACGCCTGCAACTGGAGGGCTTGGGACTGGGTCTGTTACTAGTGGATCTGCATTAAGCATAGCCTCTACCTGTGTATCGAAGTCAATCCCCACACCAATATCATCATCAGAGTCAAACTCTGGTGGACAAGTCTCCACTACCCAATCTGATGTTGGATCAATATCCTCCAACACAATGGGATCTGAATCAGGTCTTTTGTTCAGCAATTGGTTGCATCTTAGTCGGAGGTTGTACTGGACATACACTTGATCATTTAACCATTTTTGCTCCAAACCGTTTCTCTTCTTTGTGTGAATCCTCTCAAAGACAGACCAATTGCGCTCACACCCAGAAGCACTGCAATTTTGACTCAAAATGTGGATTGCAAACCTCTGCAATTCATGACAATGGCTACCAAATGCCTCCCACCATTGTGCTGCAAAAAATGAGTTTCAGTTAGCTTAACAATTTATATCCAACTTTGAAATTGAAATTATAAGCAATTATACAAAATAATAAAAATTAAAATATGAATTTGAAAATTGAAATTATTTGTTTACCTAGCTCATCTGATTCCCTTGCAATCCTTGCAAGGTTCTTGCTAAAGGTACCTATGGCTTGGCTGAACACAATGATCTGATTGTGTATCTTCAACTGCTCACTCTCTGTGGGGATCATGCGATCAATGCATTCAATCAATCCATCTCTAACCTCCCCATTCAAAGCTCTTGCTTCTTGAGCTTCATAATGATACCTTGAGTTCATAAAATACCCAGCTGCATGTATAGGGTGATGGAGTTGATTGTTCCATCTCTGATCAATGATTACCCAAATGGACCCATACTTACACGCTCTGTCCTTCTATACTGCCCTTATTTGCTCCTTTGCTTGATCCATAGCCTCATAAATCAAGCCCATATCGAATCTTTCCCCATCCACCAGGCGCAACACCTTAACCAATGGCTTAGCAAGTTTCACAATCTCTGTTGCCTTTTTCCAAAATATTTCTTCATTGACTTTCCTTTTCACATCTTTGCCATCCTATTTGCGAGCCCACTGACATTCATTCCATTCATCACTAGAAAACAACTTTTGCAAGTTTCTATGTTGGGCAAGCATAGATTGCAATGTCAAAAAATGTGTTGCAAATCTAGTGATGGCATACCTAATAATTTCCTTGCCCATTGTGTTTTTCCTCATCAGATTCAGAATCCATGAGTGATTATAAATATATTTTGTGATGCATTTGGCATGCTCTATAGTGTTCTTGATCCAATCTATTTTGCCAATATCCTCAAGCATGAGGTCTATGCAATGTGCAGCACATGGGGTCCAAAATATGGTTGGGTGTTTTTCCTCTAACAATTTACTAGCAAGAACATAGTTAGAGGCATTATCTGTGATGATTTGAACAACATTTGCCACCCCCACCTCTTCAACAACCTCATCCAAAAGATGAAACAACAAATGTGCATCTTTCACCGTATCAGATGCATCAACTGATTTTAGAAACATGGTTCCCTATGGGAAAAAGACAAGAAAGTTTATGATGGTACAGTCCCTCTGATCAGTCCATCCATCTGACATGATGGTACATACTGTATGTGCCCATGAGTTTTTGAACTCTTTCAAATAATCATCAATGGACATAATCACTTTTTGCAAGAGAGATCCTCTTAACTCATGCATAGTAGGGCCTTTGAAGCTCTTTCCAGCAGCATATATGGCATAAAAAATAGATTCATAATATGGTGAACGAGTAGCATTGAAGGGAATATCAGCATCATACCACCATCTAGCAATGTAATCACAAGCAACATCTCTCAATTATTTTTTCCAATGAGCATCTAAAGTGGGCTTCACCTGACCTCTACTTGGAGGACTAGGACCATGTGCACTATTAGAGGGAGAAGAGGGCATGAAAAAACTTTTGATAGTACCCTTATTTCTCATTGCACCCTTACCCTTTTCAGAAATAGACTCCATAGAGGGAGGAACATAGCGAAAGGGGTTTGATGCATCAGTGCAAGGGATAGATGAAGGACCCTCATAATCAAAACTTGGGTTGGCAACCATCATGTGTTGTAGATTTCTCTTTCTCCCAATTTCAACCTCTATTTATTTTTGCCTAATTTTGTCTTCCTCAAACTTCTGAAATTTCTCTTTCAACTCCTTCCTAATTTCCCCAATGTTTTGTGCTTCACATGGAGTAATTTGGCCTCTAAGACCAGCCAAATGTAGTTTCAGTCTATGAATGCCCCCTCCACCCCCCTTAATTTTTCTCTTACAAAATTTGCAATGCATTTGATCATCAACCATTTTAGCATATGCCCAAGAAACATATTTCACTCTAGGGGCCATTTTGGACTGGGTTTTTGACTTGGAAAGAAAATGTTTAAATCTGAAAATGAAAACAAAAAAAGACTATTTATTATATGTTCATTTCTTTCACCAAAAACTATGTTTACCATTTTCAGATTTGCAAAATAAATAAAACAAGCAAAGACAGATTTTAGAAGAGAAAAAATAAATACCTCTAGCCTCTAGCCTCCTCAATGCAGCTCCAACAAACCAACTTCTCAATGCTGCTCCAAAGCTTGCCCAATAAGCTCCTCACTACTACACCAAAGCTTGCCCAAAAGACTCTTCAAAGCTGCTCCAAAACCAACTCCACAACTCTTCACAAATGCTCAAGCAAATTCAATGAGATAGATGTGAGGTATTGAAAGGGGTTGGGTAGGTTAAATAAGATGGGTAGGGGTTAGATACACTAACAAAACCCTAACAACAAATTAAAATCCGATTTGAAGTCCGTTTTTTTGCATTTCTTGGGGTTCGCGGCTAGCTGGGAAATGTCCGGCCAAGCTAGCTCGGGCTCGGCCGAGCCGGCCGGTTTGTGACCGAGTCGGTGTACGGCTCGGCCGTCTCGGTCACAAACCAGCCGCCGGACCGGTTCTACCACTGAGTCAGACCGGCCATCCCTCTGGCTCGGTCAACTCGGCCGGTTTCGAGCTTGGATGGTTGAGTTTTAAAACTATGCTACAAATATAGTTCTGGAAATAAAAAACGGATTTATAACATTTGATCACTAGAATGTGTCTAAAATAGCCCCAAAATACTAATAATATGCTATAGATACAATTCTGGAAATAAAACAAGGGTGTATACAATTTATACTTAGGAGCACCCCTTGTATGTAGTATTTTACTGAATATGATGTATAATTTGTTGTAAATGACTAGAGATCTACAAAACTACTTGAAATAACTCCGTGAAATATGTGTGTTAAGTGTTAAAAACTAGAAGGAAAACTTTCCTTGGATGAAATGAAAAAAATAAGCCAATAAACCTTAAGGATTCACTAGTTGACTTGAAATAAAAATTGTAGCACAAGCTAGAAATGATAATTTTGCTATTTTATTTTTATAAAAAAAATAAAATAAAAAAGGCTTTGGGATTTTAAAATATATTTTTTACTATGGTGAGGATTATCTTGGCCTTGCAAATTACCTCTTCTGATTGTAATATTGTGATCACAACCCCTTCTAGATTATTCTTGCGAATTAGACTAGGAAATGAGATTGCAGTTGAAAAGACTATGGTAGCCACTTTATGTAATATACCAAATGGGACATTTTGGCTAAATTTGCAGAAATATGCTTTACCAAAAATTTCTCATAAATTCATCATTCATTTTATAGAACATTTCCATGTAAAATAAAACACACAAAGCACATGCAATTCAATAACACATTGAACAGAAATAATCTTAGATATTATTATGATAAACGGCTAAAAGAGTGTACATTATGATATAAGATGAAATAATTGAGATGGATGATCTGACCCCCAGTTCTGCTCCAATGTTGAAACCTGCCCTCCAAAACTGAACTGAAAACAATCACTACACCAGTGAATTTTGGTTGAATCCACCAAGGAGATGAGGTGGGTTTCCGTCCACACTCACCAAAATCACTAGAGGGTTTCTGTCCTGGGGTTTTTGCTGGAGTAGAGAACCGAGTTCTCAACCTCTCATAAAAGAAGAAATATAGAATCCAAGATATTCCGCAATGGCCTCCTCCCAGTCTTTTAGAGATCTCATGGACCCCTCTACAGCATTCTATTTTATTATTATTTTAATCATGGAGCACTTTACCCCCTTATTAAAATATTCTTTTTCATGCGGGAAAGAGTAAATTGGCTGATATGTCTCCTCTGGTAATTGAAAATCATGTCCAACCATACCATGATGTAGGTATTCTCGTTCTGGTTCCAACGAGCTATTACACTAAGGTGTTCTATCAAGTATTCCTCTCGGAATAACACTATGAGCGTAATTATTTGAGTTATGCCCAAAAATAACTTAGTTTTCCGAAAATTGTCGAAATGCACTGGAACGAAATGAAAACTGTGCGGATGATGGAAAATACCAAGTGAATGCCACCGATCCTCGTAGAAAATCCTGCAAAAAGCCCTTGGGCTCGCTGATGACACCATCCTGTATCTGTGACCTGTCTGCTCCCAACTCTGGAAGTCCATCCTAACCCTGTCATAAGGAACACCAAAAAAACTGAATATTACACTCTAGTCTAAGATAGTTGTACCTGTTCCCAAATCCAAGTAGAAGCAATTTCCTTTTGAAATGTCTCCAACCACTAGCTCAACTATGGCATTGAGTGAGATCTTATCCTTACTGAAGGGACCCCAATAGGGGTTTCTCCAACAAAATGGATTTAATAACAACAAATCACCTATAAAGAAAAATATGACTGTATATTACCTTCCATGTGACTTGCAACCCCTTAATGGATCAACCCAAGAAGCGTTGTGCAACCTAGTGTACTTGTATCTATCTTATGAATCACGATCTAAATAATAGCTATGAAGAAGAAGAATAGAAAATTCAACCCACAAAAACGTTTGCACTAAAAATTGATAGTTCTATTATGGCATTATGAGCTCTGTTGACCACACTTTGTCAACTACCCCATAGCAGTACACCCCCATTTTTTCAAATGGGATTCCTCATGTTCGATGTGATCGCGCCATTCAGATTCCATCACCAGACGACAGTTTTTATAAATGATGTAAACTCATTCCGCATGTAATGATGTAAATGATCTAAGTAAGACCGTCAACGTATGTAACAACCTAGGTAAGCCTAGTATGTTGTTGATGATTTCCATCCTAGGAGGTTTTTTGCCTCACTGATTCACGAAAGTGATCAGCAGAGTTTTTCCCTCCAGCCTCAGCCCAAAGCTAGGGTGGATTTTGTCATCAGCATACTAAGTAAGTCCTGGTGTTTCTATTGAGTCCTTGTAAAAGTAGTTTGAACTACTTGGTCTACTAGATCATGTTTTGAGTCCCAGAATTGGGTATTTATTTGAGGGTCTGTACGAATGGGTATTCCCCCTTCATGTATGTAAATGTATTATCTCATGTAAAGAGGGTTGGAAAAATAATTAAAATCCCCTCTCAGTGAATTAATTAAATTTTCTGGTCAATTAATTTAAAAAAATCTTAAACCAGAAATTTAATTAATTTAGGGTCTTAAGTTAGGATTAAATCTTTCAAAGGCAAAATTTGTGGGTCCTTGGAAAATGATTTTTTAAAAGCCCCAGGCCAAAGGAGTATTGAGAATTTTGAGAAATTTTGGACCTTTGGGCCTTGGTGGTTAAGTCAAAGTCAAAATTTTGGAGTAATTAATTCAAAAATAATATTTTTGAGTTAATTAAAATTGAATTAAATGATAAATTCGTTTTTTCCCCAAAATTTTAATTTCAACGCTCCTGATTAAAAGATGATTAAATATTTTGGACGGTTGAGATTATTTTGACAAGGATCACCCAAACTAGCCGTCGGAGATTTTGTTCTATAAATTTAGAGGTCTTTGTCAGTATTGAGTCATCCGATCTCAAGATCGTGCATTGGTCTTGGAAGCTCTTGTGAATTTTCTTTGATGAATAAAGCATAAAGACTTTGGGGTTACAAATTTTGATGTTCCTTCTCAAATCTATGTGGTGAATTGACTCTAAACTCTGGTACTTTGTTTCTTGCATTTTATGGTTGATGGCCTTCATTGATACAGGTATCTTGTGCAGTTTTCTGGGTTTATAAAATGACATTCTGATTTTTCTGAAAAGGTCTCATGTTGTTTTTTTAAATCTCTATTGATCTAAGGTTCAGATCTAAGTGCGCAGGGAAATTTTTCTTAAGATTGAGTGTCTAGGGAAGTCTTCGGTTGGACCAGTCGACTCTCAATAAACATAAATCTGAAAAGCTCATTATTTGTTAAATTCAAAGTCTATCTTACGAAATTGGTGGTTTTGCAGGGTTTTCTAAGGCCGGTACCTCTCCCAAAAATTTTAAATCTCTGAAAATTGTGCTAAAATGGATTCAAATCTGACCATGAGGGTTTTAAATCTGTAAACTAGTTTGTAGATTTGTAAAAAAAATTCAAGACTGTAAGGGTTTAACCGTTTCTTGGTGTGTATATCTTCAGATCTGGCTGATTTCTTGCAGGTTCAGGGTTCAAATCGATTTTTTTTTTAAGATTTGAGGCAGATCTAGCCTCCAAAGGCCAGATCTGACCTCAAATTACTACTGCGGATAAAATCTCGACATTATTAGATTCAAAGAGCATTTGAAAATTAGAGTATGACAAAAAAAAAATTCTAAGTTTGCTAGGCGACATTTGTGTACTGGGTTTATCAAAATTATTCTGCCTCTGCAAAAATCACTATCTAGCTTCATTTCCCTGCACATACATTCCATGCCATCTCTGCGATTTCGTCGTGCCACATAGTTGCTCCTCACCATCGAGCCCGCTGCCTCCCCACGCCTGCTGCCGTCTCTACTCATCGCGTCCAACTTGCAGACCACAAAACGACAAACGCACACATTTAAATTTCAAAGAACCCTACCCCTTTACGCATATGTTTTGACTTTTTTTTGATGCGGATTTAAATTTTGATATAGCGTTCTTTTTTTTAGGAATTCAATTGTTTTAAATTTTGTTAGTTTCAGGTTAGCGTAGATTTTAGTTAGGATTAGAGTTGGAGCGTTAGTTTAATGATAACGTAGGTTTTAGATTTCAAATTTTTTAATTGTTAGTTTTAATTTGTTTTATTTTAGATTTTAACTTAGTTTAAATTTTAATTTGTGTTTTTAGTTTTTGTTTAGTTTTTAGATTCTAACCTTTAGCTTTATATTAGTTAGATTTCATTTTTTGTGTAGTTAGATTTTAATTTTAGTCTTTCTTTAGAATTAGTTTAATTTTTTGATAAAAATAAAAAATTTATAAAATAAAAAATTTAAAAAAAAAAAATTCTCTTTTATAGTCAAATGAGCTTTTAAGATTTTATCCTAAGTGTGACTATACAAAAATTTTGGGATTTGCTGAAGTGAAATTAATTGGAACATCTTAAATATCTGGCATTCTCATATTATTGTGAGTTCAAGTTATTCATGGTTGTGACGTTTTTCAATTAAATATCGTTGTGATCAATCGTGTTTTAATAAGCAGCAGTGAATCATCATTTGCTTGTTTGTAATTTGCATAACGGGATCTTGTTTGACTCCATAAGGCACTGGTCTTAAAAGTGAAATCTAATTTAGATTTGTGGAATCTCGTTAATTTTATCAAGTACTTAGTGTTTTAGCTGTGTCTCCTGGATTTTTTCTCTTCATTTCTAATAGGGTCTACCTCCCTTAGCTTGTAAGGAGACAACTTAAATAGAGAGATTGGGGATAAAGGTGACAGCTCCCAATCTGAGCCGTTGTCGCAGTGCCTGGACAATCTGTGCGACAACATTTTTTGGCGCCATTGTCGGGGATAGAGTTTTTCTGTCCTTGGTCTCAACGACATTTAATAATCTTCAGATCTTCTTTCGCCATTCATTAGCCTGTCGCAAGGGATCACATTTTCTGGCGTCTTTTCATCTCTTCATCTTTTCATCGCCTTATCTTTCGTCATATCACTAATCATTTCATCATCGTATCTTAAGCACCTGGACATTTCGGTTGGCTTCTTGTTTGGGTGGTGATTCCACTTATTTATCTATTTACTCCCAAACAAGAGTCCCCTCCTAATATCCATCTACTATCTCTCGATTATTTCTTCTATTTTCAGAATTAGTTTCATGTTCAAGTGGCGACTCCAATTCTTTCATTTCTTACAATAGTTCTTGCTAAGAAGTTCGCTTCTTGAGGACCTTTTGACTATTCTTGAACACGGATCTATTTCTTAAATTTTAAGCAGGTCATCATGGATGACACCTTTCATGACATGCCGGAAGAGGCCACTTAAAAATTGCCTTTTTTCTCAGGTGCTGATCCAGGCACTGCTCTATTACATTTAAGGACGGTCACCCTTTTTATACATAAATATTGTCGTCCTTCACAATATAATCATGAAGATGTCAAGATACGTGTCTTTGGTTATTCCTTAAAAGGTGATGCTATCGATTGGTTTCGAAATTGTCCTGAAGAGTATTGTTTACAAGACATCATCAATGCTTTTACAGATAAATATACAAAACAAGTTGACTCGCCTTGTGTTTCCAGTATTATGCAACATAATAAAATTGATCTTGTAGAAGATTCAGCTATTAGCAGGAGTTTTCCAGACAATTCTCAGGACGAATCCACTTGTACCACAATAGCACAAACCCATGATAGTGGTGAAACAGAGACAAGTTTTCAAATCAGTCTTAACAACGATAAGCATCTTGTTAGTGAATTGATTCAGATGGTTAAGGATATACAGCTAAATCAAGCTCAAATCATTAAGAATATGGAACTTAATCAAGAAAAAATAATAGCGAATCATGCCAGGGAAATTGGTTCTATACAGAGCAAGTTATTGGCCTTAGAAGAAAAACATATCAAGGAAATGACGATCATGGAAACAAATCATGAGAAAGAAATGAACTGTATGCAAAATATCTTCATGGCCATGAAAGCGGATAATGATGAAGCAACAAAAAACATGGAACGCAAATTGTTGACGATTGAGGAAAGTCGTGCACAGGAAATAAATGTCATGGAAAATAGATTAAAGATGATGGAAGTTAATCATTCTAATCAGATGTCTGATATTCAGAAGAAGTTGGAAAAAATGGAAAGATCACACATGCATAATTTCCAACCGAAGACAGATTATAGGCCTCCCAATTTGCTGAAGCAATTTCCATCTCATCACACGGAGGTCACTTTTCCCATTAAGGAAGAGTTAACTATGGCTACAAAGGACGTTGAAAAAGACCAAGCTTATGTGTCACCTTTAACAGAGTATATTCAGAATAAGATTGGTCACATTCCAGGCTCATCAGAGGTTTTGTACAAGCATTTTCAAGATAAGGACAAGAAATCTACAATGGTCTCATTGTTGACATCACAACCTCCTCAGACGAAGAGAAAAAAACAGAAAAGAAGAAGTAAGCGGTTTGATTCGTCTGATGGTCGAGAACAGCTTGACATTCGGATAAGACAGAGTCCTACAATTAGCAAGATTGGACATGGCACATCTGAAAAGCAGCCTATAGACTTGCCTGAAAGCAAGCAAATGCTCAGCATGCACTATATTGAGCACATCTGATGCCACAGGGCATCCTTTGTATTGTATCTCTAACCTTACGCCTTGTTATTTCAGCATTTCATTTTGCAGTTAGAGTAGATTTACTTTTCATGTTAAGTAGAATAATAAATAAAAGAAGAGCTTCTATTTTTCATGAGCTTAATGTTATATGATGATATTTGGATGGACGCTACTTATGTAATCTTGTGCGTTGCTTGGATGCAGATTTTGGATTCTCACATTCCTTCAATGAAGCAATGTGTCCCCAAGTAGAGCCAGATGTTGACCACACTTTGTCAACTACCCCATAGCAAAACACCCCCATTTTTTCAAATGGGATTCGTCATGTTCAATGTGATCGCGCCATTCAGATTCCATCACCAGACGACAGTTTTTATAAATGATGTAAACCCATTCTGCATGTAATGATGTAAATGATCTAAGTAAGACTGTCAATGTATGTAACAACCTAGGTAAGCCTGGTATGTTGTTGATGATTTCCATCCTAGGAGGTTTTTTGTCTCACTGATTCACGAAAGTGATCGGTAGAGTTTTTCCCTCCAGCCTCACCCCAAAGCTAGGGTGGATTTTGTCATCAACATACTAAGTAAGTCTTGGTGTTTCTATCGAGTCCTTGTAAAAGTAGTTTGAGCTACTTGGTCTACTAGATCATGTTTTGAGTCCCATAATTGGGTATTTATTTGAGGGTCTGTACGAATGGGTATTCCCCCTTCATGTATGTAAATGTATTATCTCATGTAAAGAGGGTTGGAAAAATAATTAAAATCCACTCTCAGTCAATTAATTAAATTTTCTGGTCAATTAATTTAAAAAAATCTTAAACCAGAAATTTAATTAATTTAGGGTCCTAAGTTAGGATTAAATCTTTCAAAGGCAAAATATGTGGGTCCTTGGAAAATGATTTTTTAAAAGCCCCAGGCCAAAGAAATATTGAGAATTTTGAGAAATTTTGGACCTTTGGGCCTTGGTGGTTAAGTCAAAGTCAAAATTTTGGAGTAATTAACTCAAAAATAATATTTTTGAGTTAATTAAAATTGAATTAAATGATAAATTCGTTTTTTCCCCAAAATTTTAATTTCAACGCTCCTGATTAAAAGATGATTAAATCTTTTGGACAGTTGAGATTATTTTGACAAGGATCATCCAAACTAGCCATTGGAGATTTTGTCCTATAAATTTAGAGGTCTTTGTCAATATTGAGTCACCCGATCTCAGGATCGTGCACTGGTCTTGGAAGCTCTTGTGAATTTTCTTTGATGAATAAAGCATAAAGACTTTGGGGTTACAAATCTTGATGTTTCTTCTCAGATCTATGTGGTGAATTGACTCTAAACTCTGCTACTTTGTTTCTTCCATTTTATGGTTGATGGCCTTCATGGATTAATCTGCATACAGGTATCTTGTGCAGTTTTCTGGGTTTATAAAATGACATTCTGATTTTTCTGAAAAGGTCTCATGTTGTTTTCTTAAATCTCTATTGATCTAAGGTTCAGATCTAAGTGCGCAAGGAAATTTTTCTTAAGATTGAGCGTCTGGGGAAGTCTTCGGTTGGACCAGCCGACTCTCAATAAACATAAATCTGAAAAGCTCATTATTTGTTAAATTCCAAGTCTATCTTACGAAATTGGTGGTTTTGCAGGGTTTTCTAAGGCTTGTACCTCTCCCAAAAATTTTAAATCTCTGAAAATTGTGCTAAAATGGATGCAAATCTGACCATGAGGGTTTTAAATCTGTAAACTAGTTTGTAAATTTGTAAAAAAATTTCAAGACTGTAAGGGTTTAATCGTTTCTTGGTGTGTATATCTTCAGATCTGGTTGATTTCTTGCAGGTTCAGGGTTCAAATCGAATTTTTTTTAAAGATCTGAGACAGATCTAGCCTCCAAAGGCCAGATCTGACCTCAAATTACTACTGCGGATAAAATCTCAACATTATTGGATTCAAAGAGCATTTGAAAATCAGAGTTTGACAAGAAAAAAATTCTAAGTTTGCTAGGCAACATTTGTGTACTGGGTTTATCAAAATTATTCTGCCTCTGCAAAAATCGTTGTCTAGCTTCATTTCCCTGCTCATACGTTCCATGCCATCTCTGCGATTTCGTCGTGCCACATAGCTGCTCCTCACCATCGAGGCCGCTGCCTCCCCACGCCTGTCGCCGTCGCTACTCATCGCATCCAACCTGCAGACCACAAAACGACAAACGCACACATTTAAATTTCAAAGAACCCTACCCCTTTACGCATATGTTTTGACTTTTTTTTATGCGGATTTAAATTTTGATATAGCGTTATTTTTTTAGGAATTCGATTGTTTTAAATTTTGTTAGTTTCAGGTTAGCGTAGATTTTAGTTAGGATTAGAGTTGAAGCGTTAGTTTAATGATAGCGTAGGTTTTAGATTTCAAATTTTTTAATTGTTAGTTTTAATTTGTTTTATTTTAGATTTTAACTTGGTTTAAATTTTAATTTGTGTTTTTAGTTTTTGTTTAGTTTTTAGATTCTAACCTTTAGCTTTATATTATTTAGATTTCATTTTTTTTGTAGTTAGATTTTAATTTTAGTCTTTCTTTAGAATTAGTTTAATTTTTTGATAAAAATAAAAAATTTATAAAATATAAAATTTTCAAAAAAAAAATTCTCTTTTATAGTCAAATGAGCTTTTAAGATTTTATCCTAGGTGTGACTATACAAAAATTTTGGGATTTGCTGAAGTGAAATTAATTGTAACATCTTAAATATCTAGCATTCTCATATTATTGTGAGTTCAAGTTATTCATGGTTGTGACGTTTTTCAATTAAATATCGTTGTGATCAATCGTGTTTTAATAAGCAACAGTTAATCATCATTTGCTTGTTTGTAATTTGCATAATGGGATCTTGTTTGACTCCATAAGACACTGGTCTTAAAAGTGAAATCTAATTTAGATTTGTGGAATCCCGTTAATTTTATCAAGTACTTGGTGTTTTAGCTGTCTCCTAGATTTTTTCTCTTCATCTCTAATAGGGTCTACCTCCCTTAGCTTGTAAGGAGACAACTTAAATAGAGAGATTGGGGATAAAGGTGACAACCCTCAATCTGAGTCGTTGTCGCGGTGCCTAGACAATCTGTGCGACAACAAGCTCACAATTCAAGAATCAAATGGGAGGGGGCTAGACTTATATAGTTTTCCTTGTAATGACTAGTTGAAAACCCTCTACCAAAGAAATCGTTTTTTGAATTGTCATCCACAACCCAAAGACTAAGTCACTTCATGAGAAAATACTAACATCAAATAATTGTCCTTAAAGGGGGTTGACTTGTGTATATGAGGAAAAACAACTACATGAAAGGGCCAAGTTCACTTGAGAAGGCTCAATTTGCTTGAAAGGAGGCTTCATTTTCTTGAAAGAAGGTTCAATCCACGTCCAATAGCTAGTTGGTGTCCATAATAGGTCTAATGTATAGCTTGTTTGAGCCTAACCACCTCAATTGCAATGTCCCCATTTTTTGGATTCCCGTGTGATATTGTTAAGGGAGATCTCCAAAGCTTGTGTCAGCCAGATCATAGGAGTAGGATTACACAATTGGTGATCCTGGTAGGTTTGGAGGAGTTTCATGGAGTTCGAGTGGAATCACTTACCATATTTCATCATTAGGATCAATTCTAACGTATGCATGGTTCGGTCTTTGTTAAAATGCATTCTGGTGATTCCCTGTGATGTTTCAAAATAGGAAAAACAGTGCTAATAAAGAAAACCATAAATTTACACCATGGAAATTTCAAACATTGCAGTAAATACTCAGAACGACATGAAATACTGAAACAACTGAGCTATTTTATTATGAAATGGGCAAGAGTACAAATATATAGAGGAATGCACTTGGGCTTGCATTTTGGCAATCTAAGCAAAGCCCAAATGAGAAAATACAACCTAGAAAGAATGTTGAGTTATGCTCTGTGTTGTCCCAATGAATCTACACTAACTATTGCAATGGAATAGCTGGAAACCCCTCTTTCAGTGCTCATAAAATTATCCAAAATTTCTTCCAAACTCCTCAAGCCAATCTGACCAAAACCCATAAATGTTTTGACCTGATCATGAACCTCCAAAAATTACCTCCAACAAGCCCTATGCTCCCCCAGTAGTGGTTGAATACGCTGTCTACAAAATTGCGAGTGAAATACTCAACAGCCTGCCAAAAATGCAAAAAATAACTCCTTCGACACTTCCCCTATCTCTCCCAACAAACAATGTCCCAAATGGCTAAGGCACTCTCCCACCAATGTGCCTAGCTTTTCCTCCTTTGCGCTGGCCCAGTGACTACCGCACTACTCCTAAGATATGTTATCAATCTTAGCCTTTGAGTTTCGTCTATAGCTTAACAAGATAATGAACCTTTCTCCGCCAAATATTCTCCCATCAATCAACCCCTAGAATCAACTAGCGACAGTCACACAAGAATACAACTATGTCCTCCAGAAATACACACTCCTGGGGAAACTAAATGCAAATGCTGAAGATATGATAATGAATCTCTCTCGGGTGATAATGGAAAACCAATCTAGGGTGGCACTCGAAGTCCCCCAAAGAATGGATGAGTTATCCGTTCGGAAAACTCGTGCTAAACAACAAGTGACCCGGCTAAGCAGCTCGAGCAACTGAGATTAAATTCGATAATCCAATGATGCGAAATGAAGTGAGCTTCCTTCCTTTTATAATCTTCTTTGGGCCTTTTTCCCGCCTTTTCCTTCCATACCCTGTTAACACTCATGCTTTTCGAACCAGCTATTAAGGGTATGCATATTTCATGTGTGGGTGGACCCATTCACCACTAATAAAATAACATAACATAAAGTTACTAACTTCTAACTCCTAAGTCTTCTAATGAAAAATTGAATGGGCCCCGACATCACCAAAATTAGCCCTCAATACATGAAAATAAATCTTCTAAAAAAATAATTTAGGAAGGGACATTACAGTCCTCCCCTCCCAAATGTTGCTTGTCCCCAAGCAACTTTAGTGTTGGATGCTCCAATATGTGTTCACCCACCCAAGTGGCATCCTCATTCGGCAAGCTCTTCCAATGCACCAAATACTCCCTGATTGTCCTGCTCCTGAGCTTTCTCTCTCTAGTCTCCAGATTGGCCTCTAGTTCTAAAACTTGATGCCCCTCATCATCAAGCGGAGGCAACTCCATAGTTGTCGTGATCTGCTGCCCCAACACTCTCTTGAGGCATGAAACGTGAAAGATATTGTGGATTCTGCTTCCTGGTGGCAACTCCAACTCATAAGCTACCTCTTCGATCCTCCTGGTTGTTGAGATTTTGGGTAGCATTGGATGTGCTCTAGCTCTGAAACTTTTTGGAGGGGCTAGAACACATGAGATCTCCAAGACCCAGAAATCGTTTGGAGAAATTCCACTCGAAACCTAAGTTATTGAAAATATTAACTATTTTAATGGAGACCCTAACTCTAACTTATGGAAATTAAATAATTAATGTGAATTAATTTAGACATGTGGGTAAGAATGTTCTAAGTGACGTGGATCAAGTCTTTTCTAATCTTAGCCATCAATTAGAGACTAGATCACGACCGTTGAATGTTCAACGAGAAAAGTATTAAAGGAAGGCTTTGGGTCAGTTGGAGGACACACACATAGTGGTAGCACTTGAGCTAAGTCGATATTCTAGGGCACAGTTTGTTGAGAATTTTTGAGTGAGCTTGTAGTGCAGTGAGGGGAAGATTGGCAGTGGGATTTCAGACCTGAGGCCGATGATACATTGGCAGAGAGGCAAATCTATACCAGAGCAGTGTAGAGACCCAACAAGGATGACGTAGGCCCAACCAGAGCAGCGCAGAGACCCAACAAGGGTGACACAGGCCCAGCCAGAGCAGCGCAGAGGCAGCGTAGGCTCAGCCAGAGTGACGCAGGCCAAGCCAGAGCTATGCAGAGGCAGCTTAGGCTCAGCCAGGATGACGCAGGGCCAACCTGTGCAGGCTCACGCAGGGTCGTATGAATGACGCAGTGCCAGGAGTGATCCATAATTATGAAGGAATGAAATAATATGTAGAAATAAAGATAAACACAGAGATGCAGCAAAAATAAAACTTCATTTCATTAATATCATATAACAAAAATATGCTAAAAGACATAATGGAAATAAACATCTAGGGCGCTAGTAGGCTTATCTCTAAGAAGAGATATGGCGGCTACATGCATCTGAACGGTGTTACAATGAGGCTCGAGGGCCTATTTATTATTGCGAAACAATGGAAAACTCAAAACATCCAAAAACCTAACCCTAAGAGATGAAGTGCCAAAACTATGGGCCCCGTTTGGGTAAATTGGTGTTTCAACTTCTCAGGGATGTAACTTTGGCATACGATCTCCGTTTGACGTGCACCATACCTCATTAGAAAGATCTATCCGAGGAGTAAAAATTTTGGTGCGAGCAACATTGGACCATGTACCCATGTTACTCTCGGTTTTCCCAAAAAAGGTCGTTTAGGGCCTCAAAATGGCTCCGGAAGTTCAGGACCCGAAAAATTGCTAAAAATTGTAAGTTGTGTTGAAACTGAACAATTGAAAGAGCTGATGGTGGGGGTCCAAATGGAATAGGTGGGTGGCCACCGATATCCACATGGATCATTCCTCCCTCCTTAGGAAGCAATGGTCCCCATTGCGTTCCTCCATGAGAGGCAAATTCTACTGAACTTGGTATTGGATTTGTCGAAAATGTCATGGACCCGCGGGCAAACATGTTGGATGCGTTCAGTAAATTTGGTTTCTTTATCAGCCTCAGACAATACATGTGTGGATTCTGTCTGTGTCGTCGCATGAGGTATGGCAACATCAGGCGACGGTGCATCGGGGGTCAGATCAATGGAGTGCTTGTCCTGACAGTGTAGAGGAACCTCTGTGAGTGAGGAGAAAATGTCCTTGTATTCCTCCACAACTTTGTCCATTTGCTACAGCCGTGCAAGGGAGCCCTGTTTCAAGGTTTTGGCCACAATATTCTTTTTTCCCCGTGAGCAAGTTGTAAGCAAAATAAATTTCCTGGTTTGGGAAACAATCTTACTGCGTTGTTTTACAGTAGTCAAAGAGATGACAGGAGGTGTTACTACCTCTGGTATCCTGTACAAGTTATTTCGCAACTTAATAATGACAGCACGAGGCCTAGACTCATACACAACATGTTGCCTCCACAAGTATGGTTGGCCCAATAATACATCAGCTACATCAAGAGGAGCAATATCACACAATACCTCATCCGTGAAATGGTTTGATGTTGTACAGAAGGCAGCACTGTTGGCGGATGCGGAGATCTCTCCCTAGGTGAAGCCACCCGATGGTATACGGCTGTGGGTGTGATATGGTCGGTAGGCCGAGCCGCTTCACGACCTCTGTTGAAATGAGTTTCTTTTGGCTTCCGCTATCGACAAGAAATTGCAATGGGGAACCCTTCACCCACATCTACGAATGGAAGGGGCGCTCCCCCTCTTCTGGATCCTCGGGATCCTCCCTCTGGAGCTTGGTGGTGGCAACAATGGCACTGGGGTCCGCATCAATGATTTGCTTCCCTTTGTCATCTCCCTTGTTTGGTCCTGGCTCAGGATCAGAACATGCATCTGATTCGGGTGCCTTCAGTTCGGCCACCAGCGACTGTTTGGCCCGACACTCGTTGGTGCTGTGAGTGGGGCTGTTATGAAATTCACACCACTTCTCCGTGTCCTTCTTTGGATTTGTGGGGGTGTTTATTGTCACCCTGCTTTGGCTTTGCCCCTTGTTCTGTGGTTCGGGGGCACCTTTCCCTCACTTCATATTCGCGGATCCAAAGTCTCACTTCTTTTGCTCAATCTTGGCAGCATAGCGATATGCCGTGCCAAGCGAGGTAATGTCGAGGAACTCCATTTCCTCCTCAATGTGTCTGTGCAGACAGTTGTGGTACTTGAGCACCAAATGTATCTCCGAATATTTTATACCCAACTTTGTGCACAGTGTATGGAACAAATTCGTCAGTTCGTGCACATCTTGGTCCCTTTGCTGTCACAGTGTGGTCCATTGGATGTACTTGTTCTCATAGCTCCCCATGGGGTAATATTGTTCCTTGATGCCATCTTGGAACGAGTTCCAAGTGCGTGCGGCCAAGAATAGAGAGGGTCCCCCTTGTCCTTTTTCTCACAGTAGGTTTCCCACCAGTCTTTGACTTGGGGGGCAGCTTTGAGGAGTGCAAAAATAATCTTTTCTCGGTCAGAGAAATCATGGAACAAGAAATACCCTTCTAACAAATTCAACCATCTATCTATGATGTCTGCATCTATCTGGCCTTTAAATGCAGGAATGTCAAAGTTTACTTGTACCTTGAAGGGAGTGGTGCCTCCAGAGTGGTTGTTGGATGCAGATGTGCCGTATGTGGGCAGTCGTTGAAGTATCTGGGAAAAGTTATCCATTATCGCGTTCCTCTGTTTCTCAAGGGCCTCCTCGAGCAATATTTTGATAGGATCTCCTGCTCCCTTGTCTTTCTTTTCTTCCGCCATGGGAGGTCGTTGGGGTTTGCGAGGCTGATCTTGCAAGGGTTCAACCAGATCGAGCCCTAACTCCTTATACCCTGACCGCATTGGGGACATGAAAAGAAAAACAGAGAAAGAGTAGAATGTTCGGATACCACTGATCTAGAATTATGCAGGAATGCAATAATATACAGAAATAAATATAAACACAGAGATGCAGCGGAAATAAAACTTCATTTCATTAATATCATATGACATAAATATGCTTACAGACATAATGGAAATAAATAGCTAGGGCGCTGGTAGGCTTATCTCTGAGAAGAGATGTGGCGGCAACATGCCTCTGAACTGTGTTACAATGAGGCTCGAGGGCCTATTTATTATTGCGAAACAATGGAAAACTCTAAACATCTAAAAACCTAACCCTAGGAGATGAAGTGCCAAAACTATGGGCCCCGTCTGGGTAAATTGGTGTTTCAACTTCCCGGGGACGAAACTTTGGCATACGATCTCCGTTTGATGTGCACCATACCTCGTTAGAAAGATCTATCCGAGGAGTACAACTTTTGGTGTGAACAACATTAGTCCATGACCTCATGTTGCTCCCGATTTTCCAAAAAAATGTTGTGTAGGGCCTCAAAACGGCTCCAGAAGTTCAGGACCCGAAAAACTCTAAAAATAGTAAGTTGTGTTGAAACTGAACAAGTAAAAGAGATGATGATGGGGGTTCAAATGGAATAGGTGGGTGGCCACCAATATTCACCTAGATCATTAGGGCCCCGAAACGGCTCTGGGAGTGCAAGACCCAAAAACCTGCTAAAATTAGTAAGTTGTGCTGAAAGTCAAAAACTACAAGAATTGACGCTGCAGGTCCAAATGGAATAGGTGGGTGGCCACTAATATCCACCTGGATCAGGGAGAGGCAGCGCTAGAGTTCCAGTGGGCCAAAAAGTGCTCGTTTTCAATAAATCTAGAAGGTGTGAAGCCTCAAATAAATCAGCCATATTTTTTGTCTCCGAGTGATAGAGGTACATCTGTCGAGATTTTCTCTGTTTGGGCAAACCATCTCTGGTGCCCTTGAATGTATTCAGAGTTCTGGATAATACTAAAACCCTCTAAGATTTGTTGCACCGGTTTTCCCGCATTGGGTTTTTCCGGTGACATTTGTCAAAAAATATTGTGTCCTTTGTCATGTGGGCTTTATTCTTCAGTACTTGATCTGTATGTATGTGTAGGCTGCAGTAGTGTTTACTTTGATGTTTTATTGAATATTTTCGAAAAAATAACTTGTTGATTAAATCCAACAAGTAGGAGAGGTAAATCAGAATACTGCAGTAGGATTTATGTAAGTTGGATTCATAAATTTTGACATGGTATCTGAGCTATTATAGATCAAGGGGAGCTGAAGCCATCAACAAAGTGATGAAGATTGTTTTCTGCAGGAAAGCGGTTGAGACAGCCCAGATCCAGGAAGAGGCAATACAACACCTTAGGGACAACGCAAACCCAACAGGGGTGACACAGATCCTGTCTAGTTGATGTAGAGGTTGACGCAGGCCTAGAAAGGTGATGCAAAGCCTCTTTATCTCACGTGGAGGCTGACGCAGGCCCAAGAGGATGACGCAGTCTGAGAGGGGGTGACGTTGTGCCAGTTTCTATGGCTAGAGGTGCAGTTTTTGAGCTTCAAAGTTGCTGGTGGGGCATTGTTTCCGCCAGTGTAGAACAATTTCTAGCAAGGTTGACAAAGTAAGGGGAAGTAGTTCCTCAGTAGACTTTCTAGCCAAGAAGTCTGAGATCCGATCAGCTGAGAGATTGGAGAGGGTTGATTCGGCAGAATTGGTGGAGGATTTCCAAGAAGGAAATCACTGGTTAGATGGAGCGTATTCTTTAGAGGGCTTTCTATTGCCAAGAAACCTAGATCCGGTCTCTTACTGAGAGCAGTAGCAGAAGAAGGGAGAAGAGCATCTGCTTCGACACCGTTGAGCAGAGATGGTCTCTCATGGATTGAGGGATCAAGACAGGTTAGATGGAGCATCTAACTTCGTCATTTGGAAGGTCAGGATCCTATCTGTCCTGGATGAGTATTGCATCAAATATTATGCCAAGAAGGCCGTGGTCGTCCCGGTCGATGTTGATCCGTTAAAGAAGTATTAAGAAGTGCAAGCAAGGGCCAAGTGCTTGTTAATGGACGGGGTAAAGGATCATGTGGTCCCACACATTGCCGAGAAGAATATGGCAAGTGAGACGTGGATGACCTTGACCACATTGTATCAAGGTGCTTCTGTCTAGAGGAAGATGCTTCTGTAGAACCTGTTGTTACTATTTCAGATGCACAAGGGAGAGAAAATTGACCCCTTCCTCATTAGATTGAAGGCAATTTGAGATCAGCTAGTTGCTATGGGGGAAACTCCTGATGATGGTCTCATGGTGAGGATTGCCCTGAATGCAGTCATCGATGATTGGGATACCTTTGTCGAAAGCAATGTGGAAAAAATTGAAGTTGGGATTAAATCAACAAGGGTCAAAAAGTTGAAAAACTCAATAAAGTTGAGAGTTTTTTGAAAAAGTTGGCAAAAAGTCGACAAAATTAAAAAGATACAAATTATTCAATTTTTTTTAATCTTTTTAGCATCTAAAGTATCCACAACATCAAATAAATGTATTTCCACATAAACATGTAAAGAAAGCTAATATATAATATGTATATGAAGTTTAGTGCTACATCACATATCAAAAGGGTGAATCAAGTCCTGAATCTTGAGTCGTGTCTCAGTCTCAACTCTCAAGAGTCAAAATATCAACAAAAAATATAATAAATGTATATCATGAGTCATCTCCATGTCATAAAGTAATCAGTCACTGAGATCCCCTGCCCCTTTTACAGGAATAGGGAATGGCTTTGCCTTTTTCTCTAGAGGAAGAAGGCCCTGCCCCTAGGGATACAAATGGACTCAGTCGTCCTCTAGAAGCAAATAAAAGAGGTGGCCTCTATCCTCTGCCGTTGCTGCTGCCCATCCTAGATGGTGTCACCTCCTCCACATCCTCCTCCTGCTCTGCCTCCTGATCCTGCTCCTCCTCCTCTACCTCAGGCTCCTCCTCCCCTGCAACTGCTACCTCCTTTGGCATTAGTGCCTCTGGATCCACATCTAACCAATCAGGGATCGAGTCCATGGTCAGCCTCTCAGTCTTGACCCTCCATGGAGCAATCACATCAATATTGTCCAATGAGATGGCATCCATATCAGGATTTTTCTGAAGTTGTCTCATCCACAATCGAAGATTGTAGTAGACGTACACCATGTCATTGAGGCGTTGGGATTCCAATCTGTAAAAGGGTCATAGATTGTAAATTAGTACTTAGAAAATTTAAATATTAAAAATAATCAAATGAATTAAAAAATTTAATTTGAAATATTTTTACCTGTTGCGCTTTTTGCTGTGTATTTTGTCAAATACACTCCAGTTGTGCTCACACACAGAGGAACTGCATGTTTGGCTAAGCACTCGAATGGCAAGCTTTTGGAGATAGTGTACTCTACCACCATAGCTTGTCCGCCAAGCATCTACAAGTTAAAATAAAAATGAGAAGCAAAAATTATGAAGAGACAATGAATTATGAAATTTGAAAGTTGAAAGTTGAAACAAATTGAAGCTTACCTGGCATTTTGGTCGTCCTATTCTTAATAGCCATGGTAAAACCAAATGTGCCACCTGCCATCCTATATATTTCCATTTCTTTAGAAATATCTTCACGTTCTTTCTCAGATGCCACCATCCTCTCAACACGTGAAGAATCCATCCATCACCTCGCCATCAAATCTGAAACCACAGGAGTAAGCAAATGCGGGGTTGAGGTAGATACCTGCAGCATGAATGGGGCGATGAAGGGTATTGTTCCATCGGTCATCAATCACTCTCCATATGACTTGTTGTTTCTCTAACCCCTCATCTCCCTTATCTTCATAATAAGCACGAATGGCTTCTTTGGCCCTATCCATGGCCTCATACAAGTAGCCCATTGCGGGATTCTCTCCATCAACCAACCGAAGAACCCTTACCAAAGGTTCTGAAATGGCACACACCTCCTCTACTCCTGCCCAAAAGCTCTGATCATATGAAACTAGTCTGCGTATGCCCTCTCCCTCTGGTTTGCACCTAACAGATAAATCACGCCAATCCTGTGAAAGAAACATGCTCTTCACATCCCACATAGAATTCAACAAAGACTGAAGAGATATGAAAGTAGTGGAAAAGTGTGTTATCGCAGGACACACCAACTATTTGTTGTTGGTGAATCTTCTCATCAAGCTTGTAATATCCCTTTTCAGGGGTATCTCTCAATCACAGTCAGCTCTAAACCAGAGATGGACTGGAGGGGCGTTTACCAGATATTTCACCTCTGAAAAGAGGGTGAGATCTGGAGGCTACCTGGCCCTCACCAAACTCTGTCTATAGAGTATGGGAAAAACACAACAGATGGGATAGCAGCTGGAATGTCTCAAAGGAAAAATAGGCAGTGACACGGAGCATACAACATTACATGAAATGCTAGAAACAGTACATGAAATAGATACACATAAAATAGAGAGAATGCTAAGCCATTTTATTATACTGAGCAATAGAAATGAGTACAAGAGGTGATCGGAATGATGGCACCTCGACTTGCACCAGGCAAGTGAAGAAATACTCTCAGAATGACAAAGGAATGGCTGCTCTTTGATCTGCGTCCACGCTGCTGGAAAACTGTCGTGTAGCTGCTACTGTTGGAACAAGATGAGTATTTGGGGCTGCTCCCCTACTCGGAATAAGCTGAAACTCTGGAATCAGCCTCTACTCACAAAACCCAGAAAAGCCCAGAAAGCATTTCTGAAACGGCCAACCCCCAAAAATCACCCCCTTGAGGATCTACGCTATCCGCCAAGGCTCTACGCTGAGGCTGAATGGAATCCACCAAAATACTGCCACAAACTCTGCCAAAAGCCTCCAATAGGCAAGTGTTGGCCCCTTGCACAATCTCTAGACCCGAAACCTCCAAAATGACATCAACCTGGAGCTCCCACGAAATGAACTGCGTCCTCCCTCTCAAGACTGCGCAGTCACTAGATGCAATGCTCCACAACAAAGCCTCAACTCGATTCTCCTGCAAAAATACTGATAGGAATTCCTCACCCGAGCAAGCACTCGAAGTCTCCCGGGGCTGAGGGTGAGATCTCCGAACGGAGACACTCAGTGCACTAAACAGTGCTGCAGACAAGCTAAACAGCTAGTGTGCTCAAGTAGTTGAAGTGACTAGGTCAATATGCATAAACATCGAATGACCAAAATGAGGAGGCTCTCCTCCTTTTATAACGTTGGCCTCTCTCTCAAACCGTAGGCCCATCATCTCCAACGTAGCCTCTCTTGGCCCCACGCTGCCAACTCAACCTGCGCAGTCCCTCCACGTGCTCTAGTGGGTCCCTTCTCTATGTGGCCTCTTTGCCCCGCTTGGCCCACTTAAGTTACAACGTTGTGTCTACTAGGGAGTGAACTTTATGTTTAGAGTGAGTTATGTCCCCCTCTACTCACTTTTATTTATAATTTAACTATAGTAGGCAAAATTGATCAAAATTAATATTTCCAATTAGCTGCTGCTAATTGGGAATATTACAAAGCTAAGCACGGATGCATGATTATATATAAATTTTGTTATGCTCTTGGATGATTCAAAAATATGCCTCACAATAGTAATCTTACCTATATCCTCCAACATCAAGTCAATACAATGCGCAACACAATGTGTCCAAAACAGGGTAGGATGCCTCTCCATAAGCAACCTGCCAACTGCAACATAATTTGCAGCGTTGTCCGTTATGACTTGGACAACATTTTGGGGGCCTATTTCCCGAATGAAGATGTACAACAACTCATATAATAAAGGTGCTTCTTTAATGTGTGCAAATGCATCAACGAATTTCATAAACATTGTCCCCTTGGGACAACTAACCAAGAAGTTAAGAAGGGTCCTACCCTTCTGGTCAGTCCAACCATATGACATGACTGTGCATCCAGTGTGTTCCCATGATGCCCTAAACTCCTCCAATCTAATAGTGCAATCATTCTTTTCATCTTGAAGAAGAGGCCCTCTCAACTTTGCAATGGTAGGGGCTTTTTACCCCAGGCCAACGACAACAACAACATCAAACATAGGTTGGTAGAATGGGCTTGTCTTGGAAATGTTGAAAGGAACATCACTCCATAGAAGACATTTACTGACCAACTTGTCAGCTTTTGCCTTTCCATTTTTTTTAATTACTGATTTCATGCTAGGTTGTCCACCAGGTTCGGTTCTAGTGACAAAAAAAGAAGAGAAAGCTGAAGGGTTGGGAGTGGAAGGTGATGCTGAAGAACCACTCTCACTTACCCCCATTCTTGAGGTCCCTACAAGTTGGATTTTTATTTCTGCCCTGGTGTCTTTTCCATCGTCTTTATCCATCAATGCTTTAATCGCCTGTCGGATGATTTCTAGAGATGCATTGGGGCAAAGTTCTATATTTTGCCTCCGAATTTTCCCCAAATGGAATTTTAATCTGTTAACACCCCCTGACATATGCTTTCCACACAACTTGCAAGACAAATACATTATATTGACACCCCCAGTTTCGGGTACAGGATCAGGTTCACCATATTCCCACATAGGGTCCAAAATCCTTGGCATTATGTTTGAAACTTTGAACTTGAATAATTGAATTTGAACCTGGGCACAAAAATAAAAATTGAAAAAAAATAAAAATTGCCCATCACATAGGAAGCAAACACAACTGTAATTGTTGATTTTAAATTTTAAATGCCTCTTCTCACTCATTTGAACACACACAAAATCACTAAACAAGGGTTTGAATTTTTGTTATTTGATTCTTGAAAGTTGAAGTTTTAAATTTTAACTCAATCTAGAGTCTAGACTATAGACTCTAGATTCTAAGAAAAATAAGTTAGAAAACAAGCTAATTGAAATATAGAATTATTTAAGAAGACATTTATGTAACAATTTACAAACAATAAGAGAGAAAATACATACTTGGCAGCAGCAAGCCGACACCTTCAATCTCCCACGTTGAGCGGTGGACAAATCTCCAAATCCACACCACAAATCTTGGAAAATGGAAAAGCTCAAGCCTCAATCACCTCCTCTCTGTCCACAACCCTCAAACGCAGCAAACATATTGAAAAATGACTGACAAAAATCGAGTTTCAGCCTCTTAACCGCGCATTTTGAGAGATAGACGACTTTTTCAATCAAATTGGGATAAAGTCGGGACTTTTCGATTTTATCGCGACTTTTTCAAGGCTTGAAAAAGTCAGCAAAAAGTCGATCGATATAATCAGCAAAGTGAGAAATTCATGATTTTTTGATAAAGTCGCGACTTTTTCCACACTGGTCCAAAGTATTTTGGGTAGAGAACAACTTCCAAATTAGGAGGACATGTGGGAAACTCTTTGTCAAGAGGATGTCTAAGATGGGTAGTAGCAGCAAAGGAGCCAAGATCAAGAAGGAGGAGGAGGAAGATGCGACTTTCACATATAAGGGACAGTGGCAGTAGCAAGGGAAGAAGAAAAAGGACCTCTCAAAGTTTCAGTGCTTCAAATGTGGCAAATTGGGACACTTCGCAAATACTTGTCCTCAGAAGAAGAAGGGAAAGGAAGATTCAGATTCCAAGATTGTGGCAGCCAAGGGGGATGATGGCAGTGATGATGATGTGGCCATGAGCACGCATGTACCTTGAGAGAAGAGGTGGGGCGACATTGATTTGTAGTTCTCTTGAACTACAGATGGGGGCCAAGATCCTTGAGGTGTCCAAACTCTTGGATCACATACGAGCTACAGGAGCCCTTAAAGGCAATAACACGTTGACTAGAGTTAGTTGGTGCAAAGAATCATGGAGGCACTTTGGCAGTGCTTGGACGCTGAATACTAGAGTGGAAGCAATAGTGCAGAGGCTAATGGGATTTCAGCAGCGGAGAGGTAGTGCTTACGCAATGCAGAGTAGCAAACAGCGCAAAGCTTCAGAGGTTCAATGTAGAGCAGCAGCAGAGGGTGCTTCACTATCGAAATGCAACCAAACTGACTTGTCTGTCAGTGTTTTGGGTGATGTCCTTCAGTTGCTTACTTCTTAGAAATTGAGTTGCAGGGTAGCTATTAGCAGTGGCAGTGCTATGGGCAACATAATGTAGCATTTGAGAGGGAGCTATAGTACATATGAGGCAGTGACTATGGAAGAGTCATGGGAAGCAGTATAGAAGGCAGAAATTCAGTGGATGAGGGGCAGCAGCCGAGCATCAACAACGCAAGGGACCGATGCCATGGATTAGAGTAACGCTTTTGGAGTGCAGTGTTGCTAGAGCACATTCCTCTCTAAGAGGGAGTGTTGAGATTTTGGGTAGCATCAGATGTGCTCTAGCTCTAAAAATTTGTGGAGGGGATAGAACACATGAGATATCCAAGACCCAAAAATCGTTTAGAAAAATTCCACCCGGAACCTAATTTATTCAAAATATTAATTATTTCAATGGAGACCCTAAGTCTAACTTAGGTAAATTAAACAATTAAAGTGAATTAATTTAGCCTATGTGGGTGAGAATGTTCTAAGTGACGTGGATCAAGTCTTTTCTAATCTTAGCCGTCGATTAGAGATTAGATCACGGTCTTTGAATGTTCAACAAGAAAAGTATCAAAGGAAGGCTTGGGGTCAGTTGGAGAACACACACATAGTGGCAGCACTTGAGCTAAGTCGAAATTCTGGGGCGCGGTTTACTGAGGATTTTCGAGTTATCTTGCAGTGCAGTGAGGGGCAAATTGGCAGTGGGATTTCAGATCCAAGGTCGAGGATACATTGGCAGAGAGGCAGATTCGTACTAGAGCAGCGCAGAGACCTAGCAAGGGTGATGCAGGGCCAACCATAGCAGCGCAGAGGCAACGTAGGCTCAACCAGAGTGACACAGGCCAAGCCAGAGTTGCGCAGAGGCAACGTAGGCTCAGCCAGTGGGACGTAGGGCCAACCTGTGCTGCGTAGAGGCTCACGCAGTGCCGTAGGGTTGACGCAGTGCCGGGAGAGGCAGCTTTGGGGTTCCAGTGAGCCAGAAAGGGCTCGTTTTCAATAGATCCAGAAGGTGTGAAGCCTCAGTTGAATTAGCCATATTTTCTGTCTCCGGGTGATAGAGGTACATCTACCAAGATTTTCTCTGTTTGGGTAAACCATGTCCCGCATTGGGTTTTTTCGGGGACATTTGTCCAAAAAAATATTGTGTCCTTTTTCATGTGGGATTTATTCTTCAGTACTTGATCTGTATGTATGTGTAGGCTGCAGTAGTGTTTACTTTGATCTTTTACTGAATATTTAAAAAAAATAACTTGTTAATTAAATCAAACAAGTAGGAGAAGTAAATCATAATACTACAGTAGGGTTTCTGTAAGTTGGATTCCGAAATTTTCACACTAGTCACCTTGTAAGGTCCATAAAATCGAGCATGCAGCTTCTTGGCCCCCATCTGTTTCAAAGTGGACTGTTGGTATGGCTGCAAGCGTAGGAAAACCAAGTCCCTCCTCAAAATGTCACTCTACCCACTGCCTGTCAGCATATAGCTTCTGCTGATTCTGATCTATTAGCAAATTATCCTTAATATCCTTGCGGATTTCTTGGCTCTCTTGGATCTAATCTTTGGCCTTTGGGGTTCGACTGTCTCCAAAAACAATGTCAGCAAAAGACAAATCATCATAACCATATAAAGCACGAAAATGAGTCATACCAATGGACATATGAGGTGTAGTGTTGTAGCAATATTCTCCTAAGTGCAACCAACGAATCCATGCCTTCTGTTGTCCGATCACATAGTTCCTCAAATACCCCTCTAGCCACTGGTTCACCCTCTTAGTCTGATCATATTTCTGTGGGTGGTAACTAGTGCTCGGAGTCAGCTCTGTGCCCACCGATCTGAAAAGCTCCTGCCAGAATCCCTCCATGAATATGTTGTCTCTATCATTGACTATGGCTTAGGTAGTCCATGCAAGTGGAAAACCTCTCTAAAGAACAACTCTGCTACCTGAGAATTTGAGTATCGAGTCAGAATAGCAAAGAAATTTGCATATTTAGTCAGTCTTTCGACCACTACATAAATACAATCCTTCCCTTGCACTGCAAGAAGTCCTGTCATAAGATGCATAGAAATGCTCTCCCATTTTCCCTCCGGAATGGGCAGAGGCTACAATAATCTTGCTGGATGCGTCAACTCTCCCTTATTCCTCTGACATGCCTCACACTCCTGTACTTATCTCAACACATCTCTGTTGAGGCCCTTCCAGGTGAAGCGCTCTCTCACAGCGATATATGTCTTCATAAACCCCTGATGCCCCGACAGTGGAGAATCGTGCGCTACATGAAGTACCCGTTCTCTCAACTGCGAGCCTGGAAGTAGAAATATGCGCCCCTTATAGGATACAACCTCCGCCATCACCCGATAGTTCTCATGTGGATGAATGCCCTCCAGGATCTCACATGCACGACGATCCTTGGAGTACTCCACTAATAACTGTGCCTTCTAGTCATGGCTAATGGTCATGAGTGAAAGTCCTGCAGGTCTCCTAGATAGTGAATCGACTACCACATTGTCTTTTCCTTGCACATACTCAATATCAAAATTGTAGGCGTGCACCTTGTTGACCCATCTTTGTTATCTGTCATTGAGGCCTTGTTGCCCCATGAAGTGGCAAAGACTATTACGATCTGTCTTCACCTTGAATTTGTTCCCCACCAAATACTGTCTGAATTTGGCCAATGCATGCATGATGGCCAACATATCCTTGTTGTATATGGAATACGACCTCTCATGGGGTAAGAGCTTCCTGCTCTCGAAAGCAATGGGGTGCCCCTATTGGGACAAGACGGCTTTGATCCCCTCACCCGATGCATCACTCTCCAAGGTGAAATACTGTGTGGAATCTGGAAACGCAAAAACCAGGAAACTACTCATCACCTCCTTGAGGCAATTAAAGGCTTCATGAGCTCCATCTGTCCATGAAAAAGCCCCCTTCTTGGTCAAATCTATGAGGGGTGTTGCCAACTGTGAGAAGCCCTTGACGAACTTCCTATAGTAAGGGCAAATGCCCAAAAATCCCCTCAATGCTGTCACATATCTAGGCTTTGGCCAATCCCGAATGGCACTGATCTTTTCCTCATTCACCTTGATGCCATATGCACCAATAATGTGTCCCAAGTACAACATCTTTGTCAGCGCAAATTCACACTTGGACAATTTGGCGTAGAACTATTACTCCTCAGAATACGAACATTGTCTCTAAGTGTTGCAGGTGCTCCTCCCACGTCCTGTTGTATATCAAGATGTCATCAAAGAAAACCAATACAAACCTCCTCAACTACCCCTTGAACACATGGTTCATGCATGACTGGAATGTGGTCGGGGAGTTGGTCAATCCAAAAGGCATGACCAAGAACTCAAAATTCCCATAGTGACATCTGAAAGTTGTCTTCGGGATGTCTTGATCCCTCACCAGGATCTAATGATATCCTGACCACAAATCAATCTTAGAGAAGAACTTGGCTCCTCTAAGCTCATCCATCAACTCATCAATGCGCGATATGGGATACCGGTTCTTCAATGTCTTCCTGTTGAGCGCACTATAGTCAATACACATGCACAGAGTCCCGTCCTTCTTCTTCACCAACACAACTGAAGAAGCGAAGGGATTGGAATTCGGCCTGATATGGCCCAATGCCAGAAACTCTCTGATGGCTCACTCAATCTCATCCTTATAGGCTTTGGGATGCCTATAGGGGGTAGTAATGACAGCTTGCACACCAGGCTTCATCTCTATGGTATGCTCAAATCCTCTATCTGGTGGTCGCCCCGGTGGTATATCTCCAAAAAATCCTGCATATCTATCCAAAACATCCTGTATTTGTGGTGGTGGAGGCTTGGTCTGTCTCCCAGCCTCTGAAACCCTCAGCTCCACTGCCCACAGTATGTACCCATGTCTCAAGTCTACCTCCATCCGATGAGTTGAAACTGTCTGTGGTGGATATGGATGCATACCCCAAAGAACTACTAACTTACTGTCTATCTTGCTAAACTCCATCATGAGCTACCTCCAATCGGTGGTAACTCTGCCAAGGGAATACAACCATTAGAAACTCAACACCATATTGGTGTCTGGTACATCCACTACAAAGAAGTGATCTGTCATCGTATAGTTCCCCATGGCCACTGTCAAAGTGGGAACATATTGGTTGCACTACATAGTCCTTTCCCCCAGAACTAGTACTGAAAAGCCCTCAAACTCCGCAGTGGTGATGCCTCTCCTATGGACCAACTAAGCATCAATAAAATTGTGGGTTTTCCCGTTGTCTACCAAGACTGAGACACGTTGTCCCTGCACTATGCCCCTGATCCTCATGGTCAGAAATTTGGGAACCCCGCACAAAGATGCAAGGACTCCCCCAGATGGTATAAAAGATGGTCCTCCTATTGGAGATGGTGGTGGTGGAGCTCTCTCTGATGGTTGCTTGTCGTCTCCTCCCTCAAACTCCAAATCAAACTCACCCTCCTTATCACTGTATGAGAAAACCTTGATATAGTGGCCTTTTCCCGCTGTGCACCGATGGCCTGGTGCCCATGGCTCCTAACATGTAAAACATAGTTTCCTCCTCCTGAGGTCTCTCCTAGTCTCATCATCCAACTGTCCTCTCCCTAGAGTTGCTCTGTGCTGGTGCAGTTCTAGTGTTGCCCCTTTTCTGAGGGTAGGGAGTGCGTGATGGAAAAGGTGCCTATGTCTTGGGGATGGCCCCCTACAAATCCCTCGTACAAGACACAACCTCCAATAAAGTGGAAGGTTTGCGTGAATTCACTATTCCACATAATAGCTCTGTCAAACCCTCTACAAAAATGTACACCCTCCGAGCATCTGACAAATACGACACCATAACTGAAACTCATGGGAACTTCGAAATATAATGCTTAGGGTGTCATGTTTGCTTGAGTTGGGTCAGCTCCCTAAAGTGAGCCTCTAGATCCCCTTGATAAAAATGCTCCACTACTCTCTGTGTGAAGTCCTCATAGGCAGTAACATTAGCATGCCCCAAAGTAGACAAGCCATGAAACCACCAATCGTGTGCCTCCCCCTCCAGATGCAAAGTAGCCATTTTAATGGCCTCCGTCTCGGTCATCTTGTTGAGCTGGAAATATGTATCCAACTTTTCTACCCATGCACGAGTTGTGCACTTGGTAGTGCCATCATATGTGGGGAAGAACATCCTCCCAATGGTATGCTGCAACTCATAACTCTGCGTGGCTTGGCTATAATATCTCGTTTCGGGGATATCTCTAAAATACGGCAAACTCCAACCAGAGATGGATTGGGAGGGCATTTACCAGATATGCCGCCTCTGAAAAGAGGACAAAACCCGGAGGCTATCTGGCCCTTTCCAGACTCTGTCTAAGAGTGAAAGATAAACACACCAAGTGGTATAGAACTAGAATGCTCAAGAATATATAAAAATAATAGTGCAACAGACATATAATAACATAGACAAAATGTACGACAACTCATCCAGAAATATAGAGAGGAAATGCTAAGCCATTTTATTAAACTGAGAAATATAATGAAGTACAATAGGTTATCAGAGTGATGGCACCTAAACTTCCTCAAGGCAAGTGAAGAAACTCTCAGAATATACAGGAAATCGCTGCTCTCTGAACTGCGTCCCAGCTGTTGGAAAACTGTCGTGTAGCTGCTACTGCTGGAATGAACTGAAGACTAGGGGTTGTTCCCCTTGCCGAAATGAGCTGACAATCTAGAATCCTCCTTTACTCACCAATCCCGACAAAACCCAGAAACCATATCAAAAATGGCCGACCTCCGAAAAACACCCCCTTGGGGAATTACGCTGGCCTTCAAGGCTCTGCGCAGAGGCTAAATGAGAATGACTGAAACACCACCTCAAACTCCACCAAAATCCTCCCAAAGGCAAAGGCTGATCCTCTGCTCAAAATATCGGTTCAATCTCCTGCAAAAACACCGATCTGGAACACCTCCAAGATGGACTGCGTCCTCCCTCTCAGTGACTGCGCAGTCTCTATGAATGCACGGCTCCGCAACAAACTCAAACACCCAAACCTCCTGAAAAATGCTGAAGGAATAACCTTGCTCGAGCAGGCACTCGAAGTCCCCCGGGGCTAAGGGCGAGATCTCCGACTGGAGACACTTAATGCATTAAACAGTGCTGCAGACAGGCTAAACAGCCAGTGTGCTTAAGTAGTCAAAATGACCAGCTCAATACCATCAACAACAGAATGAATCAAATGAGAAGGCTCCTTCCTCTTTTATAACGTTGGCCTTCCTCCAACCCTAAGGCCCATCTCCCCAACGTAACCTCCCTCTCTTGCCACGTGCTCATCCTCTCCTGCGCAGTAGCTTCTAGAGCATACATGGGCCCCCTCTCTACGTGGTGCTTGGCCCCCCTTAGCTCCCCCTTAAGTCACAACGTTGTGCTACTAGGAGGGTGTTTTATTCCACTTAAGTGAGTTAGACCCTCTCCACTCACTTTTTATTTATTTACAAACTATAGACGACAAAACTGAACAAAATCGAATATTCCAATTAGCTATCGCTAATTAGGAATATTACAGTCTCCACCAGCAAAAGGTTGCTTGTCCTCAAGCAACTAAAGTGATGGATGCTGCAAAATCTTCTCACTCTCCCAGGTGGCATCCTCATCTGGCAAATTCTTCCACCTCACCAAGAATTCCCGGACTGTCCTGCTCCGTAGCTGCCTCTCCCTGGTATCAATAATAGCCTCTGGCTGCAACACCAAATGCCCCTCATCATCCGTGGGTGGTAGCTCCTTTGTCACTGTCACCTGCTGCCCCAACGCCTTCTTCAGGCATGATACATGAAAAACGTTGTGGATCTTGCTGCCTTGGGGCAGCTCCAACTCATACGCAACCTGCCCAATCCTGCGTATCACACTGTATAGCCTGTAAAAGCGAGGCTTGAGCTTCTCAGCTCCCTTCTGCTTCAGCGACGACTGTCGGTATGGCTGTAATCGTAGGTAGACCAAGTCCCCTACCTCAAACTATCTCTCCACCCGACCTCTGTCGACATACAGCTTCTGCTGGTTTTGTGTTGTAGCCATATTGTCCTTGAGAGCTCGGAGAATGTCCTGACTCTCTTGGATCCAAATCTTGGCTCTAGGAGCCTTGCTAGCACCGAACATCACATCAACAAAAGATAAGGAATGATACCCATACAAAGCATAGAACGGTGACATACCAATGGACATGTGATGTGTCGTGTTGTAGCAGTATTCCCCCAAATGCAACCACTTCAGCCATGCTCGCTGCTGCCCACTGACATAGTTACGCAAGTAGCCCTCCAACCACTTGTTAACTATCTCCGTCTGTTCATCTGTCTGTGGGTGATAATTGGTACTCGATGTCAACTTCATCCCCACTAACCGGAAAATCTCCTACCAAAATCCGCCCATGAAGCGGCTGTCCCTGTCACTGATGATGGTCTTAGGAAGACCATGCAGCTTGAAAACCTCTCTGAAGAACAACTCGGCCACCTGTGCTGCTGTGTAATGCGCGGATATGGCGAAAAAGTGCGCATACTTTGTCAGCCGATCAACGACGACAAAGATACAATCCATGCCCTGCACCATGGGCAAACCTGTGATGAAGTCCATCAAGATGCTCTCCCATTTCCCCTCCGGAATGGGAAGAGGCTGCAACAATCCCACGGGATCGCTCATCTCCCCCTTGTTCCTCTGGCAAACATCGCACTCCCTGATGTGCTGGAGTACGTCCTCCTTGAGGCCCTTCCATGAGAACCTCTCTCTAATGGTCCTGTAGGTTTTAGTAAACCCCTGATGGCTTGCCAATGGGGAATCATGTGATGCCTGGAGTATCTTCTTCTTAAGCTGAGATCCCTCAGTCAAGAAGATCCTGTCCCTATAGTAGATGATCTCATCAACCACCCTGTACCTGTCATCCGCCACCTGTCCATCCAGAACCTCACATGCAAATCTGTCCTTGGAGTACTCCACTAATAGTCGAGCCCTCCAATCTGTATCCAAGCTCATAAGAGATAACGTGGCTGGTCTACGTGAAAGGGCATCTGCTACCACGTTATTCTTACCCTTGACATACTCGATGTCAAAGTCATATGCTTGGATCTTACTGATCCACTTCTGCTGCCTCTCCTGTAGCTGCTTCTGCTCCAAAAAGAACCTGAGGCTGTTGTGATCAGTCCTCACCCTGAACCTGTTCCCTACCAAGTACTGTCGGAATTTGGCCAATGCATGCATAATGGCCAACATCTCCTTGTCGTATATAGAATACAACCTCTCGTGCGGAAGGAGCTTCCGGCTCTCAAAGGCTATAGGGTGTCCTCCCTGCATCAATACTGTGCCGATCCCCTCTCCCGACGCATCACACTCCAAGACAAATGGCTGCGTAAAATCCGGCAATGCAAGCACTGGGCAGCTACTCATCACCTCCTTGAGCCTATCAAAGGCTCGCTGCGCTGTATCTGACCAACTGAATGCCCCCTTCTTCGTCAAATCTGTAAGGGGTGCAGCAAGCTGTGAGAAACCTTTGACGAACTTCCTGTAATAAGTACATATACCAATGAACCCTCGAAGTTCCGTCACGTTCCTCGGCTCTGGCCAATCTCTGATGGCCCTAATCTTCTCCTCATGGACCCTCACTCCGTCCACTCCAATAATGTGACCCAAATACAACATCTCCGTCATCCCAAACTCACACTTGGAGAGCTTAGCATAGAACTGTTGCTCTTCCAAGATATGTAGTACTACCTCTATATGCTGGAGATGCTCCTCCCAAGTCTTGCTATATATGAGTATGTCATCGAAGAAGACCAATACAAACTTTCTCAGATGACTGCGGAAGATATGGTTCATGCAAGACTGAAAAGTAGCTGGTGCATTGGTTAGCCCAAAAGGCATAACCAAAAACTCAAAGTGCCCATAATGACACCTGAAGGCGGTCTTGGGAATGTCTTGTTCCCTCACGCGAATCTGATGGTACCCTGATCTCAAATCAATCTTCGAGAAGAACTTGGCTCCTCTCAGCTCATCCATCAACTCATCGATCCTGGGTATAGGATACCTGTTCTTCAAGGTCTTCTTGTTCAGGGCCCTGTAGTCAATGCACATCCTCAAGGTGTCGTCCTTCTTCTTCACCAACACCACGGAAGAAGCAAACGGACTCGTGCTCGGTCTGATGTGCCCAAGAGCCAGCAATTCCTGGATGGCTCGCTCAATCTCATCCCGATAGGCTTTGGGATGCCTATAGGGAGTAGTAATCACCGCCTGAATGCCCTGCTCAAGCTCAATGGTGTGCTCAAACCCTCGGTCTGGTGGCCGACCTGGTGGTATATCCCCAAACATTGCATCATACTTGTCAAGGATGGCCTGTATGTCAGGATGAACTGCCCGACTTGTGGTCTCTGCCTCTGATGCCCGCAACTCAACCGCCCACTCTATGTCTCCCTTCCGGAAGTCTGCCTCCATCCGGTGTGCCGAAACTGTCTGAGGTGGGTAAGTGTTCATCTCGCGGATCTTCTCATGCTTCCTGGTCTTCTTGTCATCCCACTACATCTCTAAGGTCTCCCAATCCGTGGTGACCTTTCCCAGAGTAATCAACCACTGAACACCCAATACCACATTGGTATCTGGTATGTTGACCACAAAAAAATGATCAGTCACGGTGTAGATACCCATCGTCACTGCCAACTCTGGAACATACCGGGCACACTGCATCGTCTGGGCTCCTAGGACCAAAACTGGAAATCCGTCAAAGCTCTCGGTCGGTATACCTCTCCGCTCGACCATCTGTGCATCAATGAAGTTGTGGGTTGCCCCACTGTCAACCAAAACTGACACTCGCTGGCCACGTACTGTCCCTCGTACGCGCAACGTCAAATACTTGGGAACTCCTCGCAAGGCTGCAAGGGTCCCTCCTGTGGGTGCAAAAGCTGCACCTCCTGTCCTTGGAGGTGGAGGTGGCAACTGATCCTGAGCCGTCTGACTATCTCCTGCCTCCTCATCCTCTTCCCCGCTATCATCGGAGAAGACCTCAATGAAGTGTGCCTTGCTAGCAGCACATCTATGCTAGATGTACGATGGGTATCTCCATCATGATAATGACGGTGCCCTCTATGATGGTCGCAGGGTCTACTGTCCCGCTGGAGCTGAACAAAATCCCAGAATGAGAGAGCATCCCTGAACTCCTGCCCATAGGCCTGATACTCTGCAAAATACTCGCCCATGTGTCCGGGCTCTGCCTCCTATTGGGCTCCTGCCCCTGTGTCTGCTCCCAAGAAAGTGGGCATGGTAGAGCGGGTAGGTGCACATGAAGCCATCGGCTGAGGAGTATCACGCTGAGCAGCACCATGCTCCGGCAGATGATGGGATGTACCTGATCCCTCTCCTACCTGGAAAACCCGTGGGGTCTCACGTTGTCTAGCCTCTACAACGGTGAATCTCTAACCCATCACCTCAATCTGTCTGGCTAAATCCTGCACTGATTTGAGGAGTGCCTCCCCAAATTGTTTGGCCTCTGTGTCATCTGCCATCGGCCCTCTCTGCTCTGAATCTAATACAGGCTCCTTCTGCTCTGCGTCTGTCACAGGCTCTCTCTCCTGCTCTGTGTCCACCACACGAACACAGTCTCCCTCTCTGTAGGTGTTCTCCAACCTACGCTCACGGTCTCTGTACTTCCTGCCTCTGTAACAAATATATGGTCTCTTCCCCGGTGTCATAGACCACAGGCTGAGCCAGAACTATGCTCTGATACCACTGTAATATCCCGTTTCGGGGATATCTCTAAAACACGACAAACTCCAACCAGAGATGGACTGGGAGGGCATTTACCGGATATGCCGCCTCTGAAAAGAGGACGAAACCCAGAGGCTATCTGTCCTTTCCAGACTCTGTCTAAGAGTGAAAGATAAACACACCAAGTGGTATAGAACTAGAATGCTCAAGAATATATAAAAATAACAGTGCAGCAGACATATAATAACATAGACAGAATGTACGGCAACTCATCCAGAAATATAGAGAGGAAATGCTAAGCCATTTTATTAAATTGAGAAATATAATAAAGTACAATAGGTGATCAGAGTGATGGCACCTAAACTTGCTCAAGGCAAGTGAAGAAATACTCTCAGAATATACAGGAAATGGCTGCTCTTTGAACTGCGTCCCAGCTACTGGAAAACTGCCGTGTAGCTGCTACTGCTGGAATGAACTGAATACTAGGGGCTGTTCCCCTTGCTGGATTGAGCTGAAAATCCAGAATCCTCCTCTACTCACCAATCCCGACAAAACCCAGAAACCATATCAAAAATGGCCGACCTCCGAAAAACACCCCCTTGGGGAATTACGCTGGCCTCCAAGGCTCTGCACAGAGGCTAAATGAGAATGACTGAAACACCGCCTCAAACTCCACCAAAATCCTTCCAAAGGCAAAGGCTGATCCTCTGCTCAAAATCTCGGCTCAATCTCCTGCAAAAATCCCGATCTGGAACACCTCCAAGATGGACTGCGTCCTCCCTCTCAGTGACTGCGCAGTCTCTATGAATGCATGGCTCTGCAACAAACTCAAACACCCAAACCTCCTGAAAAATGCTGAAGGAATAACCTTGCCCGAGCAGGCACTCGAAGTCCCCTGAGGCTAAGGGCGAGATCTCCGATCGAAGACAGTCAATGCACTAAACAGTGCTGCAGACAGGCTAAACAACCAGCGTGCTCAAGTAGTCAAAACGACCAACTCAATATCATCAACAACAGAATGAATCAAATGAGAAGGCTCCTCCCTCTTTTATAACGTTGGCCTTCCTCCAACCCTAAGGCCCATCTCCTCAACGTAACCTCCCTCTCTTGCCACGTGCTCATCCTCTCCTCGCAGTAGCTTCTAGAGCATATGTGGGCCCCCTCTCTACGTGGTGCTTGGCCCCCCTTGGCTCCCCCTTAAGTCACAACGTTGTGCTACTAGGAGGGTGTTTTATTCCACTTAAGTGAGTTAGACCCTCTCCACTCACTTTTTATTTATTTACAAACTATAGACGACAAAACTGAACAAAATCGAATATTCCAATTAGCTGTCGCTAATTAGGAATATTACATTGGCCCCCATAGCTTCTTCCCCTCTCATTCTGCTTGAGCTAGTAATAATATCTAAAGGGTAATGATGCTCTGAATTTATCACCCATGGACTGCCATATTCTAAAATATTCTTCTTCGTCAAGCCCCACTTGTTCCACCGGTACTATAGGTATGAAAGAGGGTAGCGTGGCTCTAGTTAGCCCACTAGAAGATGGTGGTTGCGCAGTAGGTACAGGCTGATCATACTGCTGAGAGGCTTTGAAAGTCTCTCCAAATAGAAAATTTCGTGTGCTTCGCTCCGAGTTTTTCATCTTGATCTCATTAAGCATATCTTTTTGCCCCTCAGCCAAATCATTGATGCAATTCAAAATACTGTCAAAGACCATATCGTCCTTTCCCTTCGGTTCTCCCATGTCTTCTACTAACACCTCCTTCCCTCGATCCTTAGTGTTTGCAGTAATCTCCAACTCCCTCTCTTTGCTTCGGTACCTTTGCTTCCTATAAGTGATATATTATCTATCTCCTTCTCTCATAAAATAAATCTTCCCATGGTTAAGCCAAGATTTAGGCTCTGATACCACTGTAATGTTCCAAAATAGGAAAAACAATGCTAATATAGAAAACCATAAATTTACACCATGGAAATTTCAAACATTGCAGTAAATAATCAGAACAATATGAAATATGGAAAAACCTGAGCCATTTTATTATGAAATGGGCAAGAGTACAAATATATAGAGGAATGCACCTAGGATTGCCTTTTGGCAAGCTGAACAAAGCTCAGATGAGACAATACAACCCAGAAAAACTTCCTAGTGATGCTCTGCGCTGTCCCAGTGAATCTGCACTAGCTACTGCAATGGAATAGCTGGAAACCCCCCTTCCGGTACTCAGAAAATTCTCCAGAATTACTCTTGTACTCCTCAAGCCAATCTGACCAAAACCCGAAATGGTTTGGCCTGATCATGACCCTCCAAAAATGGCCTCCAACAGGCCCTACACTCCCCAGTAGTTGTTGAATAGATGTCTACAGAACTACCAATGAAATACTCCACAACCCGCCAAGAATGCAACAATTAACTCCTCCGACATTTCCCCTATCTCTCCCGGCAAACAAAGGCCCAAATGGCTGAGGCACTCTCCCATCAATGTGCTCAGTTTTTCCTCCTCTGTGCTGGCCCAGTCACTGTCACGATGCTCCTCAGATACGCTATCAACAGCCTCCGATGTTCGACTATAGCTTAACAAGCTAATGAACCTTTCTCGTCCAAATATTCTCCCGTCAATCAACCCCCGGAATCAACCAATAACAATCATACAAGAATACAATTGCGTCCTCCAAAAATACGCATTGTTGGGGAAACTAAATGCAAATGCTGAAGATATCACAATGAAGCTCTCTCGGATGATAATGGAAAACTGATCTAGAGTGGCACTCGAAGTCCCACGAAGAATGGGTGAGTTCTCTGCTCGGAAAACTCATGTTAAACAGCAAGTGACCCGACTAAACAGTTCGAGCAACTGAGATCAAAATCGATAATCCAATGATGCCAAATGAAGTGAGCTTCCTTCCTTTTATAATCTTTGTTGGGCCTTTTACCCTCCTTTTCCCTCCATACCCTGTTCACACACATGCTTTCCGAACCATCTAATAAGGTTATGTGTATTTCGTGTGTGGGTGGTTCCCATTCACCACTAATAAAATAACATAACATAAGGTTACTAGCTTCTAACTCCTAAGTCTTCTAATGAAAAATCAAATGGGCCTCGACATCACCTAAATTGGCCCTCAATACATGAAAATAAATCCCGTGACAAAATAATTTAGGAAGGGACATTACATTCCCGTAAAACGAGGTTATTAACAGGGATATTTTAATTATTTGCACTTAAGGTACTATTTGGGGCTGATTATTTGGAGGAACACTTTAGTGTAATAGCTTATTGGAATTATGGAAAAAAGTTCTACAGGGAAAGATGATGAAAAGGGGATTTGGGTGGCTGGTGTGATCATGGATGCAAATTAAGCATTTTTTTGGGTTAAAGGTGGCTTTAATTAGTTAATAAAAGTCACTTTATTAAATAAAGAAAGGAAAAGTGCTTTTATTATTGAATCAGAGGGAAAAGGTAAAAATGGCAGCAAAAGAGTCAAGTGAGTTATAAAAGAGGGAAATGAGGGGGTATCTCCTCATTCCTGCATTTTGCTCATTTGAGATAAAGAAATTTGGAGAGCTCCTTGATGAGCTCTAGTATTACAACAAGAATGTTGCAACTCTCATGTCTACTAGCTTTAATTTATCAATCTGGGACTCTTACAAATTTAAGAAGTGATAGTGATGTATGCACAGTAAGCACAATTCTACCTAAGTTGCTATGCGGCAGTGAGTCAAACCAAGGTGTACAAAGACCATTTTGCAAATTGAAACCCTGTTTTCATAGAGTTTTTGTTGATTTTGGGCCACTCTAATGCTATCTTTGAGAGCCCACAAAATATCCTGTCTATCTTGTATTGTAATATTCCAAATTAGCAGTCAGCTAATTGGAATATTAATTTTGTCAAAATTTTCCTTTTCTAATGTTTAGAAGGAAATAAAGTGGGTGAGGGGGCCCACAAATAAACTATATGGTTAGTTCACTTTCCTAAAGTCACTAAGACAATTATTAGAGTTGGAGTGGGGGCCATGAGGCCAGTCACACGTAGAAGGCAACGTCCTAGTGGCAGCGCAGGAGAGGCAACAACGTAGTGACAGCGTGGGGGAGGCAGCAGCGGAGTGGCAATGCAGAGATTGGTTGGCAGAGAGGCAACGCAGTCAAGGTGGGCCCAAGGGAACATTGGGGGCTCAGCCTAGGTAAAATAGGATGAGAGAAGCTCATTCCTCATTCATTCAATCATTGATTTTTCTGTCTGATAGACTGTAGCACGCTTGAGTTGTTTAGCCGAGTCTGCAAGTGCTGTTTAGCACAGATATTTCTGAGCGGAGATCTCAACCTCATCCTTGGGGGACTTCGACTGCCCGCTCAGGAGAGGAGTTGCACTAGTGTTCAAAGGGAGATTAACAAGAAAGCATCCAGGCATATGCAATCCCTCCAGGACAGCACAGAGGCCACACAGGCAGCGTAGGGAATACACAGTTCAACAGAGAAGAGAGTTGGGAGAGAGAGATAGAGTACAGTTTTCAGTCCGGAGCTTAGGAGAGGAGGTCAGCCACTTCCTAGCAGTGTTTTGGGAAGATTTCCAGTAGTTCCTTCCAGCTATTCAGTGAAAGAACTAGATCACCCAACAGAGCAGTGTGGCAAGCCCAAGGAGGCTAATTTCCGGGGTCAGGATTTCTGGAAACACTTTTTTGGTTTTTGTGGGTTTGTTGAGGAAAGTTCGGTGTCCAAGTCCCAGAATTTTATGAGCAGAGGATCAACCTCAACACACAGGGTCTTTCCAGCCAGTAGCAGTAGTTCTAGTTCTGGCAGCGCAGAGAAGGAGCCACGTAGAGAAGCAGAGCTTTCTATCCAAGATTGAGGGTTAGTTCATCCTGTCTTGTGCATGCCTAGGTGCTACCTTTCTAAGCACCTCATTGTACTTATTCCCCGCAGAAACATAATAAAATGGCTCAGATATTTTTGGCTCTATTATGGTGTTTTTAATGGCTATTCCTGTTTTGTTGTAGTTTTAGTCATAGTATTAAAAACCGGAACCGGTGACCGGACCGGTGGACCTAATGAACCGGTAACCGGACCGGAACCGGTCTAACCGGTACTGGTCAGGTCTAAACGAACCAGTTTAAAAAAAAAAATACATTAAACAATTATTTTTTAATAAAAAAAACTATTTTTTAGATTTGCAACCATGATTCCAAGCCAATAGAGACAAAATATGCAAAGTTTGCTCATTTATATACCATGTAAAGGGGAATATATCAAAATGGCATCATGGAACCGAGTGCAATACATATCATTGAAAAAATACATAAGCAATGAGACTCCAAATGACCCATAAAATCCAAAATCAATGCTACAAGCTATGAGCATTGAGGCCATTGGCCTACATAGTACAGTGACAGTCTACTACAAATCTACATATATGATATTACTAAATTCTAATTAATGATCAACATTATCACTTGAAAGTTGAAACTTCTAATCATGATCAAAGTTCAAACTCAGTTGGTTGAACTTGAGTCTCTCGACTCTTGACTGCCAAACTTTGCAACTGCTCCAGTCATAAACTTCTCTATTGGTTCAATGACTTGAGTTTCAAACTTCTGAAGGTATTCTGCCCTAATATGCCCCATTACTTGATTTGGTGCGAAATGGGGTGCCTGACCAGGTTTTTTGACCGGTTTTGACCGGCTAGGCTCCTGACCGGCCAGTTTGATAGGTTACTGGTTCAAACTGACCAGTTTTTAATACTATGGTTTTAGTATTTGCATGCTTTATATTGTTGTTGTTACCAATTTGGGATATTACATTGGTATCAGAGCTCATAGACTTGGCTTAGCCTGTGGAATAACCAATCTATGACACCGGAGGATAGGCATCACATCATATACCGAAGGAAGCGGTATAGAAGCAGAGAAAGGAGGCTCGAAATCACACCAGACCAAGTAGACAACTTTCTGGTGGTAAAAGAAAGGGGAAATACACAAATGGCAGAAGAAAGAGATGATGGAAAGGAGTTTGCTAACTATAGAAATTTTTGAATCTTAATTCTTATGCAAAAATTATTACTGTTAATCCGGTTTAGCTCCTCCTACTTATATAAGTTATCAACTGAATAAATTCAAGTTAACATCGAAGCAAAACACATAACATATTTCTATCAATTCAGATCTAGAATAAGCACATGCACACATTGACAAAGTGACAGTTATTTCTAGACAAACTATCCCTGGAAAAACCCAATGTGGGAAAACCGGTCTTTGGCTGCGGGAGGGTTCTATTATGAAGAATATTTCTGAATACACAACTCTGGGTTCCAGATCTGGGGATTTGTAGAGGTGGGGAATTCGACCCCTAGAGGTGGGGATTTGTAGTTTTGAGTCTATATGTGTCTATGTTTTGATACAAATCACAAGTTGGAATGTTGGACAGGAGAGGGTGAAGAGCTTTGGAGCTGGTGTATTGTTTTGAAAATAATAAAACCAGAAGTTACAGCTATTTCTTAGGAATTCCTGTGGTGTGTAAATTTGGTAATGTTGCTTCCTTGTGTTAATATTTATACATTTTATCATCATATTTGCTTTCTAATGAAAATCTCTCGAGTCTATAAACATAATTCATGAACACATGCTCTGTTTTAAAATAGATTTTCATGTATTTGTTTTATTTTTCTATCAAAATGAAATCACCTTTGGCTCATTTTGATTTTCTGCAATTTCGTCCTATACCATCAAAGACTAAAACTCCAAAATACCTCTTATGCATACCTACCTTGCTCCTAATTATCTATGTAAGTTATCATCTGAAAGTCTAAACCTAGCTCCTAGTTTTCACCCTCCTTAAACCATCATCCAGCACAACCAATTCAAAACAAACCCATCTGCACTTCTTAGCTAGCCTAAAACCTTTTCATCCAACCTTCTTGGCTATGATTTTTGTGGAGAGAGCCCTCTCCAACTTGGTAGGGCTAGATACCAAGTTAAAAGGTTGGTTTGTGGTTACCTCTGTTTGGATTCCTTCTTCAGCCTTAGGAATCTGGAAGTGATAACAATACGCAAGCAAAATCTTCCTCAATTCTAGATGCCAATACAGAGACATCGTGATCCATCTATTCTTTCGTGCTTCTTCCCCTTCGTGGAGAACTGCGTGAACCCTTCTGCGTTGTTGCTCTAACAGTAGATTTTTGTTCACTGATAGATGCCCCCTCCCTGTTATTCATCTCTGGCTCTGATTCCATGTGAAATTTTCAAACTGAAAACTAACTAGTTGCAGTGATAGATTTATTTCTCCTACTTATTATTTCAATAAGTTATTATTCAGAAATCTTCTGGAAAATATTGAAATAAATACTACTGCAACATTCACAACTATATATGCAGAGAAATAAACAATAGAGAACATAAGCACAAGAATCAATCACATGTACACAGTTATTTTTGGACAATTGTCCCCGGAAAAACCCAATGCGGGAAAACTGGTGCAGCAAATGAGGGTTTTATTAATTCTTTAGCAAATGATATCTTTACAGGGAAATATAATGGCAGATAAATTCTGAAACACTTGAGACTGAATTTCCGGCTTACTCGGACGATTCTCTGACACGCTGATCAGGCCCTACATCTCCCGTATTTGTCTGCGTGATTCAATACTCAGTCCCAACGCTGGACTGCGTGAGTCTGCATGGAGACTGCTGGGTTCTCTGCGCTGCAGCCTCAAGTTGCCTCCAGTGACCCACTGCTGCCCTTCATCCTTGATCTCGATCACTACTGACTCCCTCCCCCTTCTGCTTTTGCAGACTTCTCGCCCTGCAACTCTCTCACTGAAATCAAATTCTACTTCAGAATGGATCTCCTTCGGGTACTGAGTGTATGCCCGGCTTGTTTTCCAAATGACCCTCAAGCCTTCTTTTATAATCTTCCTGTTGGAGAACCAATGGCCCAGATTAAAAGATTAATCAATGGCTAAGATTAAAACTTGACTTCATCCATGCTTTCTAGAAGATTCACACTCTTACTTATTAATACCCTTTAATTATTTCATTTCCCTAAGTTTAGACTTTGGGTCTTCATTAAAATAATTAATTATTTTAATAATTCATGAACCGAGTGGAATTTCCACAAACTGTTTTTGGGTTCTTTGGAATGCTGCTGTCTAAGCCTCCCTGCAAGGTTTGAGACTTGGAACACTTCCGAATGCTACAAAAATCAACAAAAGGGGTGATGCAGGCCCACACAAAGGTTGCGTAGTGTTTTCATGAGATAGTCCAATATTTGTCAAGAGATTTGGGTTCTGAGTCGGGAGAGCTGGAACTCGACTTTTCGAGGAGCAGATCGATCCTAGAGAGGAGGTGACGCAGTCCACAGAGGTCCCCACGCAGGCCTACACAGCTACTGCATAGAGGCATCGTAGTGGGTGCTAGGGTTTCGTTAGTTCAGCTACTGGATCAGCCGAGACTTGGAGTGTGAGGTAAAACTCACTATATTTTTGTCTATCGTGATTTCTTTGTACTGCATAGCCAGCAAGGCATCCAAAGATCGTATTCAGAAATTGCTGCTTAATAATAATAATAAACCCTCAGATCTGTTGCGCCGGTTTTCCCGCATTGGATTTTTCTGAGGAATTTCATCCAAAAATAATGGTATCCTATGTTTGATTTATTCTTTGCTCAGTTTCCTTGTTTCAGAATCATAAAGTATTAAGTGTACGTTGCTTCAGTAATTTACTTCAATATTTTCATGAAGAAATCTGAAAAATAATTATGTAATGTAATTTACAAGTAGATGAAGTAGATTCAGTTAGTTGCAGTAGGATTCCTAAGATTGTCAGATCTAGGAATTTTCACAGACATATCATTATTGGCGACTCCATTGGAAGAACGAAGCTGTAATATCCCAAATTGAGATTTAATAGTAATATAGAACAAAATAGAATAAAAATTACAGCAAAATAAATTCTCCATCAAAACACATAAATTGGAGCCAAAAACAATTGTTGAGCCATTTTATTATATTGGTCGGAAAGAGTACAAAATGGTGCTAGAAATATAGCAACTGGGCCTTCTCTAGGCAGGCTAAAGATCAGCTCTAAACCTGGCCAAAATGTCTGTTGAAATGTGCTCTGCGTGGCTCTTCCTCTGCGCTGCCAGTCCTAGAAACTGCTGCTGGTTGAGTTTGGAATGCAGTTTGGCCTAGCTCTCATGCTCAGAAAATTCCAGAAATTCGAAATCGGACTCTCCTCAAAATACCCACAAAAACCTGCGAAGGATTTCCGAAAATATAGACCCCGGAAATTGGTCACTTTGGGCTTGGTACGCTGCTCTACTAGGGAAATTGATCTCCTGGCTGGAACTGCTGGAAATGGTCTCCAAATCACTGCCAAAATCCTTGGTAGAAGGTGGCTAGCCTCCCCTCAAAATCCTCCGACTGACTCCTCACTGTTGCTCCACTTCCCACACTTGCTCTTGGCTGGACTGCGCAATCACTGCGTAGTCTGGGCTGCCACTGCGTTATCCTGAAGGGACTGCGTGTTGTTGTTGATGTCTCTCTGAAATATCCTCCCAAAATTGATGAATCGCCTCTCCTCAACGGGCACTTGAAGTCCCCCGAGGCAGAGGTTGAGACCTCCACTTGAAGATCTTTGTGCTAAACAACACTTCAGACTTGGCTAAACAGCTCAAGCGTGCTCAGTCAATGAAGAGAGAAAAATCATAGATAGATGAATGAGCAAAAATGAGCTGTTCTTCTTCCCTTTTGTCAATTCAGCCTCCAATGTTCCCTTGGGCCCACCAAGGACTGTGTTGCCCCTTCATCCGGCCTACCATTACGCTGCCATCTATGTGCCTCTCCCACGCAGCCACCTAGGACGTTGCCTCCATTCGATGGCTGGCCACATAGACCCCACTATAGGCACAATATTTCCTTAGGAACTATAGGGAAAGCAATTTTGCTGCTTGGCTATTATTTGTGCGTCGCTTACCCACTTTATTCCTGCCTAACATTAGAAAAACCAAAATTAGCCAAAAAATAATATTACAATTAGTTGACTGCTAATTTGGAATATTACAGTCCTCCCCGCAAAAATGTTGCTTTTCCTCAAGCAACTGCAAATATGGGTGCTGAAGAATCTTTTCCCCCTCCCAAGTGGCATCCTCATCCGAGAGGTTCCTCCATCTGATCAGGTACTCCTTCACCACCCTACTCCTCAAGTGCCTCTCCCTGGTGTCCAAGATGGCTTCAAGCTATAGCACTAAATGTCCCTCATCATCTGTAGGAGGGAACTCAGTAGCTGTTGTCACCTCCTGTCCCAAAGCCTTCTTCAGGCATGACACATGGAAAATATTGTCGATCCAGCTCTCTGGTGGCAACTCCAACTCATATGCCACCTCTCCAACCCACTGGACAACTTGGTACGGCCCATAGAAGCGAGGTTTGAGCTTCTCAGCTCCCTTCTGCTTCAGCGTAGACTTCTTGTATGGTTGAATTCTAAGGTACACCAAGTCCCCCAGCTCAAACTGCCTCTCCATGCAACCCCAATCTGCGTACATCTTCTACTGGTTCTATGTGGTCCTCAAGTTGTCCTTGGGAGCCCTGTGGATGTCCTGACTCTCCTGGATCCAGTCTTTGGCCCTAGGAGCCTTACTTGTCCCAAACATTGCATCATAAAACGTCTATGTATCATACCCATATAAAGCAAGGAAAGGGGACATACCAATGGACATATGGAAAGTGGTATTGTAGCAGTACTCCCCCAAGTGTAGCCGATGCAACCAGGTCTTTTGCTGCCATGTAACATAGTTTCACAAGTAGCCTTCCAACCACTTGTTCACTATCTCTGTCTGCCCGTCAGTCTGCTAATGGTAACTCGTGCTCGGTGAGAGCTTTGTGCCCACCAATGAAAATAGCTCCTGCCAAAAACCCCCCATGAATCTGTTGTCCTGATCGCTAACTATGATCTTGGGGAGACCATGTAACCGGAAAATATCTCTAAAGAACAACTCAACCACTTGTGAAGTTGTATAACGAGCGGAGATAGACAAGAAGTGTGCATACTTCGTCAACCGGTCAACTACGACGAAGATACAGTCCTTGCCCTGCTTCATGGGCAGCCCCGTGATTAAGTCCATCGAGATGCTCTCCCACTTTCCCTCTGGAATGGGAAGTGGCTGCAACAACCTATCCGAATGGTTCAACTTTCCCTTATTCCTCTAATAGACTACGCACTCTCGGACATGCCGAAGTACGTCCTCGTTGAAGCCCTTTCAGGTGAACCTCTCTCAGATGGCTCTATAGGTCTTATTGAACCCCCAGTGCCTTGACAGTGGAGGGTCATGTGCTGCATGCAAGATTTTTTCCCTCAACAGGGAGTTGGCTGTCAAAAAGATACGATCTCGATAATAGATGACCTCGTCCATCACCTGATACCAGTCATCTCTCACCTGACCATCCAATACCTCACATGCAAACCGACCCTTCGAGTTCTCCACCAATAACTACAACTTCCAATCTACATCTATGCTCATCAGGGAGAGGGACGCTGGTCTCCGAGACAAGGCATCAACAACCACATTGTTAGATTTGAGACTTTTGTGATCCATAGAGTAGATAAATGTCTTTTTGGACCAAATCATAATGATATGATTAATCCGAAAAGACATTTAACCACATTGTTCTTCCCTTTGACATACTCAATGTCAAATTCATAAACTTGGATCTTACTGACCAACTTATGTTGTCTCTCCTGCAACTGTTTCTCCTCCAGGAAGTACCGCAAGATGTTGTGATCAGTCTTGACCTTGAACCGGTTCCCCACTAGGTATATTTTGAACTTGGCCAAGGCATGCATGATGGCCAACATTTCCTTATCGTAAATGGGGTAGTGCCTCTCATGAGGCAAGAGCTTTTGGCTCTCGAAAGCGACGAGGTGTCTGTCTTGCATCAACATGGCCCTAACTCCTACTCTGGATGCATCGCACTCAAAGACAAAGGGGTTGGTAAAATCGAGGAGTGCAAGTACCAAGCAGCTACTCATCACCTATTTGAGGTGGTCAAAATCCTCCTACACTGTGGGAGTCTAGGTGAATGCTCCCTTCCGGGTCAAGTCTGTGAGGGGTGCAGCTAACTGAGAGAACCCCTTCACAAACTTTCGGTAATATGTACAGATGCCCACAAAGCCTCTTAGCTCCGTGACATTCTTGGGCTCCAGCCAATCCCTAATGGCCCTAATATTCTTCTCATGCACCCGCACACCATCCTCACCTATGATGTGGCCCAATTATAGCATCTTTGTTAAGCCAAACTCTCACTTGGACAGCTTAGTGTAAAATTTTTGCTCCTTCAGAATACACAACACTGTCTCCACATGCTACAAGTACTCCTCCCATGTTCGGCTGTATATCAGAATGTCGCCAAAAAAAACTAGCACGAACTTCCACAACTAGCCCTAAAAAATGTGGTTCATGCGTGACAGGAAGGTGGCTGGAGCGTTCGTTAGCGCAAAGGGCATCACCAAAAACTCAAAGTTCCCATAATGGCACCTGAACATTGTCTTGGGGACATCCTTGTCCCTCACAAGAATCTGGTGGTACCCTGATCTATCTTGGAGAAGAACTTAGCTCCCCTCAACTCATCCATCAGCTCATCTATCCGTGAGATGGGGTAGCAGTTCTTCATCGTATTTTTGTTCAGGGCCTTGTAATCAATGCACATCCTCAGCGTCCCATCCTTCTTCTTCACCAAAACAACTAAAGAAGCGAAAGGACTAGAGTTGGGCCTGATGTGCCCCAAAGTGTAATATTCCCAATTAGCAATGGCTAATTGGAAATATCGATTTTGGTCAATTTTGCCTTATGTAGCTAAATTATAAATAAAAGTGAGTAGAGGGGGACATAACTCACTCTAAAAATAAGTGCACTCCCTAGTAGACACAACGTTGTAACTTAAGTGAGCCAAGGGGGCCAAGAGACCACGTGGAGAGGGGACCCACGTAGACCACATGGAGGGACTGCGCAAGTTGAGTTGAGCACGTGGCAAATGGAGGCTACGTTGGAGGAGGGGGCCTTAGGGTTTGAGAGAAGCCAACGCTATAAAGAGAGGAGAGCATCCTCATTTTGGCCATTCGATGTTTATGATATTGAGCTGGTCACTTCGACTTCTTGAGCACACTGGTTGTTTAGCTAGTCTGTAGCACTGTTTAGTGCACCGAGTGTCTCCGTTCGGAGATCTCACCCTCAGCCCTGGGGGACTTTGAGTGCCTGCTCGGGTGAGGTTGTCCCATCAGTATTTTGTAGGAGGATTGATGTTTGGCATTCGTGGAGGAGCAGTGCATCCATAGACTGCGCAGTCTTGAGAGGGAGGACGCAGTCCATTTCTTGGGAGCTCCGGATTGGGTTTCTTTGGGGGTTTCGAGCTTAGAGATTGAGCAAGGGGCCAGCCCTTGCCTATTGGAGGATTTTGGCAGAGTTTGAGGTAGCATTTTGGTGGATTCCTTTCAGTGTCAGCGCAGAGCCTTGGAGGATAATGTAGATCTTCAAGGGAGTGATTTTCGGGGGTTGGCTATTTCAGAAACACTCTCTGGGCTTTTCTGGGTTTGGTGAGTAAAGGGGGATTCCAGAGTTTTAGCTTTTTCCGAGTAGAGGAGCAGCCCCAAATACGCATTTTTGTTCCAGCAGTAGCAGCAGCACAGCAGTTCTCCGGCAGCTTGGACGCAGATCAGAGAGCAGCCATTTCTTTGTCATTCTAAGAGCTTTTCTTCACTTGCCTGGTGCGAGTCTAGGTGCCATCACTCTGATCACCTATTGTACTCATTTCTATTCTCAGTATAATAAAATGGCTTAGCATTCTCTCTGCATTCCTTGAGTATCTGTTACATGTTCTATATATGCTATTGTATGCTTGCACTACTATTATTTTCCTTTTCGAGCATTCCAGTTACTAGACCACTTGGTGTGTTTTTCCCCATACTCTTAGACAGAGTCTGGAAAGGGCCAGGTAGCCTCCAGATCTCACCCTCTTCTCAGAGGTGAAATATCTGGTAAATGCCCTCACAGTCCATCTCTGGTTGGAGTTTGTTTGTGTTTGAGGGATATCCCTGAAAAGGGATATTACACAAAGCCAAGAGCTCATGGATAGCTCTCTCAATCTCATCACGATAGGCCTTGGGGTGCCTATATGGAGTAGAGATCACGGCCTGAATGTCGGGCTCCAACTAGATAATGTGCTCAAATCCCCTGTCAGGTGGTTGTGCTGATGGAATGTCCCCAAAGACCGTGGAATAACGGTCTAGGAGGGCCTGTATATTGGGGTGCATGGGCTGGCCTAAAACACTTGCATCTGAAATCCTCAACTCAACTGCCCACTCTATGTCTCCCTGCTGAAAATTTTCCTCCATCCTATGCGTAGAAACTGCCTGAGGAGGGTATGTATGCATGCCCTTAAGCATCACCTGTTTCCCGCTCTTCTTATCCAAGAACTCCATCTCCAATGCCAATCAGTAGTGACCCTACCAAGGGTGATGAGCCACTAGACCCCCAACACCATGCTGGTGTCCAAAATATCGACCACAAAAAAATGGTTGGTCAAGAAGTATGTCCCCATGGTCGCCGTCAAAGCTGGGACGTAACGCATGCACTACATGGTCCTGGACCCTAGAAGTAGCATAGAAAACCCATCAAAACTCTCCATCTGTATGCCCCTTCTCTGCACTATTTGGGCATCAATGAAGTTGTGCATAGCCTGCTGTCTACTAGTACCGAGATATGTTGTCCCTAAACTGTCCCCCGGACACTCAACATTAGGTACTTGGGTACCCCTCACAAAGATGCAAGGACACCTCTGGTAGGTGTAAATGTTGATCCTCCTGTTGTTGGAGGAGGTGGTGGTGGAGGATTCTACTTTCGTTCTCCTGTGTCGGCATCTCCGCCCATCTCAAAGAATGTCTCCTCTTCCTCCTCACTGTCTGAGAAGACCTCAATGTAGTGTGCCTTCCCTCCGGCACACATATGACCCGGTGCCCACAGTTATTGGCAGGAGAAGCAAAGCTTCTTCCACCTTAAATCTCTCCAAGTCTCATCGCCCAATGGCCCTCGGCCCTAGTTCCCTCTCGGGGGTGGAGCTCTCGTGTCACTCCCTCTGCTGGAAAGTCGGTTTGTTGGGTATGGGGGCCCGCCAAGTAGACCTCAATGGCCCACGCAAAGGCTCTGCTAGACCATCTATAAACATGTAAATCCTCCTTGGTTTCGATAGCTCTGGAACCATCATTGAAAGTCTCAGGAACTCTGAAATGTAGGTCTCTGGGTTTCCTGTCTGCTTGAGCTTGGTCAGCTCCATGAAGTGCTCCTCTAGATCTTTTGGATCAAACCTCTCCAACACCCTCCTGGTAAAATCATCGTACACTGTCACTCTTGAGTGACCCAGGGTGGTCATCCCATGGAACCACGAGTCATAGGGTTCTCTCTCTAGGTGGAGCGCATCCACCTTGATGGCCTCCACCTCCATCATCTGGTTAAGCTGGAAATAGATGTCTAGCTTCTCCACCCATGCTTGATGAGATTTTGTGTATTGGGGTAGCATCGGGTGCGCTCCAGCCCTGAAACTTTGTGGAGGGGCTAAGAAACACATCACCTCCAAAACCCAGAAAGAGTTTGCAGAAATTTCATCTTTTGTTGAAGTTATTCAAATAATTAAATATTTTAATGAGGACCCTAAGTATAAACTTAGGAAATTAGAAAAATTAAAGTGAATTAATTAAACACATGTGTTGAAATGTTCTAAGTGACATGGATCAAGGAGTCTTTTAATCTCAGCCGTTGATAAGAGATTTAATCATGGTCGTTGATGTGTTCAACGAAAAAGTATAAGAGAAAGGATTGGGGATCAGTTGGCGACACACACAGAGGTAGAGCTGAGGAACTGATTTGGAATTCTAGGGCAGAGTTTGCTAAGAATTTTCGGACGAGTTTTCTGCAGCGAGGGGTAGTATTGGCCGAGGGGATGATTTGATCTCGGAGCCAAGAGTCAGTAAGAGGCAGAGGAGCAAGAATAGAGGTCAACGTAGAGGAGCAAGGGCAGCACCAGTAGCTACGCAGCACAGAGGCTTCAGCTGCTACGCAGGTACTATGCAGGTCCAGGAGGGGCAGTGCTGCAGCCACAGAGGGCTTCAAGAGTAACGTAAGAGGCCTCCAGAGGTAGTGTAAGGATTGCGTCACCCAGTCTGGGGTTACGCAGTCCCCTTCTAAGCAGCGCAGAGGCACGCAAAGCCTAGCAGGGCTGATGCTGGGGCTTCAAGGGCAGCACTGGGGTTGCTAGGGTTGGAATCTAGCTGAGTCTAGTAAATCTCGTTTAAGGGTGTGGATCAGTTAGCCTTTTGGTCTCAGAACAACAAGTATTATTGCAGATCTATTATTTTCTCAATCGGGTTAACCAGTTGGGTGCCCAGATTTGTTGTACTCAAATTCTACATAATAAAAATAAACCTCATATCTGCTGCACCAGTTTTCCCGCATTGGGTTTTCAGGGGACTATTGTTCAAAAAATTTGTGTCACTTTGTTTGAATAAGCATATTATTCAGTAAATGATCTACATATGTGTAGGTTGTTAGTAGTGTTTACTTCGGTATTTTCTGAATATTTTCTGGAAATAAATTGTATAATTTAATCACTTGCTGCATCATGCTGCCCATAGCACTGCCACTACTAGTTGCTGCACTGCAACTCAGTTGTCGAGAAGTAAGCAACTGAAAGACTCCTGCCCCATCGTTGACAGACAAGTCAGGCTGCATCTCATCACTTGAAACTCCCTTGGCTACTGCTTTATGCTGTCCTCCTGAAGCCACTGCGTTGCTCAGCTCTGCACTACGTGAGCACTGCCTCTCTACGCTGCTGAATTCCCATTAGCCTCTACGCTGCTGCCGCCTCTGCACTATATTTCTCCCTCTATAGCATCTCAGCATTGCCCTCCGCTTCACTGTGATCTTATGCATCCATCTCCTACTTGTCTCGCTACCGTCTTAAGGGTCCCGTAGCTCGTATGTGATCCAAGAGTAGGGCAGTGCCCTTCGCAGCAGCGCAGAGGCACACAAAGCCTAGCAGGGCTGACGCTGGGGCTCGAGGGGTAGCGTTGGGGTTTCTAGGGCCAGAATCTAGCTGAGTCTTCTAAATCCTGTAAATGATCTGCATGTGTAGGCTGTTAGTAGTGTTTACTTCGGTATTTTCGGAATATTTTCTAGAAATAACTTGTATAATTTAATCACAAGTAGGAGAAGTAAACCATGATACTACAGTAGGATTTCTGCATTAATGTATTCAGAAACTTTCACAATGCTTTGGCTGAACTTTTTGATGACCCATCAAAATTTGGCAGGAAAAGCCTGCCCCAGTACACTACAGGTCATTGCCCTGCATGTACCCTCCCCCTCTAGCTTGGCCCCTGGGTCTGTTATTGTTCTTCAGCTGACAAAACTCATTGAAGGTGAGAGCATCCCCAAACTCCCACCCATAGGACTGATAATGTTAGGGTAGGATGCATTGCATGATGATTTTCACATTAGAACTAATTTCATATGATATTTCTCATGGCAGCTTAGTTGCATTTAGATTAAAATTTGCATATTTTATTTTCTATTGATTTTACGGCCTAACACCAAGCATGGGTAATCATAAGACACTGTACAAACATGTTTCCTAGTGGGTTAAGTCTTTGATATGTACAAGTAACAGGTCTACAATAACCAAGAGATTGTTGGTGTTCTGTAGTAAACCATGATACTACAATAGGATTTCTGCATTAATGTATGCAAAAAATTTCACATGGTATCAGAGCGATCGCAGATCAAGCTGAATCTCCAGCAAATCAGCTGAAGAATATTTTTCTACAGGGTAGCAGCAGAAATCCAGAGAGGGCATCTCAGCAGCAGCAGGACGCAGATCCACTTTAGAAGGCCTTCAGGCTTACGTAGAGGCTAACCAGGCCAACGTAAGGACTGCACCACCCAGTCTGGGGTTACGCAATCCACTTTTGAGTAGCGCAGAGATTGCACTAGGCCAGTCTTATCACGTAGAGGATAGCCAGAGGGACGCAATCCAGTCTTCTTGTCAGGTTGCTGAGATCTGGAAGCAGTGCTTCAGTTCTTCAACAGTGCTGGTGTGGTGGAGATTCTGTCGGTGGAGAATTGTACCGAGCTAATTCAACAAAGAGCGGGAGGAAGGCAGTCACTCAGCAGATCTGAGCCAAATGTGAAATTTTCAAATCTAAAAATTATTACTACAATGATTGATTTATTTTGCCTACTTATTAGATAAGTTATTTACAGATACTTTAGTAAATTTTGAAATAAACATAGTTGCAGTACATCACTCTAATCAAAAGCAGAACAAAAATAACACATGTAGCACAATAGAAAAAACCATATGAACACAGTTATTTTTTGGACAATTGTCCCCGAAAAAAACCCAATTTGGGAAAACTGGTACAGCAGATGAGCGTTTGTATTTATCTTCAGCAATGAAAAGTTATTTTATAGAAGTCTTGGTGAGCAACATAAATTAGTATACACTTGGCATGATTTTTCGGACACTCCGGAAGAATTCCAGACTCTCGGGGTGATCTCCTATACCCTCTGCGTCATCCTGCGTAGCTTCTCTATGCAGTCCCTCCTTGGATTGTGTAGCTTTTCATGGAGGGGTTAATGCTGCTCAGCACTCCCTTCCCTTCACCCTTCTGCCTTCTCCTTCTCCATTAGCTAACTTCTCCCTCCTCCTTCTGCCTCTGCAATCCCACCTCTACAAACTCACCCACTGAAATCAAATTCTCTTACTTCAGAATTGATTTCCTGTGGGTACTGAGAATGTCCCCGGCTTGATTTCCAAATGACCCTTAAGCCTCTTCTTATAATCTTCTTGTTGGTGAATCAACGGCCAAGATTATATCTTTAATCAATGGATCAGATTATAAGATGACTTGATCATCGTTTTCTAGAAGATTCACACTCTCCTTTATTAATATCATTTAATTATTTAATTTCCCTAAGTTTAGACTTGGGGTCTGCATTAAAATAATTAATTATTTTAATAAAGCAAGATTCGAGTGGAATTTCCACAAACGATTTATGGGTTCTCTAGATAACTATTGTCTAAGCCTCTCCACCAATTTTGAGACTTAGAACACTTCCTGATGCTATAAAATCAACACTCCCTCTTAGCGAGGAAAGTGTTTAAGCAAGATACCATTGTACTGCTCTGACTCTAGAACATATGTTGTGCTAATGATGTCCTAGCTGCTACTCCTCATCTCTGTGTTGTTGCCCTCTGTACTGCTGCTTGTGACATTGTCTCTACCACTGCCTCATCTGTACTGCAGCTCCCTCTGTCTCTGTATACCACCCGTTCCTCTAATGGAAGGGGTTCTCGACCATCCCCATCTTCTTGCTGAAGTAAGTGAACTTAATCTTACTCAGAGCCTTGGTGAGGATATCTGCCACCTGTTCCCCTATAGGAGTGTACCTCAACTGTACCTCTCCCTGTTGGACATAGTCCCTGATGAAGTGGCACCGAATGTCAATGTGTTTCGACTGGTCATGAAACATAGGATTTTTAGAGAGCTTAATGCAACTCTGATTATCACACATATTCTTGGTCGGTTCCATCCTCTTCTTGAGTAGGTTAAAGAGTATTCACGAATCCATATGGCCTCGCACGAAGTTGTGCTTGCTGCCATATACTCTGCCTCGGCTGAACTCAGTGCGACGAACTTTTTTTTCCTGCTGCACCAGGAGGTCATTCCTGATCCGAGACTGAAGCAGTACCCACTGGTACTCTTTCGATCCACTGTGCTTCCATCCCAATCTGCATCTGTAAACCCACTCAATTGAACCTCATTGCCCTTGGTGTACTTCAATCCATACTCGACTCTCCCCTTCAGATATCTAAGAACATGTTTAGCTACTGCCCAGTGAGCCCTCCTTGGTTCCACCATGAACTGACTGAGGGTATTCACTACATAACAGATGTCTGGTCTAGTATTGACCAGATACATCAATGATCCGATGAGCTGCCTATACAAGGTGGGATCAGCCTCATCATCCTCCTTTGTGTCTATCTTCTTCCAGTTAGTAATCAATGGCGTGCCCATGGGTCTACAGTCTTCCATCTGAAATATCTTCAGGATTTCTGTAGTGTATCTTCCTTGCCCAAGGAATATTTCTCCCTTCTGCTGCCATACTTCTAAACCAATAAAATAGTGCATTTGCCCCAGATCCTTCATGTCGAATTTCATAGCCAATCTCTCCTTGCAGTCCTTGATGAGTTTAGATGATCCAGTAAGAAACAGAGCATCTACATATAATACCAGAATTAACGGCTCATCCCCTACTCTCAAGTAGTAGAGATTGGGATCTGCGTCACTCTTGACGAACCCCATCTTCTGCAAATAGCTATAAATTCGCCTATACCATACCTTGGGGCTTTTTTTAAACCATACAAGGCTTTCTTAAGCCTGCAAACATGAGTCTTTTGCTCATGTCATGTGTCTCGAAGCCCTCTGGTTGTTTTATGTACACTTCCTCCTCTATCACCCCGTTCAAGAACGTTGTCTTGACATCCATCTGGTGAATCTCCCATTCCATCCACGCTGCTAGAGAGATCACGGATCTAATAGAAGTGTAGCGAGCTACAGGGGCGAAGGTTTCCTCATAATCGATCCCTTTCTTTTGTGCATACCCCTTAGCTACAAGTCTGACCTTGAACTTCTCTATGTTGTCGTCTGCAGCATACTTGATCTTGTAGATCCACCTTGATCCTACAACTAATTTGTCTTCTGGTCTAGGGAATACTTCCCAGACATCATTTGTCATGATGGAGCTATACTCCTCCACCTTGGCATCCACCCACACCTGATGCTGAGCTGCCTCCCGAAAGCTGGAGGGTTCTCCAACTTGAGCTACAAGGGCCTGGTATCTGTCAGGTTTCCTCCGTACCCTCTTCCCATCTCTAGGGGCTCCAACAAATTCTTCTGCATCCTTAAAAATTTGTTGAATTTCTCTGTGCTCGGTCTGCCACTGGTGGTGGGTGGACTTACCTGCTCTCCTTCCTGCTCTTCTTAAGAGGAACTCTCCTCAGAATCCTTGTGCCATGGAGAGGAACTTGACCCATCCTCTGTAGGCCGTTGAGGCTGTACTAGTGGATCCTCCTCAATCTGCGTATCTATAGCCATTTCCCGAGATTTCCTGAAGGCTCTCTGCTCAATGAATTTCACGTCCCGCCTTACTATGATCTTCCTGCTTTCTAGAATATAGATGCGATATGCTTTCGCATTTTCACTATAGCTCACAAGATAACCCTTTTCCGCAGTCTGATCCAACTTCTTCCTCTTCTCATCTAGAACGTGGAAATGCACCATGTTGCCAAATATCCGGATATGCCTCACCTCCGACTTGCTGCCTGTGAACACACTCTCAGGAGTTACTTTCCCGAATGCTCTATGGGGTACTCTGTTCTACACATACACCGTTGTATTGCAGCCTTCTGCCCACAAAAATTTGGGCATATCTTGGTCATATAGCATTGCCCTTGCAACCTCTACAATGGTCCGGTTCTTCCGTTCTACAACTCCATTCTACTCTGGATTGTATGGAGTTGTCCATTCTCTCTTGATGCCTTTCTTTGCGCAAAAACTGGTGAAGTCTTTATTGATATACTCTCCACCATTATTTGACCGCAGCTTCTTGATCTTCTTTCCTGTTGAGTTTTCTACCAACGCTTTGAACTCTTTGAACCGTTCAAAGACTTCATTTTTTGGTTTTGAGAAAATAGATCCAAGTCTTTCTGGAATGATCATCAATAAAGGTAGCAAAAAATTTTTCACCACTGAGAGCAGTTGTGGAAATTGGACCGCAAATATCTGTGTATCAACTCCAATACGCTCTTAGACCTACTGCTGCTTCTTGGAATTACTGCTTTAGCATACTTCCCTAGTACGCATCCTTTGCAGACTTCATCTCTCCTTGTTCTGAGTTTAGGAGCTCCTATGACAGTCTTCTTGAGAATCCTCCAAGCTCCATGATGGAGATGTCCCATCCTTCTGTGCCATAATTCATTCAGATTTCTTTCTTCTGTACTCCCAATCATAGCCACGGGGGATTCAAGTTGGAGTTTATATAGTTTATGACTCCTTACTCCAATTTGTGCCTTCTTGCTCCAGCTAGGATGTTTGACATAAACTTTGTTCCCAATAAATTATACGTCATAACCCTTGTTTTGAAGCTAAGACACTGAGAGTAAATTCATTCCCGACCCTGGTACATGTAGAAAGTTTGTGGCCCGAATCTTGTTGCCAACTTCTATTTGAAATGTTATGGTACCTCTTCCAACAGGGGTACACTTGACCTTGTTTCCCATAGTAATATGGAAATTCATCTGTTCTTCTTGGTATCTTGAAAAACATTCTCGAATCCCCATCATATGAACAAATGCTTCACTGTCAATATACCAAACACTTGGAGGAGCTGTGCTTGACATACAAGCGAGATCCTTCTCTACTCTAGATGCCAGCACTGTCATGTCATGTTCCCTTTGCGTTTTTGCGTGCTTTGGGGGACTGTGTGAGTCCTTCTGACTATGAACCCTTTCGAGTGTCAGATCTTTGGTCCATAGCAGATCCTCCCTTTCTGTCTTTAGCATTTTGCTCTGATACCATGTGAAATTTTCAAATCTGAAAATTATTACTGCAGTGATTGATTTATTTCGCCTACTTATTAGATAAGTTATTTATAGATGCTTCAGTAAATTTTGAAATAAATACAGCTGCAGTACTTCACTCTAATCAAAAGCAGAAGAACAAAAATAACACATGTAGCACAATAGAAACAACCATATGAACACAGTTATTTTTGGACAATTGTCCCTGGAAAAAAACCCAATGTGGGAAAACTGGTGCAGCAGATGAGGGTTTGTATTTATCTTCAACAATGAAAAAATCTTTTACAAAAGTCTTGGTGAGAAAAGTAAATTAGCATACACCTGCAATGATTTTTCTGGACACTCCGGAAGAATTCCCGACTCTCGGGGTGACCTACTACACTCTCTGCGTCATCCTATGTAGCTGCTCTGCGCAGTCCCTCCTTGGACTGCGTAACTCTGCGTGGAGGGATTGGTGCTGCTGCTCAACACTCCCTTCCCTTCACCCTTCTACCTTCTCCTTCTCCATTAGCTGACTTCTCCCTCCTTCTGCCTCTGCAATCCTGTTTCTACAAACTCACCCATTGAAATCAAATTCTCTTACTTCAGGATCGATTTCCTTCGGGTACTAAGAATGTCCCCGGCTTGATTTCCAAATGACCCTCACGCCTCTTCTTATAATCTTCTCGCTGATGAATCAACGGCCAAGATTATATAAGATGACTTGATCTTCGTTTTCTAGAAGATTCACACTCTGCTTTATTAATACCCTTTAATTATTTAATTTCCCTAAGTTTAGACTTAGGGTCTGCATTAAAATAATTAATTATTTTAATAAATCAAGATCCGAGTGGAATTTCCACAAACGATTTCTGGGTTCTCTCGATAACTGTTGTCCATGCCTCTCCACCAATTTTGAGACTTGGAATACTTCCCGATGCTATAAAATCAACACCAAACATATCTGAGATTTGATCAGTAGGATCGGAGAGAATTGTCCGATTGTCTTTGGCTGAAGATTTCCAGGAGGGAAATCAGTTTTTTTCAGAAGAAGCAGTTACGAGAGGGTTTCTAAATCCAGATCCAACGTTTCTGTAGTGCCACAGAAAGAGGGAGAAAAGTACTGTTCCTATCAGATTTGAGCTAGATGGCTTCTCATGGGCTAAGATATTAGGACAGGTTGGACGGGATGTTCAACTTCGTCATCTAGAGGGCCAGGATCCTATCATTCCTGGATGAGTACGTCATCAAGAACCATGCAGAGAATTTCCTAGCTGAGCCTACAGATCCTGATCCTCGGAAGAAATTTAATGAAAATCAAGCGCAAGCTAAGCATTTGATTATGTACGAAGTAAAGGATCATGTCGTGCCACACGTTGCTGAAAAGAAGACGGCAAATGAGATGTGGGCCGCTTTAGAGGCCATGTATCAAGGAAGCTCCATTCAACGAAAAATGCTTCTTGAGAATCAAATGAGGCTATTCCAAATGCAGAAGGGTGAGGAGGTGGATCCCTTTCTTCTAAGTTTACAGACTATCCGGGATCAACTGATTGCCACGGGTGCACCTCCAGACGAAGGACTCTTGGTAAGGACTGCCCTGAATGCAGTCACCGAGGAATGGGAAACATTTGTCCAAATCATATTGGGCAGGGCAGCGTTACCATCTTGGGCGGACATGTGGGCAGTCCTCCGTCAAGAGGAGATCAGGAGAATCACCAAGAGGCAGAACAACAGCAGTGAGACGGTCAGAGTAAAGAAATAAGAGGAGGATGATGCAGCCCTTGCATCGAAGGAACGAAAGCAGCAAGGGAAGAAGAAGATGGACCTATCCAAGGTTCGGTGATTTAAATGTGGCGAACTTGGACACTTCGCCAGCGCTTGTCCTAAGAAGAAGGACAAAGGAGCTTCTGATTCCAAGGTTGCAGTAGCAAAGGACGATGGGAGATAAGATGACATAGCCATGAGTGCCATGAGCCACGTAAGTGGGGTGACATGGATCTGTAGAGCAGCTACAGATCAAGTAGGCGGGATCCTTGAGTCAGACCTACTCTTGGATCACATACGAGCTACGGAAGCCTTAAGATGGTAGCGGGACAAGTAGGAGATGGATGCAAAAGTTCACAGCAAAGCAGAGGGCAATGCTGAGATGATGTGGAGGGAGCAACGAAGTGTAGCGGTAGCAGCAGCATAGAGGCAACAACGCAGAGGCTGATTTGACTTGTTAGTCATCAATATTTTTCATTATTTGTAGATGACTAAAGATTGGTTCTAGATTTCTGAAAACAACATTCCTTGAAATATTGTGAGTTTCAGAAATCTCACTGCCTTCATTATCCTTATGGAAAATTTTTCACTATTTCATCAGCTTGCCATTCCATGGTCATCCTGTCATCCCCACAAACTCTTCCTAAGCTTATGCCTCTCATCTCCATCCTTCTTTCCTACCAATGACCTCATTACTCTATTTTCCCCTTGCCCATAACTCTACTTTCCATCTAGGGTTTCCTATAAGCCTATTCATTCACATGTTCCCTAAGGTCCTCAAGCATTGATGGTCTCAAAACTGTCTCTGTAGGCTCTTTAGATAAATAAAGTACATTGGATTTTGGATATTCAATACAGCACTTTGACAAATACTCTGTTTTTCACTAAAAGTCCCCAAGCCAAATTTTAGCCAAAATCAGGTCAAAGAGCCATCCCACTAGGTAAATGAGGATTTCATATGTTCCAATGTCATCATTAGTGTTTCAGACATTGTTTTTCTTTGTTAGAAACTGGCTTAGATGTAATAGAATGTCGAGACATGGTTATTCAAGAAAGATCTAAAAAGTTTCCAAAGAAGACTACCTTAGCAAGTTCAAGGTCTGTTAGAGGTAAATGTAAACTTTGACACTTCTGCAGGAGTGTTAAAAGGTCTATTAGCAGAAAGTTGGTGAGGTAGAAGGTCTTCTCCTTAATGAAGACATCTTGCAGCAAGGACGACAAGAAACACTTATTCTTGTAAAGAATTAGGGTTTTTGAGCTTAATGGTCTAGCAGTGTGCCAAGCAATGATCAAATGCAGAAATGACCACGGAGGAGGTACACCAAAAACCAAACATGAAGAAAAGTCCATCAGAGATTATTGACGACATAAGGGAAAAAGGTGAGGTGAACTGGACATAAATGAGTGAATTTGAAAGGGCTATAAAGAACTTAGAAGACAACACTGAGGTTTGTCTTAAAGCACTCTAGATGCCTAGGGTTTTGGAAAAGTAACCAGAGAAGGTGAAATGATGATGTTAAATCTCATGGTGAAAGCAAAGGAAGGATTCTGAAGATGTCATTCTTTGATCAAATCCCAAACTTGTCAAAATGAATTTGTCATGCCTAAATGATGAAATGATGAGTTGAACTCCATGATGACAGCAAAGGAAGGATTGTGAACGTGCTGTTGTGTGCAATCATCCCAAAGTTTGCCAAGGTGAATGTGTCACACCTCAAAGAGCAAAGGTGTAGAGAATATCAGTAAGAAAGGTAAATTCAAGGTTTTTAGTCACCTGCCAAACAAAAGATGAGGTTAAGCTCCAAGGTGGAAGTAAACGAGGTTTTTAAGGCTGCTGTTGTGTCAAAATAAGCATGTGAAGGCTCTAGGATCAAAAGAAGAGCAAGTTTCATAACTCCAGCAACCTACAAGCAAAAAGTCAAAGAATATCAGTAAAAGAGTGAAAAAGACTTAAACATTAAAGAAGTGGGTTTTCAAAGGTTTAATCAATTTCCCTAGTCTATAAAGGCTCATTTTGCATCTCATATCAATCATTGTGCCCTGGCAAAGAGTTAGAAGTTTCAAGGAGAGGATGTTTTTCGAGTTTCCAAGCAAATTTGAGAAAAATTCTTGTGGCACTGCGCACCTGGAATTGAGCGCCACGCATTTGGCAGTTGCTCCCTGTGCAAATTACAAAGGCGCTGTGTGCCTGGCAGAGCGCTGCGCTCTTGCTCGACAGTGACCGAGTGAAGAAAATTTGAACACTGCGCGCCTGGGTTGAGCGCTGCATGTTTAGAACTGAGCATTGCGCCCTCAGATTGAGCGTTGCGCTCTTGGCCAGGAGGGCCTTCAAAGAAAAACCAACACTTGATCCACCTCAAATTTGCTTCAAGTCATCACCAAGGGTTTTTCAAGCACTAGTAGGGGTAAGTACAAGTCATCATCCCATTTTCAAGCATTTTGTCATCATTTAATGGAAAGAAATTGAAATCCGAAGATGCTACCCTAGGTGTTTAAACTTGCAATCATTGTTTGTCATTCTTCACATGCCTATAAAGAGCATCAATTGAGAAAAGGGTGAATTAGGGTGTTGTGGAGGTTGTCATTTATCCAAGCTGGTCATAACACTCATACACTCTGTCCCTTCACTTGCAAAAAATTGACACTCTATCATCTCACTTTCATCTCAATTTCACATTTAGCCCAAGTGTTCAAAAACAAAGTTTAAACAGATGTCAGCAGAGGGTTATCATTGAATTGTCAGCCTATTCCTCATTCTCATATACATACACCCTCACTCATTCATCTCATTCACTTGTAAAGGCTGCCATCCCACCATCCCTTCATCTCATTTCTATTTGCAGTCCTAACATTTTTCTCAAGGAAGAGTTTTTAAAATGTCAAGAGAGGGAGACAGTGACAGTGGTGGAGAACCTCAAATGCCAAGGAGGCATGAGCACAAAGGTGGAAAGATAAATAGGTTTGAACCCCCTAACACAAGGGAGCTAATGGCATCTCCCCTTATTGTTCAATGTTCCAAGCATGTAGGATGCTTTGATTTTTGTGAGAAGGTACAGCAGGTGCAAAACCACCCTGAGCTAACTAGGCTCTTCATACTTAACTTGCATGAAAAACAAGTTAACCTTGCAGGGGTAACCTTTGAGCTGTCTGTTGATGCTATTGCCAATGCCACTGGAATACCAAGTGTGGGTGAGAAATCGTTCAAGCAAGCCAATCTAGACATGAGCTACTTTGAACCCTACCCGATGCCTAGATACAAAGACCACAATAAATCCATCTTTCCTTTCTCACATTTGCTTAATAGATATGCACCTATGATGAGGATCATTATGAAATATTTCACATATGAAGGAAGATTCTCCAACATTTACTCCTATCACATCAGGCTGCTCATGCACTTTACTAGGGTGAGGATGCTGCACCTACCCTATTACCTCTACAGAAGCATTGACAAAATGTCCTATATTGTACAAAAGAGAGACTATCCTCAACAAATGCAAAGCCTCTTTCACCACTCTCTTATCAAAATGGTTGTTTTGCATCAATTGTAGCAAGGGTATTCCTTGGGAAACCTTCATTGCCAGTGAGGTGTTTACTTCTCCACAAGCCCAACAGCAGCAAGATGCCCCTTCATCTTCTCATCCTCCCATTCTCACCATCCACTCACAGTCCTTCACATCATGATGAGCTTCCTCCTTCATCACCTTTACATAATCCCTCATCGTCCTCTCATGGTACTAGTGCATCAAACAATGAAGGAGGCAATGAGGCAGAAAAGAGTGATGAAGAAGAAAACAGTAAGGGAGATGGAAATGAGGAGTCAAACAATGATAAATCAATTAGTGCAGAAAACGGTGAGGCAAGTGGCAGTGAGGCAAGTGGCAATGAGGATGATGGAAATGAAGCAGAAATTAGTGAAGATGATGACAGTGGGTCAAAGAGTCATGGAAGCAGTGATGGTACCAAAGATAATGACAGTCATGATGGCAACAATGATGGTAGTGAAACAAGTGGCACGGAGATGGTAAAAATTGAACCTTTTCCTTTGACCTACCAAAGGGGAAATAGGCATGTGTTTGCTGCCCTTAAGAGGCAAGGGGCCATCCTTCTACATCAACCAAGCAGCTTGACAAAGGTAAGGAAAAGGTCATCAAAGAAGAAGACAAACATGAGACTGAACAAGAATTTCAACTTATTCATGTTGACAGTGATGATGAAAATGAGCAAAGGATCACAAGCTGTTGCTCAAAAGAAAAGATGCCCAAATTAAAGACCTACAAACAAATCTAGGCAGGGCTAAGAATTTGATTCACTATTTTGAGGTTGAAAACAAGCAGCTGGAGGCACAGAAGGCCATCTATGAGATAAGAGCTATTAGATCTTGGAAAGAGGCTGCAAAGACAAAGGTAAAGATAGATGAAGTCTTGGGCACTTATGATGACACGGAAGAAGAGGAAGAACAACTTCCTAGGAGGAGGCCAAGAACAATTGGCTTGAGAAAGGCCTTCGCCAAGGAGAGGGAGCAAGAGAGAGCTTGCCATGGAAATTGAATATGATCGGGAACCTTGGCTTGAAAGGGAAAATATACACTTAGAGGGTCTGTTGGAGAAGACCAAGAGGGACCTTGACCTCTAGAAGAAGATGGCAAGGCATTATGCCTTAAGAAACAAGATTGCAAGAACCAAGCTCAAAAGAGCCCTTGCAAAGATTCAAGTCCTAAAGGAGGAAAAATGAAAAGAAAAGATTGACATCCTTGCTGATGCATCCCTACAAGCATCCTAGACATAATCAGCAAGGCAAATCCCAATTTTGAAACTTTTTGCAAATTTTTAAGTTTTTGGAGTTTTTGACTGTTTTGGAGGGCCAAACACACAGCGCCATTGGCGTTGTGCTCTTTTTTGGGGCATCTATTGGAGGAATGGCTTACATTTTCAGAATCCTTAGGCCAAGGACATCACCCTCACAAAATTTCAGATCATTTGGAGCAGAACTGGTACTCCAAAAGTGCCAAAAACATGCAAAAAATCAACTTTCTGCCCTATTTTCAGAGCTGGCATTGCGCCCTGAGCAGTCTTGGGAGATTGAGTTTTTGAGCGGGTAAATGGAGTCTAATCAGCAAACTAAATGCAGTTTTGGAAAGTAGACAGGACAAGCTTTCCAATGAGCTATCATGGAGCTCATTTGGACACCGGGAAGACCTCCAAAACTTAGATGCAAAAAGACTTATTTTCCCAGTGTTGGAGCTACGCCCTTGCCAAAAAGTCAACAAAAGACACTTGGAGTTAATGAAATAGATATTTTGATGGTTTTTGAGGCAAATCACTCCAGAGTTGGTTGGGGAGTTATGTTAGCATTTATTTTTGCATTTATTAAGTTAGATATTTTGTGCCTTGGGCCTTGCATGGTCTCTTTGGTCAAAAATGGCATTTATGATGTAATTAATGATATTTTGGAGACTTAGCTAGGGTTTTGGTCCTCCTTTGCAAGTTAAATACTTCATTGAGGCCTCATTGTACATGTTGGTTGATTGTTTGAGCTAAGGCATATGTAATATCCCCAACGGGAAATAGACAGTAATACACGGAAATACAAACATGCAACTATATAGGAAAAATGCCGGAACTAGAATATAGAGCAAGTACACATAAAAATACCAGAACGCTAAGCCATTTTATTAATCTGAGAATACATATATGGGTACAATAGATAATCAGAATAAGTGCACCTATCCTTGCACAAGGCAAGTGAAGAACCCTCTCAGAATAGGAAATGGCTGCAATAGAGACTGCGTCCTAGCTGCTGGAGAAATCTGTCGTAGAATGCTGCTGCTGCAATGCACTGGAGTTAGGGGCTGATCCCCTCACTGGAATGAGCTGAAAATCGGTAGCCTGCCTGTACTCACTGCTCCGGACAAAACCCAGAAACCATGAAGCAAATGCACCACCTCCGAAAAACCACCACTGAAGCCCTCCTCAAGGAAAACGCTGTCTCTCCCAAGCTCAGCGCAGAGGCCCAAGAAGAATGCTGGAAAAGGGCCACAAATCCCTCTGCAAAACTCTCCAACTGAATAGACAATCCCTCCAAGCTGAAATACGCTGAGGACTCCACGAAAATCCCCCACAACAGGGCTGCACTAACACCAACTGCGTCCTCCCTCCTGGACTGCGCAGTCACTCTATGAGACCCAGCTCCTCTGCAAAACGTCCACCAAAATCTCCTGCAAATCAACCGCTGAAACTGAAGGAATACCTTGCCCGAGCAGGCACTCGAAGTCCCCCGGGGCCAAGGGCGAGATCTCCGACCAGAGACACTCAGTTCGCACTAAACAGTGCTGCAGACCGACTAAACAACCGGCGTGCTCAAGTAGACAGAAGTCTAGCTCACAATATCATCAACATATCAATAATGCCAAATGGAGTGAAACCCCCACCTTTTATAGTGCTAGCTCCCTCAAAAACCCTAACTGCGTCCTTGACCTCCTCCTTGACCTGCGCAGTTACCTTAGGAGCCTACGTGAGGCCTCCCTCATGTGTGTGTGGACCCCCCAAGGCCTTCCCCTTTAAGTTACAACGTTCATCTACTAGGAAGCACTTTATTTTATTAAAGTGAGTTGACCCCCTATTTCTCACTTTATTTATTAATTTAACTATAGGCGGCAAAACTATACAAAAATGAAATATTCCAATTAGCGGTGCTAATTAGGAATATTACAGTCTCCCCCGGCAGAACGTTGCTTGTCCTCAAGCAACTGAAGTGATGGATGTTGCAATATCCTCTCATCCTCCCAAGTGGCATCCTCATCCGGCAAGTTCTTCCATCTCACCAAGAACTCCCTGATCTTCCTGCTCCGCAGCTGCCTCTCCCTAGTATCAATAATAGCCTCCGGCTGTAACACCAGATGCCCCTCATCATCTGTAGGTGGTAGCTCCTCGGTGACTGTCACATGCTGACCTAGTGCCTTTTTCAGGCATGATACATGAAAGATGTTATGAATCTTGCTGCCTTGGGGCAGCTCCAACTCATACGCAACCTGCCCGATCCTGCGTATCACCCTGTATGGCCCATAAAGCGGGGCTTAAGCTTCTCCGCCCCCTTCTGCTTGAGCGAAGACTGTCGGTATGGCTGTAGCCGTAGGTAGACCAAGTCCCCTACCTCAAAGTGTCTCTCCACCCGACCCTTATCAGCATACAACTTCTGCTGATTCTGTGCTGTGGCTATGTTGTCCTTGAGAGCTCGGAGGATATCTTGGCTCTCTTGGATCCATAACTTGGCTCTCGGAGCCCTGCTAACTCCAAACATCATGTCCACAAAAGATAAGGAATGATATCCATACAAAGCATAGAAAGGTGACATACCAATAGACATGTGATGCGTCATGTTGTAGCAGTACTCGCCCAGATGCAGCCACTTCAGCCATGCCCTCTGCTGTCCACTGACGTAGTTACGCAAGTAGCCCTCCAGCCACTTGTTAACTATCTCTGTCTGCCCGTCCGTCTGGGGGTGATAACTAGTGCTCGGTGTCAACTCGGTCCCCACTAGTCGGAAGAGCTCCTGCCAGAATCCGCCCATGAAACGGTTGTCCCTATCACTGACAATGGTCTTGGGTAGACCATGTAATTTGAAAATCTCCCCGAAGAACAACTCAGCCACCTGCGCTGCTGTGTGATGTGCGGATATGGCAAAAAAATGGGCATACTTCGTCAGTCGGTCAACGACGACAAAGATGCAGTCCTTGCCCTGCACCATGGGCAACCCTGTGATGAATTCCATCGATATGCTCTCCCATTTCCCCTCCGGGATGGGAAGAGGCTGCAACAACCCTGCAGGATGGCTCATCTCTCCCTTGTTCCGCTGGCAAACATCGCACTCCCTGACATGCTGGAGTACGTCCTCCTTGAGGCCCTTCCATGAGAACCTCTCCCGAATAGCCCGGTAAGTCTTGGTGAACCCCTGATGGCCCGCCAATGGAGAATCATGTGAAGCCTGGAGTATCTTCTTCTTGAGCTGAGATCCCTCAGTCAAGAAGATCCTGTCCCTGTAATAGATGATCTCATCGACCACCCTGTACCTGTCATCTGCTACTTGCCCATCCAGAACCTCACACGCAAACCTGTCCTTGGAGTACTCTACCAGCAGTCGAGCCCTCCAATCAGCGTCCAAGCTCATAAGTGATAACGTGGCCGGTCTACGAGAAAGGGCATCAGCTACCACGTTATTCTTGCCTTTGACATACTCTATGTCAAAGTCATAGGCTTGGATCTTACTGATCCACTTCTGCTGTCTCTCCTGCAACTGCTTCTACTCCAGAAAGTACCTCAGGCTGTTGTGATCTGTCCTCACCCTGAATCTGCTGCCCACTAGATACTGCCGGTATTTGGCCAATGCATGCATGATGGCCAACATCTCCTTGTCGTATATGGGATACAACCTCTCATGTGGAAGGAGCTTCCGGCTCTCAAAAGCTATCGGGTGACCGCCCTGCATCAAAACTGTACCAATCCCCTCTCCTGATGCATCGCACTCGAGGACAAAAGGCTGTGTGAAATCTGGCAATGCCAGCACGGGGCAGCTGCTCATCACCTCCTTGAGCTTGTCAAAAGCTTGCTGTGCTGTGTCCGACCAACTGAATGCCCCCTTCCTCGTCAAATCTGTGAGGGGTGCAGCAAGCTGTGAGAAGCCCTTGACGAACTTCCTGTAGTATGTGCAAATGCCAATAAATCCCCGAAGCTCAGTCACATTCCTCGGCTCTGGCCAATCTCTGATGACCCTGATCTTCTCCTCATGGACTCTCACCCCGTCCACTCCTATAATGTGCCCCAAGTACAGCATCTCCGTCAAGCCGAACTCACACTTGGAGAGCTTGGCATAGAACTGCTGCTCCTCCAGGATGCGCAAAACTATCTCAATGTGTTGGAGATGCTCCTCCCAAGTCCTGCTATATATAAGTATGTCATCGAAGAAGACCAGCACAAACTTCCTCAGATGACCCCTGAAAATGTGGTTCATGCACAACTGAAAGGTAGCGGGTGCATTGGTCAGCCCGAATGGCATGACCAGAAACTCAAAGTGCCCATAATGACACCTGAAAGCGGTCTTGGGAATGTCCTGTTCCCTCACGCGTATCTGATGGTACCCGGATCTCAAGTCAATCTTCGAGAAGAACCGTGCTCCTCTCAACTCATCCATCAGCTCATCGATCCTGGGGATGGGGTACCTATTCTTCAGGGTCTTCTTATTCAGAGCCCTGTAGTCAATGCACATGCGCAATGTGCCGTCCTTCTTCTTCACCAGCACTACAGAAGAAGCGAAAGGACTCGTGCTGGGCCGAATGTGACCAAGGGCCAGCAACTCCTGAATAGCCCGCTCTATCTCGTCCCGATAGGCCTTGGGATGCCTATACGGTGTGGTAATCACAGCCTGTATCCCCTGCTCAAGCTCGATCGTATGCTCAAACCCCCGATCCGGTGGCTGCCCTGGTGGAATATCCCCGAAAACCACTGCATACCTATCGAGAATAGACTGTAGCTCCGGATGCACGGTCTGCCCTGTATCCACTGCCTCTGAAGCCGCAACTCTACCGCCCACTCTATGTCTCCCTTGCGGAAGGTCGCCTCCATCCTGTGTGCCGACACCGTCTAAGGTGGATATGTGTGTTGTCCCCGTATCTTCTCATGCCTCCCCGTCTTGGGATCATCCCACTCCATCTTTAGGGCCTTCCGATCTGTCGTGACCTTCCCCAGAGTAAGGAGCCACTGAACACCCAATATCAGGTTGGTGTCCGGAATATCCACCACAAAGAAGTGATCTGTCAATGTATAAGTGCCCATCGTCACTGATAGCTCAGGGACATACCGAGCACATGCCATGGTCTGATCTCCTGGGACCAAGACGGAAAATCCATCAAAACCCTCTGTCTGTATGCCTCTCCGCTCAACCATCTGGGCATCAATAAAGTTGTGGGTGGCCCCACTATCAACTAAGACTGAGACCCGCTGCCCGCGTACTGTCCCCCGTATGCGCAGCGTCAAGTACTTGGGAACTCCCCGCAATGCGGCTAGAGCTCCTCCAGTAGGTGCAAATGATGCCCCACCTGCTGCGGGTGGTGGAGGTGGTAAGGTACCCTGCGCTGCATAACAATCTCCTGCCTCCACGTCATCCCCCTCATCCTCTTCTCCACTGCTCTCGGAGAAGACCTCAATGAAGTGTGCTTTCCCTGCAGCACACCTATGTCCCGGTGCCCATGGCTCCTGGCAAGTGAAGCACAACCACTTCCTCCTCAGCTCTCTCCTAGCCTCATCATCAAACTGCCCTCGTCCAGGATTCGCCTTGGGAGGCGGAACCCTCGTGTCCTTCCCCTTAGGCTGGAAGGCCTGTCTCTGGGGATAAGGTGTCCGAGTCCTGGGTAAGACATCTTGTAAGTCCCGACTCCTGCTGATGGCATCCTGAAGGGTAGCTGGTCTGGTCGACCGGACTAGGCCACGAAGTGGCTCTGACAACTCCTCCACAAACATGTAAACCATCCAAGCCGCAGACAAATCAGGTACCATCACCGAAACCCTCAAGAAGTCTGAAATGTATGTCTCTGCACTCCCAGTCTGTTTGAGCTTTGTCAGCTCAACAAAGTGCTGCTCCGGATCCCTCCTGTCAAAGCGCTCTATCACCCTCCGGGTAAACTCGGCATATGTCGTCACTGTAGAATGTCTGAGTGTCGTCATCCCATGGAACCACCAGACCTGGGCCTCACCGTCCAGATGTAATGTTGCCACCTTAATGGCCTCTGACTGCGACATCTGGTTAAGCTGGAAATAGATGTCCAGCTTCTCCACCCAAGACTTTGCCGAACTGTTTGATGAGCCATCAAACGTGGGCAAATGAAATCTGCTAGCTGCGCGGTGGTCATCACGATGGTGCCTGTGCCCTCTGTGATGATCACGGGGTCTAATGTCATGCTGGACCTGGAAAAAGTCTCTGAATGTGATAGAATCTCGGAACGCCGGCCCGTATGCCTGGTACTCTGTAAAAAGGTCACCCATCTGACCCGGCTCCAGCTCTCGCTGTGCTGCTGCCCCTGCGTCCTCTGCCAGGAAGGTAGGCATGGTGGATCGCGTGGGTGCTGGAATATCCCTCTGTGCACCCCTCTGTACTCCTGCCCCTGCGTCCTCTGGCAATAATGTGGGCATAGTGGATCGCGTGGGTGCATGCGATGCCACAATGGGGATAGCATCATGCACTGGCACGTGGTGGGACATACCCGATCCCTCACCGATCAGAAAACCCCTGGGGGGTTCCCTCTGCCTGACCTCTAATGCCATGAGTCTCTGTGTCATCTCCTGCATGTGTTGGAGGAGTGTCTCCCATCTCCTCGAACCATCCTCGTCTGCCATAGGGCCCTGCTGCTCTGTGTCCCTCGCAAACTGCTCCTGCTCTGAATCTGTCTCAGGCAGCTCCTGATCAGAATCCCCCTCTCTGAAGGGGTTCTCCCACCTACTCTCAACGTCTCTGTGTCTCCTCTGATCAATGTAGGGCTTATCCCCGGGCGTCATAGACTGCCAGCTCCACAGGCTGAGCCAGAACTATGCTATGATACCACTGTAATATCCCCAACAGGAAATAGACAGTAATACACAGCAAAACAAACATACAGCTATATAGAACAAAATGTCGGAACCAGAATATGGAACAAGTACACATAAAATACTAGAACGCTAAGCCATTTTATTAATCTGAGAATACATATATGGGTACAAGAGATAATCAGAATGAGTGCACCTATCCTTGCACTAGGCAAGTGAAGAACCCTCTCAGAATAGGAAATGGCTACAATAGAGACTACGTCCTAGCTGCTGGAGAAATCTACCGTAGGAAGTTGCTGCTGCAATGTACTGGAACTAGGGGTTGATCCCCTCACCGGAATGAGCTAAAAATCGGAAGGCTACCTGTACTCACCACTCCGGATAAAACCCAGAAACCATGAAGCAAATGCACCACCTCCGAAAATCCACCAATGAAGCCCTCCTCAATGAAAACGCTGTCTCTCCCAGGCACAGCGCAAAAGCTCAAGAAAGATGCGGGGAAAGGGCCACAAATCCTCCTACAAAACTCTCCGGCTGAATCAACAATCTCTCTGAGCTGAAATACGTTGAGGCTACCACAAAATCACCCACAACAGTGCTGCACCAACACCAACTGTGTCCTCCCTCCTGAACTGCGCAGTCACTCTATGGGGCCAGCTCCTCTGCAAAACGTCCACCCAAATCTCCTGCAAATCAACTACTGAAACTGAAGGAATACCTTGCCCGAGCAGGCACTCGAAGTCCCCCGGGGCCAAGGGCGAGATCTCCGACCGGCGACACTCAGTTCGCACTAAACAGTGCTGCAGACCGACTAAACAACCGGCGTGCTGAAGTAGACAGAAGTCTAGCTCTCAATATCATCAACATATCAATAATGCCAAATGGAGTGAAACCACCACCTTTTATAGTGCTAGCTCCCTCAAAACCCTAACTGCGTCCTTGATTTCCTCTTTGACCTGCGCAGTTACCTTAGGAAACTACGTGAGGCCTCTCTCATGTGTGTGTGGACCCCCAAGGCTTTCCCCTTTAAGTTACAACGTTCATCTACTAGGAAGCACTTTACTTTATTAAAGTGAGTTGACTCCCTCTTTCTCACTTTATTTATTAATTTAACTATAGGCGACAAAACTATACAAAAATGAAATATTCCAATTAGCGGTGCTAATTAGGAATATTCTGACATAGACTGGTGTGATGAACTTTGGCTTTTGCAACTTTGTTAAATCTCTTGGATGGAATATCAATGGACCAACACATTTCTAGGATTCATGAGCTCTGTTAGATGGTAATGTTTTTTCACTCTTGTTAATATTTTCCTTTGTTTACATTATGTTCATGTTTTCTCTGATAATAGGACAAAAATTTTGGAGTTGGATATGCTATCTTGGTACCCTTCTTTTGTTTGCATCCTTTTATCTCTATGTTTTCTTCTTTGAAGTTTAATTAAAGAACCCTTAAATGTTATTTAGTTTCACTGAAATGTCATCTTAAATGTTCTGTTTGTATGAAAGTAATGATCAAAGAATTCTTAACTGCTCTCTAGGGTTACTTGTTTGTTGTCTTGATGTCAGTTTAGTAAAGTCTAGCTGAAGAATCCTTAATTGCTTTTCAGTTTCACCAAGCTATTGTCTTAAAGGCTTTTTATTGTTATAGTATTTATTGAAGGATCCTTGATTGCCCTTTAAACCTACTATGTTCACAAATCAGTGTTCATTTCACTCACTAAACCTATTTAGATCCATTTGGCACTATTAACTTGCCCTAGAAAACACCCTAGACCTATTGTTATACTTTTCAAAGACCTTTTGCAGACCCCATAGCCCGATGGTTTAAACCTCTCTTACTCCACCTGTTCTACTTTACAACCTACCCAACCAACCAAATAAACAAACAAACCCTAATCCTTATAACTAGCCTAAAATCAAACAAGTTACATCTTCTACATAAATTTAGAGAGAGCCCTCTTTGAGTCCAGGAAGGCTAGGTCCTAGGACTCCAAAGACTAGTCTGATGTTACCCCTGTACATTTGGTCTTGCCAATCTGACAAATTACGGGAACCTAACATAATGGCGACTCCGTTGGGGACCTGAGTGAGTAATCGCTTAAATAGATCTGAGTGATTAGCAGCGTGAAAATTTCTTAAAACCTCAGAAAACCCATGTCAATAGTATCCTTTGACTCGTCACCTAACACAATGGTAATCATATTAGGGATCTGAGTAAGTAATAAGCTTAGACATTCCTTAATAACTCACAAATCCCCTGTCAAACTTAGAAAAATCAAGTGTAAGCCAAGAGCTATATCTAGTTGATTCATCATACTAGCACCATGTTGACCATACTAGAGAACACTCATTGAAAAGATTAGTGTTACATAAAGAACTCAGAAAACCCAAAAAACATCCTTAGATTGGCATTCAGTTGTTGATGGTGGACAACAAGTACATCTTTAAAACAATAATCATCATCCACCTGGTGACTCCACTGGTCTTCAGTAGCCCTATTGACCCCACTATTTCTCACAGACTCCCCTGGGAATGCTCTAATCAGTCATAATAGTCTAAAACCCATCCATTCTCTGTGTGAACTTAATACCCCTACAGATAGGCTTGTTTTTCAACGAACACTCATAAACCTTCAGCCTCTCTGCATTTTGGGCCTAAAATCTGGCTTCACAAAGTATTAGCACCAGGTCTCACCTTGACCCAAACCCTCCTATCATAGTTGATGACCTAGAAAGAATATTGTGGAAAACTTCTAGGACTGAAGATTCAACTATTGTTAGGCCCATTCACAAAGCAAGTTTTGTCCCTGAAAACCTCACAGCCTTGCAAGATCCCCAATTTGACTTACACCATAGAAGAAACCTTTTCTGAACTAAGTCTAAAAGTGGGATAGACGAGACAGACCTTGAGCCTACAGATTTGCAGCAAAGACCTAGGATAGAAACCTCTCCTTCCACTCCTCCTAATTTTCAACTTCTCCAAAACTTTGGCTCTTTTCATTCCAGATCTGTTCAATCTCAGATTGCTGGTCCAAGTACATTTTCCACCCCCATTCTCACATCCACTGTGCAAACCACTCCATTTCATCCTCCACTTCCTCTCACAAACCCCCCTATTACAAACCTTCCTTGGGTTCCTTTACCTCAAATCATGGCAACATAGTTTGCCCCATTGGTATTACCTCAACCTTTATTGCCTATGCCCCAATATTACCAAACTAAAATCCCTCACTTTACTGGAGCTGACTCTACCACTGCCCAACAGCATGTAGATAAGATGAATGATGCATTTGACTATCAAGAAATAGAAGAGGAAACCATAAAAATGAGAATGTTTGCCCAAAGCTTAGAAGGAGAAGCAAAGAAATGGTTCAAAAACTTAACTCGTAACAGCATTCATGACCTCCCTTCCCTTTACCAAACATTCATAAACAAGTGGGAGACTAAGAAAAATCCTCTTCAAATCTTATCAGAGTATGATAACCTTAAGAGGAATGTCGAGGAAAGTGTCCAAGACTACTGCACTAGGTTCAATAGCGTTTACAATGCACCCCCACCTCACATAAAACCCCCACAAGGCCTAGCCTTAGTGAAATTTCCGGAAGGTTTTGATCCAGACATGTGTTATCAATTAAGAGAAAGAGATCCCCTAACCTTAGAGGACATGAAAAAAGGAGCAATAAGTGTAGAAGCCAACCTAAATGCTAGAAGGGCTACATTAAGGACAGAGAAGAAGGTTACATACAAAGAGGAAACCATGGCCTCCACATCTGATGCTAAAATTGACAATCTAGTTAGAGTAATGGAAAGGATGATGGAAAAAATCAGTTTAAATGAAAGAACACCCCCTAGGGAAAACCAAGCAAATCCTCAAAACAGAAATAGAAACCAAAACTTCAGAAGAGACCCTCCTCAAAACAAACAAAGAGACAATGACCAGCAAATCAGACCTCCTTTCCAAGAAAATTACGTAGAAAAAAGAGGAAAGAGAGACTGAAGAGCAAGAAGAAAACCATGTAAATCTGATAGGCTCTGATAACGAGGGTGATGTTTTTCTCACAAAAGAAGAAAAAGGGCTATTTTCCTCATACCAAACTGATAGAACATATGAGGATTCTGAAGAGTACAAGTTAGGATTTGAAAATGCTATCATGGAGGTGAATAGGAAGTATGCCCTTCGAAGTAAGAAAGCCCAAGATGCCTCCAAGAAAAACAAACTAGAAACTGCTGTTAGGAAAACCCCTGAAAATATTCTCAAAAAGACAACAGAAAACACCAACATAATGGCTAAAACTCCTAATCAAAACAAAGACAATACCAGCCAGCATAATGGTGACCAAAGCTGCCCTAGTACATCAACTAGTGGCCCTGGAAAAACTGCCTTAACTGACATTCCGAATAAAAATCAGCAAACCAAAGTTGCTGAAAAGACTATATATGATACAACTGATGTAAATATGCCAAAAGCACCAACACCATTCAGTTTTTAGGGTGAGATTGCCAAGGTCAAAATGGCCATACCTCTTACTGAACTGGTATCTCAGGATGTATATAAATCCCAAGTTTTGAAAGCTTTGAACATAGGAAATGACACTGACACTCTAAATTTGACCGATGACAAGCTAGAGCTGTTGTTTGGACCTAAGGTAGAGGGAAAATATCAAGAAGGAGTTGTCCCTCCATTCTATGTTAGCTTGAACATCCATGACAAAATCTTGCATAATGCTATGCTAGACTCCGGTGCCTCACACAATCTCATGCCAAAGGTAGTGATGGAGAGATTAGGCCTCGAAATAACCAAACCTTACAAAGACTTGTACTCTTTCGATTCAAGTAGAGTCAAATGTTTGGGTCTAATCAAAGATCTGTGTGTCAATCTGGCACAAATACCAGCTAAGAGCCTAGTCATGGACATTGTAGTGGCTGACATTCCCCTGAAGTATGGCATGCTTTTATCTAGATCATGGAGAGCCAAACTCCAAGGAAACCTCCAAATGGACATGGCATATGCTACCATTACAGTCTTTAACCAAACAATAAGACTTTACAGAGAATCTCACATGAAATACATGGTAAGCAGCCAGGTTAGGCCAAACAACACCCCTCTCTATTCTATCCATTCAGACCTTGACTCATTTATTTTGTATAATGAATATGACATTAATGAACAAGTAAATGAAAAGGAGGAAGAGCTAGGCCTATCAAAAAAATCAAACCAAACACAAAATGAAGAACATGATAGTCAAAACCCTTGCAGCCATGAACAACAACATAATGGCGAATCTGAACTTGAAACACTTTGGAACATGAGCTTTGATGGCTCTTGTGGCAAATTTGGTTCGGGGGCAGGTGTTTGGATACATAACACCTATGAAGGCCACTCCTACAAACTAGATTTTCAATGCACAAACAACATTGCAGAGTATGAGGCTCTTCTCCTAGGATTACACTTGCTGAAAAACATAGGAGCTAAAAAGATTTCCGTTCTAGGAGATTCCGAGCTAATCATTAGACAAATAAAAGGAGAATATTCAGCCAAGAATCCTAGGCTAAGAGAATATAGGAATGCTGCCTTAGACCTCCTGAAGACATTTGAGAAATATGAACTTACCTCCATCCCAAGAGCTCAAAACAGCCTTGCCAATGAACTAGCCTTTACTGCCAGCACTTGCCAAGTACCTCCTGCCAATGAACAATACACGGTAAAGGTCAAGTGCAGACCAGCAGCCCCTGATAACATAGATTATTGGCAAGTATTTGAAAATGACAAATAGATTGAAGACTTCTTGCAGCCAAAAACCAAGTTTGAAATATCGAAGTTAGACTTAAACCATCAAGAGAACTGTCTGACTAAAGAAAAAACACACAAAACAGAGTTGCCTTGTACTGTTGATATAAATCTTCTAGAACACCCTTTTGAGGCCGAATTGTTTGAAGATTTAGATCAAAAAGACCTTGAGGTATTGCAATGCAAAGATAACTCATTACCAAGAGGTCTTGCCCCTTAGAAGATTTTTTTATTTCGATGATGTTGCTAAGAAGCCAAAAAAGGAACCACCGAGACTGATGTAGTAGAATGCAACATAGGCAGTGTAGAAGAACCTGTTGTCGCACAGATTGTCTAGGAACCGCGACAACGGCTCAGATCGGGGGCTGTCACCCTGATCCCCAATCTCTCTATCTAAGCTGTCTCCTTGCAAGCTAAGGGAGGTAGACCCTAACAAAAATGAAGGAAAATAATTGGTTGCAAGTCAACCAACTCAGGAGACACAGTCAAATAACCAAGTGCTTGATGAGATTAACGAGATTTCACAGATCAATTATATTAAAACCAATGCCTTATGGAGTTAAAAAGATCCCGTTATGCAATTAAAGCCAAGTAACTGATGTATAACTGCTGCTATGAAAACACAAATGACCACAATGATATTCAATAGAAAGCACCACAACCATTCATTAAAATACTTTAGCCAACAACAAAGCTATCATGAAACGATAAAAAATAAATGCTAGATGCTTGCAATGTTTCCGAATTTATGATGTTTCAATTAGTTCCAATCCAGAAATTAAAATGCTCCTATATAGTCAAACTTCAGATAGAAATTTAAAGGCTTATTTGACTATAGGATTTAGGATTTTTTAAATTTTTAGAATTTTTTATTATTTTTTAAACAAAATCTACAAAAAATTTAAAATCTAAAATCCTAAATCTAAAACAAAAAGAAATTTAAAACTAAACTAACGTTACAATTAATTAAAAATCTAAATTAAACTAATTAAAAATTTAAAGTCTACAACTAATTTAAATCTAAAACTAAAAGTTAAATAACAAAAATTAAATTACAAAATTAAAACTAACTAAGACTAAACTAAATAAAATCTAAAATAAAAACCTCTAAACGAAATTTTAAAATCTAATAAAAAATAAAATCTAAGACTTAACACTAACACTACACATTAAAAAAAAATCTAAAATCTAAAATTCTACGACTAACTAAATTAATCAAGAAAATCGAATTAGAAAAAAAAATAAACCTAGAACTAAACTAAAATAAAATCTAAAAATTAGATCTAAAACTAAAAATAATTAAAACTAAAATCGAACTAAAGAATTAAATTCTAAAGCTAAACTAATAAAAATATACACCCTAAACTAAACGCTATCATAAACTAATGTTAATAAATGAAAAAAATTTAAAACTAAAAATAACGAAACTAAAACTAAAACAAAAATCGAATTAAAATATATATACCTAGATTAAATGCTAACATAACAAAATTAAAATCTAAACCTTAAAAAACTATAATCTAAAACTACACAAAAATGAATCCGAATCATGAAGAAAAATGAAAGACGGGCTTTTAAAATTTTAGTGTATGCGTGATTTTATTTGTTGTTTTGCAAGTAGATACAGCAGAGACGTCGACGACAGGTTTGGAGAGCTCGATGGGTAGGGAAGAAGAAGTTGACGGCAGTAGGTGAGGAACGTTGGATGAGTGGACGAAGGCTAGTAAAGGAGGACGCCAGGACGTGAAGGTGGATGCTGCAGAGGGAAGTCGACGGTTAAGGAAAAAGCGAGGGAAGAGGAGAGGGTCTAGTTGCAGACGGCTTGAGGAGCTGGTTGCAGCGGATGGATGCGTAGGAGCAGAGGAAGACATCGGATGGAAGCGGCAGATATTGAAGGCGTCGGAAAGCAGGCCTAAGGAAGAGCTCGATGGCAGAGGGATGGAGATATGGAAGGCTGTGAAAACAAGGAGGACGAGGGCAGAGGAATGGCTCTGCAAATCGATGGGTCTTGAACAGCAGTGAAGAATGGAGCGAGGTTTTTTTTTTTTTTGACAATGTTTATGCAGCAACGAAGGAGTGATAATTTCAAAAAAACCCAGTATACACAAAAACACCCAGCAAGCTCCAATTCTTTCCGTTAAACTCAGATTTTTATGCTCTTTAAATCGAATATTATGCAGATCTGCCAATAGTAGAGACTTTGAGACCAGATCTTGCCCTTGGGGTTTAGATCTGGCTTAGATCTTTTAAAAAAAAAATCTGAGAAAACCCTGCAACCTACAAAACCAGAACAGATCCTAAAAATATATGCACCAAAACAAATTATTAAACCCTTACAGCCCTAAAAAAATACAAATTTACAAGCTAATTTACAAATCTGAGGCCCTCATGGCCAGATTTAAACCTGTTTCAGCACAATTTTTAGAAATTTGAAGTTTTAAAGAGAGGCACAAGTTCTAGAAGACCCTGTAAAAAGCACAATTTCGTAAGATAGCTTTGAGAAATTAGAAACAATGGGCTTTTTCAGATTTACGAAATCTGAGTCGGTTGGTCCAACTGAAGACTTCCCCAGACGCTCAAACCTTTTAAAAAAATATTCCCTGCACACTTAGATCTGAACTTTAGATTGATAGAGATTTAAGAAAATAACATGAGATCCTTCAAAAAAATAGATAACTAGTCTTCTCGTTAAATAAAAAATGTCATTTTATGAACCCAGAAAACTACACAAGATACCTGTATGCAGATTAATCCATAAAGGCCATCAACCATAAAAATGCAAAAATAAAGTAGCAGAGTTTAGAGATAAATCACCACATAGATCTAGAAAAGGAACACCAAAGTTTGTAAACCCAAAGACTTTATGCTTTATTCATCAAAGAAAATTTACAAGAGCTTCCAAGACAAGTGCACGATCCTAAGATCGGATGACTCAAGACTCACAAAGATCTCTAATTTATAAGACAAAATCTCCAATGGCTAGTTCGGTTGATCCATGTCAAAATAATCTCAACCATCGAAAAGATTTGAACATTTTTTAATCTGGACCGTCGAAATTATAAATTTGGGGGAAAACGAATTTATCATTTAAATCCATTTTAATTAACTCAAAAATACTATTTTTGAGTTAATTACCCCAAAATTTTGACTTTGACTTAACCACCTAGGCCCAAGGGTCCAAAATTTCTTGAAATTCTCAATATTCCCTTGGCCTGGGGCTTTTAAAAATTCGTTTTTCAAGGACCAACGAATTTTTCTTTTGAAGAATTTTATCCTCACCTAGAACCTAAAAATTAAATAAATTTCTAGCTTAAGATTTTTTAATTAATTTGACCAGAAAATTTAATTAATTGACTGAGAGGGGATTTTAATTATTTTTTCCAACCCTCTTTACATAAGATAAATACATTTAGACACATGAAGGGGGAATACCTTCTCGTACAAAGTTACAAACCCTCAAATAGATACCCAATTTTGCGACTCAAAACATGATCTAGTACACCAAGTAGCTTGTAATAAAATAATCTAGCCAAATAGCTAGGATTACTCCTGTTGTCGCACAGATTATCTAGGCACCGCGACAACGGCTCAGATCGGGGGCTGTCACCTTTATCACCAATCTCTCTGTTGTCGCACAGATTGTTTAGGCACCGCGACAACAGCTCAGATTGGGGGCTGTCACCTTTATCCCCAATCTCGCTATTTAAGCTGTCTCCTTGCAAGCTAAGGGAGGTAGACCCTTTTATAAATGAAGATAACAAATCCAGGAGACACAGCTAAAACATCAAATACTTGATAGAATAAACGAGATTCCACAGATCTAAATTAGATTTCACTTTTAAGACCAGTGCCTTATGGAGTCAAATAAAATTCCGTTATGCAATTGTAAGTACGTGACGATTAACTGCTGCTGATTAAAACACGATTTATCACAATGATATTCAATTTAAAGACACCACAACCATGCGTGAAAATATCTTAAACCCACAGCAATATTATCACAAGATGAAAACAAATATTTCCAGATTTATGACGCTCCAATTAATCTCGATCCAGAAAATGTTTCTATAGTCAAAAATTTAGATAAAAAAATTTCAAAAGCCCATTTGACTATGGAAAATTTAAAAATTTTATATTTTTGTATTTTCTAAATTTTTAGGATTTTATTTATTTATTTATTTTATTTTTTTTCTAAACTTAAAAAAAAAACTAAATCTAAGTTACAACTTAAATCTAAATCCTAAAGTTAGATCTAAAATTAAAATAAAACTAAAATCTAAAAAACTAAAGCTAAAGTTAAATTCTAAAGCTAACTAAATTTTAAAACTAAAACTGAGACTAAGACTAAGTTAGATTTAAACCAAAATTAAATTAAAATCTAAACTAAACCAGATCCTAGAAATTAAATTTCAATCTAAAACCTACGCTTGAAATTAAACTAAAAAAATAAATAAATGAAATCTGAAATAGGACCTAAAAAAAAAAAAAAAAAACGAATCGACCAAACTTAAAATCTAACTAAAACTAAACGAATTCAAAAAAAATTAAAACCTAACTCCTAACTGAAACTATACAAAAAGAAAATCGAAACCAAAGCCAAAGTTCTTTTTCAACGTATATGCATATATTTGACTTTCAATGTTTGCGTTTGTCGTTTCTTTATGCAGGTCAAGATTGGACGCGTGAAGAGCTGAAGCAAGGTCTGACGGCGGGATTGAAGGGATGCTCTGAATTTATCGTTTGTTTGAGTTTGCAGGTTGGAGCTTCGACGCGTGAAGAGCTTGATGGCGGAGCAGTGTGCAGAGAGACGCGTAAGGGACAGCGAAGAGGAGGGCTCGGACAGTGGTCGAATGTGAACGATGGCAGGGAATCGAAGGGCGAATGAAGGGTTGACGGCTTGCAAAGGAGGTGAGAGACGTATGCAGTTTTGGACGCGGAGCTGGAATGCAAGGGAAAAAGGAACAGGTGGACGGCAGGATGAAAAATGCGTGGGCAGAGAGCAAGGTTTCGAACACAGGAATCGAGAGTTGAAGAATTAAGGGATTCGAGTGAGTTCAACGCTGAGGAATGAGGGTATGAAGACTGGTCGAATGGAATAGGAGAAAAATGCAGGCGGGAGGCAAGGAAAGAACACAGGTTGGAGCAGAAGAATGGCAAATCGATCTAGGGCGTTGGACGTAAGGTAAAAGCTGGACGGGCAAAGGAAAAGCAGAGGCTAGATGGAGGGTTTGACGCCAGTGTTGAGGAATGATGCAAATGGCAAGTGAAAGGGTAGTGATGTTGGATGGAAAGCTGATGTGTTTCGTTTTGCAGGCAGCGGAGGAAGGACGGCAATGAGAACAGCAGGCAGATAATCTGAAGTGAGGGCAGCGCCTGAATGTGAATAAGGAAATCGATTGAAGGCACAATGAACAGTGCAGAAAGAGATAGAGCGAATAACCCAGTGCACACAAAAAAAAAAAACGCCCAGCAAGCTTTGTTTAAGCTCAAATTTTATAGATACTGGCTTAATTGTGTTTGAAATCTTCTCCTTGGCAGCACAATTACGCCTAGATTTGAAAGAAAAAACCAGATCCTAAGAGATTTTCTGATAAACTTCCTGCAATCCTGCAAAAAAAAACCAACAGAACGAAAACTGCATACAATTTTACAAGGCTAATTTACAATTTAGAAAGCCCTCATAGCTAGATTTGAACCCTTACAGTCCTAAAAAAATTTACAAATTTACAACTAGTTTACAGATTTAAAACCCTCATGGTTAGATCTAAATCCGTTTTAGCACAATTTTCAGAGATTTAAAGTTTTAATGAGAGGCACAAGCTTTCGAAACCCTGCAAAATCACAAATATCGTAAGATAGACCTGAAATTTAACAAATAAAGAGCTTATCAGATTTATGTTTATTGAGAGTCGGCTGGTCCAACCGAAGACTTCCCCAGACACCCAATCTTAAAAAAAAATTTCCCTGCACACTTAGATCTGAATCTTAGATCGATAGAGATTTAAGAAAACAACATGAGACCTTTGCGAAAAAAAATCAGAATGTTATTTTATAAACCCAGAAAACTGCATAAGATACCTATATGCAGATTAATCCATGAAGGCCATCAACCATAAAATACAAGAGACAAAGTAGCAGAGTTTAGAGACAATTCACCACATAGATCTGAGAAGGAACATCCAGATTTGTAACCCCAAAGTCTTTATGCTTTATTCCTTAAAAGTTTACAAGAGCTTCTAAGAGCAAGTGCACGATCCTGAGATCGGATGACTCAAGAATGAGAAAGACCTCTAAATTTATAGGACAAGATCTCTAACGGCTAGTTTGGATGATCCTTGTCAAAATAATCTCAACCGTCCAAAAGATTTAATTATCTTTTTAATCCGGAGCGTTGAAATTAAAATTTTGGGGAAAAAACGAATTTATCATTTAATTCAATTTTAATTAACTCAAAAATATTATTTTTGAGTTAATTACCCAAAATTTTGACCTTGACTTAACCACCAAGGCCCAAGGGTCCAATATTTCTTAAAATTCTCAATATTCCCTTGGCCTGGGGCTGTCAAAATCATTTTCCAAGGACCCACAAATTTTGCCTTTAAAGATTTAATCCTAATTTAGGACCCTAAATTAATTAAATTTCTGGTTTAGGATTTTATTAATTAATTGACCAGAGAATTTAATTAATTGACTAAGAGGGGATTATAATTATTTTTCCAACCCTCTTTTACATGAGATAATACATTTACATACATGAAGGGGGAAAACCCATTTGTATAGACCCTCAAATAAATACCCAGTTCTGCGACTCAACATATGATCTAGTAGACCAAGTAGTTCAAACTACTTTTACAAAGACTCGATAGAACACTAGGACTCACTTAGCATGCTAATGACAAAATCCACCCTAGCTTTGGGGTGAGGCTGGAGGGAAAAACTCTGCCGATCACTTTCGTGAATCAGTGAGACAAAAAACCTCCTAGGATGGAAGTCATCAACAACATACTAGGCTTACCTAGGTTGTTACATACATGGACAGTCTTACTTAGATCATTTACATCATAAAATGCAGAATGGGTTTACATCATTATAAAAACTGTCGATCGGCGATGAAATCTGGATGACACGAGCCTCGAACATGATAAGTCCCATTTGAAAAAATGGGGGGGGTGTACTGCTATGGGGTCGTTGACAAAGTGTGGTCAACATCTGGCTCTACTTGGGGACACGTTGCTTCATCGAAGGAATGTGAGAATCCAGAATCTGCATCCAAGCAACACACAAGATTACGTAAGTAGCGTCCATCCAAATATCATCATATAACATTAAGTTCATGAAAAATAGAAGCTCTTCTTTTGTTTATTATTCTACTTAACATGAACAGTAAATCTACTCTAACTACAAAAGTGTAAGGTTAGAGATACAATACAGAGGATGCCCTGTGGCATCAGATGTGCTCAATATAGTGTATGCTGAGCATTTGCCTACTTTCAAGCAAATCTGTAGGCTGCTTTTCAGATGTGCCATGTCCAATCTTGCATAATGTAGGACTCTGTCTTATCCAAGTATCAAGCTGCTCTCGACCATCAAACGAATCAAACCACTTACTTCTTTTTTGCTTCTTTCTCTTCTTCTGAGTGGGTTGTGATGTCAACAATGAGACCACTGTAAACTCCTTGTCCTCATCTTGAAGATGTTTGTACAAAATATCTGAAGAACCTGGAGCATGACCAATGTTATTTTGGATATATTGTGTCAATGGTGACACATAAGCTTGGTCTTTCTCAACATCCTTTGAAACCATAGTTAAGTTCTCCGTGTGATGAGATGGGAATGGCTTTAGCAGACAAGAAGTCTTATGATTTTTTGACAAATTGTGTTGAAGAGACATCTGATTAGAATGATTAACTTTCATCATTTTTAACCTGTTTTCCATGACATTTATTTCCTGTGCATGACTTTCTTCTAAGGTATTTATCCGATTCTGAAGATTGATCTGGTTAGCTTCCATGTTTTGAATCATTTTATCATTATCTGCTTTCATGGCCATGAAGAAATTTTGCATACAGTTCATCTCTTTCTTATGTTTTTCTTCTAAGGCCAATAACCTGCTCTGCATAGAACCAATTTCCCTGGCGTGATCCGCTATTATTTTTTCTTGATTAAGTTCCATATTCTTAATGATTTGAGCCTGGTTGGCCTCCATATTCTTGATTACCTGAGCTTGATTTAGCTGTATGTCCTTAACCATCTGAATCAATTCGCTAACAAGATTCTTATCGTTATCAACACTAGTTTGACAACTTGTTTCTGTTTCACCACTATCATGGGTTTGTGCTGTCATGGTACAAGTGGATTCATCTTGAGAATTGTCTGGAAATCTCCTGCTGATAGTTGAGTTCTCTACAAGATCAATTTCACTATCTGAGTCATCTTGTTCTATATATTTATCTCTAAAAGCATTGATGATGTCTTGTAAACAATACTCCTCAGGACAATTTCGAAACCAATCGATAGCATCACCTTTTAAAGAATAGCCAAAGACACGTATCTTGACATCTTCATGATTATATTGTGAAGGACGACAATATTTATGTATAAAAAGGTTGACTGTCCTTAGATGTAATAGAGCAGTGCCTGGATCACCACCTGAGAAAAAAGGCAATTTTGAAGTGGCCTCTTCCGGCATGTCATGAAAGGTGTCATCCATGATGACCTGCTTAAAATTTAAGAAATAGATCCGTGTTCAAGAATAGTCAAAGAGTCCTCAAGAAGTGAACTTCTTAGCAGGAACTCTTGTAAGAAATGAAAGAATTTGAGTCGCCACTTGAACATGAAACTAATTGTAAAATGGAAGCAATAATCGAAAGATAGCAGATGGATATCAGGGGGGGATTCTTGTCTGGGAATAAAAAGATGAATAAGTGGAGTCGCCACCCAAACAAGAAGCCAACCGCAATGTCCAGGTGCTAAAGATACGATGATGAAATGATTAGTGATATGACGAAAGATAAGACGATGAAAATATGAAGAGATGAAAAGTCGCCAGAAAATGTGATCCCCTGCGACAGGCTAATGAATGGCGAAAGAAGATCTGAAGATTATAAAATGTCGTTAAGACCAAGGACAGAAAAAACTCTATCCCCGGCAACAGCGCCAAAAAATGTTGTCGCACAGATTGTTTAGGCACCGCGACAACGGCTCAGATTGGGGGCTGTCACCTTTATCCCCAATCTCTCTATTTAAGCTGTCTCCTTGCAAGCTAAGGGAGGTAGACCCTTTTATAAATGAAGATAACAAATCCAGGAGACACAGCTAAAACATCAAATACTTGATAGAATAAACGAGATTCCACAAATCTAAATTAGATTTCACTTTTAAGACAAGTGCCTTATGGAGTCAAATAAAATCCCGTTATGCAATTGTAAGTACGTGACGATTAACTGCTGCTTATTAAAACACGATTTATCACAATGATATTCAATTTAAAGACACCACAACCATGCGTGAAAATATCTTAAACCCACAACAATATTATCACAAGATGAAAACAAATATTTCCAGATTTATGACGCTCCAATTAATCTCGATCCAGAAAATGTTTCTATAGTCAAAACTTTAGATAAAAAAAATTCAAAAGCCCATTTGACTATGGAAAATTTAAAATTTTTATATTTTTGTATTTTCTAAATTTTTAGGATTTTTTTGTAATATTCCTAATTTGCGACAGCAAATTGGAATATTCTATTTTGTTTATTTTGCCACCTATAGTTTGTAAGTAAATAAAAAGTGAGTAAAGAGGGTCTAAACTCACTTAAATGAAATAAGACATCCACCTAGTAGCACAATGTTGTGACTTAAGTGGGAGTCAAGGGGGGACCCAACAGAAATGATATCCTCTATAATGATTTACCAACTTGAAACTTAAAAAGGAACTTGAAACATACAATGACAAAACTTGAAAGGAAATGAAAATGTGCTGCTGAAATGAAAAGGTGCTGCTAGTCTAATAAATCAAAACAGTGAACTAGTGAGCATGAAACCAAATTATTCTTGCTTCTGTCTAAACACAAAAGAAACTATGCTGAAAGAAATCCAAAAGTTTCAATAAAGTAAATCTAAATCAAATTACATCAACTTGTCTTCTGATCCCTCATCATTAGTCCAGCTATGATTTTCGGAAGTAACCATAAACAACTTGAGTAACTGATATCTAACTTGCAGAAAGTAAACTAATATCAAACCACACATTCATAATTCAATCCTTCACCATCAGTCCAGCTGTGGCTTTCGGAGGTAACTGAAGATGTCATGCACAATTTAATATTTCTAACTTGCAGAAAGGAAACTAATATCAAACTACACATTTCATACTACAATCCCTCACCATCAGTCCAGCTGTGGCTTTCGGAGGCAACTGAAGATGTTATGAGTAGTTTAATATATCTAAATTTGCAGAAAGGAAACTAATATCAAACTACACATTCTCCATATCACTAGCTCACTAACTCTCTACCATTTCATCAATTGCAGTTTTCTGGAGAATCAGATGATGTTATGAGCAGTTTAATATATCTAAATTTAACTACTGAAGCAAATGAGCAAAACTGAATTAAACAAAGCAGTACTAAAATTAAACAGAAACTAAGAGAAACAAATTAGCAGCAGAACAATGTTAATTCCATGTCATTAGTCAAAAAGCTATGAAAATGCCCGGGCTGCCTATCTATAACCTGAAACAAGAACACTGATCAGTGATTAACAACATAAAACATGAAAGACAGAAGTAAAATGGAAAGTATGAAAAACAGAAATGAAGCATATATACTATGAAAGATGCAATGTATAAACATGTGAATGGATTATGGCACAATGAGCTTTAAAGAAATAAAATAAGAACTATACAATAATGCACAGAACCTTGGCAAGTGCAGGGGCCCTCTACACTAGCCTTGGCAACGATCTTCAAATACGAATTACGTTTGAAAACATAGTCTTCTTATATTAAAATGTAGTCATAACAGTAAGGTGGTATTACGACACAAAGGCAGCGTAATTATATTACATAGCAGACTAATAAAAACTAACACAGACTAATATAGACTAACTCCATATGCATATGCAAACACGTTATTTATAACAAAAGAAACATAACTAATTCCTAAAGTTTATGCTGATGGAGAACACGTAGACCATTACGTCCACGGATCTAGGATCATGGCCGTATTGAAAAGTAAATCTATGAGGAGTGGATGTTTGAATTCGGCTAAGGAGCCATGTACAGATGTTGATTTATCCTCCGCAACTCAGAAACGGCCATATGAACCTTCACGTGACACGAAACATAGTCCTGTCACCGTGGGACTCTACGGTTGACTTCCATTTGGACGTCTTTGACCGCAGCTTCTTTAGATGAGTTTGCTCAAGCCAATAGGACACGAACCATGTCCACATCATTTCTGACTTGCCCATGTGGCTCTTTTTTCCTGTAGACACTTGTAACATAGAGTTTCACAAAATGGCTGCGGAAAGTTGCAGCAGCTGCGGAAAGTGGCAAGATTCCGCAGCTAGATGAACAAAATCTAAATCAAACAGCAGACACAAAAATATAGTTAAAAACCATGTTAGATGCTCTTTTGCAATTAATATACAATGATATTGACAACTTGGGAGGTTCAGGTGGATGAAAAAGGTATAGAAAAGTGTATGGAAAAGATGCAGATTTCAGACTCAACAGGAACTACGGTTATGTTCTAATCCAGGGTTTATGGATTGGGGTTTATGTATGCTTTGGCATGTATATATATGTGTTGTAACACTAAAAGGAATATAATGAAAAATCAAGCTGGTCGTCTTGATTTGGGATCCAGGGGAAAATCTCTGTGTTTATCTGTTTTATGTTTTATGCTCTCGCTATTGTTTATTTTCTGTTATAAGATTCGTGTGTAGATAATTTCTATTCAGGGTTAAAACCTACATCCTCCACATATGAAAC